>BDMB01000087.1:247608-333859 GCA_016859785.1 Macrotyloma uniflorum | reverse complement strand
ATATATATATATATATATATATATATATATTTTGTTAATATAGATTAGAACATGAATGATTATCCAAAAAATATAAACTTTCGCTCAAATAAAAATACTTTCGAAAACGTTTCGTTCATCCTTACAGCATGACCTTTATTCACTCAAAAATTCATAACTTAAGTTCTACATATTATTTTCATGTGAAATAAAATCCATTAGTTAGATAAAATTCAGGGCTAAAACTTTTATGAAGGACACTTTTCCAAATTCAAAGCACAAATATGTGAAAAGGGGTTCACAAGTTAAAAACGAATATAATTTCAGACAGCTTGACCTTTAATTACTAAAAAAATCATAACTTGAGTTACACACATCCGTTTTATATGAAATAAAATCCATTAGTTAGCTAACATCTATATCTACAACTTTTATGAAGACAATTTTCTGAAATTCTAAATAAAAATATACCAAAATTCTCGCTCAAGCGAGACTCTCCTTGCTTAAGCGAAAATCAACCCGAGAGCAGTCCCAGGGTCACTCGCTTGAGCGAAAAATCCTTCGCTCAAGCGAAACATTCGACGTCCAGAGTAACAAAATTATCATTAAGCTTAATTCTCAATCCTAATTGAATCACATTCAATCTAATTACGCATCATCTCATTTAATCAAACACCAATACCGAATAACTCAACAGTTTAATCAATAACGACACAATTACACCATTAATTTATACAAAGTCAGCTAATAATTCAATTCATCCCTAATTCATAAATAATCAAAATATAATTAGCTTCCCTTACCTTTAAAAGATCTCAAAATGCAATTCTATTCTGATAGAGTTAATCTACTCTTCACGCTCTTTCCCCCAGTGTTCTTGGATTTCCAAAAAAAATAAGAATTGAGGAAGAATTCTTGGAAAGAATTGAGAGAAATTTAAGATAAGGGAATTAGGGTTTTCTAAAAGCAAGAGTGAAAAATGAGGGGATTAGGGTTAAATAGACTATTTATGATCTCTCCCTTTTCTAAGTAAGTGGGGTTAGGGTTTACTCAAAATTGGGCTCTCACACAAGATGCATAAAAAATGTAAAAATAAAGGTCCTGACCGAGCAGAATCAAAAAATGGTGCACGCAAGCTACTGTTCTCGGTCAAAGACAAATCTAAAAAGAAAATGAAAAATCCAGCTGAGCAGAAGTGTTTAAAAGGTGGAAAACAGTTGAAAAACAAAGAAAACAAAAACAAAAAATCACAAGAAAATGGGGTTGACCAAGAGCTACAGTGCACTCGGTCAATGGCTCGCTGGATCTAACCAAGAGAAAAATGACTCCTCGGTCAGAGAAAAATATATTTGAAATTTTTGATGGAATGATATGGAATGTATGAAATATGAATGCAGGAAAATTATTGACCGAGTGAAAATGAAAATGGTTCGATGAAAGTTTAGGGAAATGAAGTTATTTTTCAATTTTGAGTTTTATAATGAAAGATGACCGAATGGATGAATGTATGTGGTGTGCGTCTCAAAATCTGACCGAGGTCAACAGTGCCACTCGGTCAGAAATAAAAAACAATGGCAAATGAAAGATGCGAATGATGTATGGATGCACCAAGGAATATTTATGAATTTTTCAGATTTTTTTCAGGGGGTTTTGCAGTGTAGAAATGTTAAATGGAAAATGTAAATGCACCTAAGTTATTCTAGTCTAATGCATGGAATGTAAATGTAGCAAAGCTTTGTAAATCTAATCTACGAAAGCATGTAAAGAAAAACAATAAAAGAAGTGTTGTAAACCTAATCTAATGTGACTACAATTGAACTATAATTTGCAAGAAATTAAAGAAAAGCAAGAACTCAAGTTTCAAATCATGATTGCAGTGCTCAAACCCAACCTTAGCTTATGTGATTCTTGAAATTATGAAAACCTAATTTCTTCAATTAGGAATTCACCATAAAAGTTTGCAAGTCTCAACCATCATTTACGAAAGGCCTACTCAAGCTAAAACAATTCAAGCGCACAACGTCTAAGCATTGTGAGACATGCGCAACCAATGATTCAAAGACTTTCGTTCGGTAAATCTATGCTAAATCATTAGAGCAATAAAGGAAAACAGTAAAGCATTGGTGGAAGAAGAAGAACAGATCCAAATCAAGAAGAAAAATGGAAGAAATGAAGAACACATACATGGAAATGGAAGAAACGTAGAACGCAAGCAAGAAAACTCATGGCGCGCATGAAGAGTGGAGAGAAAACGAATGGATTGATCTAGATCTGAATACAAGACTTCAACACACCATGTTTTTTACATTAAGACAAGTTATTTATACTTTAGAAACTGTACAATTACTTATTACCAAGTTAATCACTATAGGTAATCCAATAACTTGAGAGAGACTCCAAGGGACACGCCGGGCTCGCTTCAATGTAGTAGCGTACACTTCAATCACGTGCAGTTTATTCGTCTCTTGTTCAAATTGGACGGTTCTAGTCTCCTTTGAAAGATCTTTGAGTTAGCTTTAAAACGCCACTATTCTCATTAATTTTGGAGATCTAGAGAATTTTGGGTAATTAATTTACTGAAACATGTCTATTCGACCGGCCTGGTGTGCTTAACCCCACTTTGATAATTTATATAAAATCCAATTCAGCTCCAAATTTAGTGATTTTGGATCCTCTGGAAAGCTGAATGTGTCTAGTTTATCACACAACTTAAATCATAATTTGATGAGATCTGTAGAAAAAAATGATAAATAAAACAGTGGACCTATGTTAGTACCCGTATACAATAAAACAAGGCTAATTTACTGTTTTTATACAGAATTTTGTGTTAAGGCTTCCAAAGGCCCAATAATACAAATCATGGTTAATTAAGTTTTGTTAACACATTATAAATATTAATATAACATTATTAAATAAATTAAATGTGCTGAAAATCAGTCACATCACTGTCCCTCAAGATGCTCAACACTATCCTAACATGATTCTCATGCTCCTCCAAAGTATGAGAATAGATAAGAATGTCATCAATGAAAACAATGACAAACTTATCCAAAAATGGATGGAACATCCTATTCATGTAATCCGTGAATATAGAAGGAGCATTAGTCACTCCAAAAGGCATTACTACATAATCATAGTGGCCATATCTAGATCTAAAGGCTATCTTCTAACATCTTCAGTTTTAACCAAAATCTGGTGATACCTTGATCGGAGGTCAATCTTCGAAAATACCACAGCTCCATGAAGTTGATCCAGCAAATCATCAATTCTTGGAAATAGATATTTATTCTTGATTGTTAGCATATTTAACTTTCGGTAGAGCTCCCCATGGTGACACACTGGGTCTAATGAACTACTTATCAAGTAGCTCATCAATCTGTCTCTTCAGCTTTACCAACTCAGCTGGGACCATGCGATAAGGTGTCATTGATGCTGGTCCAACTCCTCAAATCAGAACAATAGAAAACTCCACCTCTCTCCTAGGAAGAAGACCTATAACCTCTTTTGGAAACACATCCAGAAACTCCTATACTATAGGAATATCACTCATCTTTTTGTTTGCCTCAGTCTCCCATTGAGTAAGAATCACATAACATGCAACACCATCTCTCAACTCTTTGAAAGCCTTATCAACAGACAACAAATCACTTCTTCAGACCACAATTAATAAGGATATGGTTTGTAGACAATCAATCCATCCCTAGAATTACATATAAGTCCTGAAGGGGCAAGCAAATCAAATTCACCTTAAACCTATGTCCCTCCACTTTAATTGGACATTCAACACAAATCCTAGATGCTTTCACCACACAAGCAGCTCATGTAGAAATAAACAGATCGAAAGGCAACTCTTGCACAAGCAAACTCATCATATCAACACAAGTATTTGATACAAGAGAGTGTGTTGCTCTAGAATCATAAAACACTTTAAACTCTCTACCATGAAAGAAACACAAACTTGTCACCAGGTCTTTAGATTTCACGACGTCGGCCCTTGTGATTGCAAATACTCGACCAGCTATTCGCGACTTATCTTTCATCCTACAATCTCTAGCAAAATGCCTCAACTTATTACATGGGTAGCATCTTCTGCCATTTGTTGATGTAACCTATTTTCTTATTGTAAATAAATGATAAAATTAATTTATAAAAGTTTATAATAATTTAAATAATTATAATTAAGCATAAAATACATTTTTTTATAAATAATTAGGTGAAGATTAAAATACTTTATTTTTACTGTATTTATATAGTATATTCTACTACTGTCTACATCAATATATACTAATTGTTTTGCTCATATCTTTTTCCACATTTGTTTAATTGGAGCTAATTCTTTTTGCATTGGATTCTAGGATCACAAGGCTTTAATCTGGAAGTGGAATCATCAAATTTGGAGCTCGGACTGATTTTTGGTGCACGTGGGAAGTTCCATCATGGTAGTTGTAGTTTTAACTCAAGTGCAATAGAGATTATGGGCTGGATCAGCATAGTTTAGGCCCATCCATTAAGGAAATGTTCATGTAATATAAATAGCTTATTAGTCAGTGTAATTAGGTAGAGTTAGTGAAGAGAACTACACATTTTACACGTCTTCCTTGTAGTTGAAGCAATGATTACATTCGGTTATTCGGTTAGTAGTTTTCTGGTTAGTTAGTTGTAATTTCTAAGTTCCTTGCAATAATAAGTCTTCATTTTCCATGGTTGTTTGACTTCTCCTTCGCTCTCTCTTATTTTGTTTTCTATTGATGTTTAATTTCTTTAAGAGTTATATGATTAATCATTGAATTTTATTTGTAGCTATTTATTTTTAAACTATTTAGTTTTAGCTATTTGTAATCATCATGATAATGTTTAATTCATAAGAATTCCATTTGGAATTTGGCTACATAATTTATGGAATGTGACAACATGTTTCCAATAAAAAAGTTATTTTAAGAATCTTTTCAATCGAGCTAAGAAAGTTCTTTTGAAAAATATTCTTCTGAGCAATTCGAGTCATGGAATGAGAAATATATTTATCTTTCAATCCAAAAAAATTGTTCCATAAAATTAAAGAAGGATTAAATTAATTTTGGAAAAACACATACCTTAGTAAGATTTGAGTCTTATTTTTTCTTGTGTGATTCACTCCTAATGTTTAAATATTTCATAACTTGACTTAATTCTCTTATTTACTACATTCATCACATGCATTTCTTAGAAGTGATCCAGGTCTTCTTTTCATATTAGCCACTTAACCATATAGCCTACCTATAATGTATTTCCACTTGTTTACCCCTTTGAGCTTTATTTAACTTATTTTTTACTTTATCCTGATCAATACAAGCTATAAACCAATAAAACCATGTTTAAAAACAGAACTGGAAGAAGAGAAAAACTTTGGAATTGTTTTGAGAATAAGTTAATCATAAGTGTGGGGGAATTCATTCTAGAAATAATTGCTAAGTTAAATCTGATTCAAGGTTTAATAAAAGCTTCAGTAATAAAAAAATCAAAGAAAGAACAAATGAAATCAAGAATGGAAAAGAAAAAGAGAAACAAAATTAGAAAATAAAAAGGAAAAAAGTAAATGGATACAACAACTTCTTAAGTTATGTAAACTTCACACTTATGAAGTATTGTTTCCCCATTGTTTTTCCTTCCTAAATTTCTTTTTAAACCCTACATCCTTTTTTTATTATCATATCTTTAAATCAAGAACACATTAGAAGTTTAATAAAAGTATTTTTTATTTTGGAAGTGCATGTGAATCGAGTAAGTAGAAATTAGAATTTTGTCAAACCTATGATAATATTTATCATTTCGTAGTGCCTTGAGAGAAACATCTAGCCAAACACCAAAGAGAGCATGAGAGTTAAACACTAACCTATGAGAGTTTAAACTAAGTTAATTAAATCCATTATTTCAATTTATCGGAGGACGGGAGAATAAAGTGAAGTATATTTTGATTAAATTAATTTGATTTTATTAAGAAAGGATGATATTTATTTACGAGCTCAATCACATTTATTGAAAATGATTTAACCTACTAAAACACCCTTTGTTTTTCCCAAGAGTGTAATTAATTTAAGTGAGGGAGACTTTGATACAACTTATTTTATTGTTACAAATAAATTCTAATAATATTCTATAAATAATTTTACTACAGTTAATTATCATAAATATCATAGAAATATATTTTTAATAATAATTGAGAAAAATTATAAATACTATATAATTTATATATTTTAACTGTATTTCTCTACTTGTATACACTGACCTTTACTTACTATTTTATTTATATCTTTTTATGTAGATGTACGATTAAGTTGATTCTTTTTGCATTCGACTCTAGATTCATAAGGATTTTGGAAGTGAAATCATTAATTTTGAAGCTCAAATTGAATTTTTATGAATAAATAAAGTTTGTGCATAGTGGCTCTAGAATAACTTCAACATATGCGATGGATCATTAGTAGTTTAGGCACATTCATTAATGTAACTTTAGAACCTTATAAATATATGAATGGCCAGTGTATTAGGCAAAGTTTGAGAAGAGAACATCATATTTAGTGAACTTACTTTAGGTTAGATCATGATTACATTCTGTTCTCATAGTTTAGTTAGTTTTTATATTTTTCTAGTTATCAATTCAATGTTTTCATTAATAGATCTTCTTCTTTCATGACTATTCAGTGTTTTTCTTCGCTCTCTCTCATTCTTTTCTATGTTCTTTAATCTTTCTTTGCAATTACGTGATTAACCATCAGGAATTGAAGGTGAATCCACCATTCTAGATTTATGTTCATCTTGCTACTTTAGTCTATGTTGTTCTTTATTGGGAATGGTATGGAGATTTAGTGGAATGTCTTTCTAAGTGCATGTTTACAAGGATTAGATGGATTATTTTGATTCTTGAATGCAAGATGAGTAAAGGTTTGGTATATAATTCTCGATAGTTGATTATGTAATTGTGTAGTTTCTTTTCAATTTTCAATTTAATTTCAACGCTTTCATTCTGTAATTGCTTTGTTTCAATGCATTTTAGTTTCTTGTTGTTTTCAATTCAATTTTAATTCGATTATAGTTCTTTAGATGCGTTTATTTTTCTTTAGTAGCAAGTAATTTGTTGACTTCAATTACGTTTTTGCATAATTCTAGGAGGTGTGTTTTCATCCAGTTTCCTTTACTACATTGCAATTTAATTTCTGCACTTTCAATTCACAGTTTGAATTATAGTTTGAGTTTTATTTTTCTTTTTCGAATAGTTTTTGTTTCAATTGGTAGTTTTAGTCTTGAATTTTCTTATTCTGCTTATGTTTCAGTTCTTTAGCCATTACTTTGATTTAGTCCAATGTTTACATTCTGCATTGCATTATAAATTTCATTTTCAGTTTTAATTCAATTTACAGTTTACCTTTAATACATTTGCATTATTCAATTTACAATTTACCTTTAATACATTTGCATTAATCAATTTACAGTTTTCATTCTACATTTTCAATTACTTCCATTCATTTGCATTTCTTAATTCAGTAGTGTGCATTACTTTGATCACAACATTAATTTTACTTGTTTTCATTTACTTGCTTTCTAGTCACTAGTTTACATTCTGCATTTTAATTTCTTTTGAAACAACAAACCCCCCAAATTGATCCTTGATATTGTCTATCTACTACATTAATGAACCATTTACTCACTTGTGCTCCTTGGATTGATCCTTGATATTGTCTATCTACTACATTAAAAGGGAAAATTAAAGTGTTTTGAATCACACCTTGCGACTAGTGTGTATCATCTAGGCATCAAGTTACATCTAACTCAAAGAAAACACCGAGTTGAGATGAAAAAGATAAGAGAAAAGTTACATCCCTACAGGACGACCAAACAATGTTAAAAGATCCCGATGGATCTGATATGAAATGTACACTACTGAACGTCTCTAGAGAAGTGGTCTTACAAGAAGTTTGCAAACTCAAGTTCATGCATTTACTGGCTCCTAGCTATATTTCCTTTAATGCAAATAGTAAAAAAAAGTGCACCTAGCACCAAAACTTTGGGCACACAAAATGGATTAAAGTCGAGACATTAGCAACCATCACAGGATACCAAATTCAAAAGTTAACATGGAGGAACATTACTAATTTACACAGACTCCATGTGTAGTGATAACTAATAATGGCAGATAGTTTACTAAGAAAGGATTAGAATAATTCTTACAACAACTCAACATTAAACATAAAGTATCATTAATGGAACATTCTCAAACAAATAGACAAGCTAAAGTTGCTGATAAAATTATTTTGAATAAGCTAAAAAGAAACTTGGTTGGGACAAAGAGTATTGGTAGATGAAATTTCAAGCATATTACGGGGATATCAGTACAATCACGCTAACATCTATTAAAGAAATACCATACTGGCTTACTTATGGTATCAATGCAATGATTCTTGTCAAACTAGAAAAAAATTCATTTAAAAGAAAAATGTTTGATGAAAGTCAAAATAATAAGAATCTATGAATGGAGTTTGACATAATCGATGAAATGTGAGAAACAACTCAAATAAAAGTTGAAGCAATGCAACTATGAGTAACAAGAAAACATAACTTCCAAGTCAAGGAATGAAACTTTCAAAAGAGAGATTTAGTATGGAGAAAGGTTGACTAGGACTTTTGATTGATAATAAAATAATATATGTTTTCTCTAAATTTTGTAATATAGATCACAATCTAGATCGACCACAAGAACACATATCAATATTGTTTTCAATCTCTAACGTGCTTCCAACAAAAATTAATACAAATTAAATTGAAGATTTAAAGGCATAACATGTAAAGTAGAAGGATTTAAAATGTTTGGAATGTAAATTTCAAGGACATTAAAACCCAATTAAATGTAAAAGCACTAGAATTGTAAAGATCAAATTTGAAACATCAATCTACAAATTTAGATGCATAAGAAAAATGAATATCATTGTAATAAGGGAACACTAATTTAAATTTGAATAATTGTGAATCAAATTGAATAATCATCAAATCTAATTTGAAATTAGATATCGATTTAAACTTCAATCAAAATCTAATCTAAATTCTAAAATACTTTAGAGCAAATCATAATAACAAAATATAATTTTGCAAGTTAGAGAAAAAAAAAAACTTGAAGCGCATTTAAATTGATTCATATAAAACTTAGTTCCACAATTCCTATGATCTTTAATTTGTAGATTGAAAAAAAGGATTAGGCTTCCATGGAATTGTAAAACAATTTAGAAAAATGTAAAGGCAATTAAAAAATGTAAAGAAAAAAATAGAAGACAAAGAGAAGAGAGAAGATAGAATTCCAAAAGACAAATCTATAATTTAAAAATTCTCTCTAAACTCTAAACTACAAAATGTAAAATTGTGAAATTAAAAATTATAAAACTATAAAATTTGTGTCTTGAGTGTTTCTAAGATGTATTAATAGGTTCTAAAGAGGAAATGAATGGTTCTAACAACGGGCCAAATTTAGCTTTACAAGTCTAACTACAAAATATAATCCTGCATAAAAAAATTTAGTGTTTTTATCTATATTTCAAAAAATCATAGAAAAATAGCTCTAAATTCCAAATCCAATGTTCCATATATGCAAATTGAAGCCTTGGAATTAAGGAATCCAGAAAAAAAAAAACATCCAAAAAAGGATATTTATAGAGAAAGTTATGGCCAAAATAGTAAACATAGGTCAATTTAGAAAATATATAGAATTAAAATATTTATTCAAAATAGACCCAAACTATTACAAATGACAAAAGGTAAGAAAATACAAATAATGAAACATATAAAAGTACTTACAAGATACAATAAATCTTTAAATGTGAATATAAAATATATGTTATCAACTGTCGAGATAAAATAGAGCGCAAACTTGCCTCTTGTTAGGATGGACCATATCAAGTCTTTAACTCTTTTTGTAATGGTGCATACAAATTGAAATAGTTATCAGGCAAGTTGCTACCACAAACTTGGAATGTAACACACCTAAAGGATTAATAATGTTAATAAATTTCTAAAACGTACATATACATTTATTTGTTAAAGTTATGAAATACTAGCTCAAATGAGTGTTAAAATAATGACTTAAATAGATATTGAAGTGAAAACTCAAAAAAATGAGAACTAATTCAAACAAGCATTAAAACAACTGTTCAAACAAGCACTAAAGTAATATCTCTAAAGAATGAACATTAAAGTAACATCTCAAATGAATATTGACATAATAACTAGTGTGAATACCCAATTTCGTCCGGGAATTATATTTTTTTTTTAATAAATAAAAAATATTGAAAAAATAAAAAGGTAGAAAAATATATATTATTATTTAATTATGTTTGAAAAATGCAAAAAAAAAAATATAGGATAATATTTTATAGATATATAAAAAATACATTTCTAACATATTTTAAAAAGAAAAAATTTACAAAATTATAATAAAAATAAATAAATAAAAGAAAGAAAAAAGAGGGGATGAAAAAAATGGCCCAAGCCCATTAAGAAAATAACCATAATTTTTAACCTAAGGATAACCCTAAAGCAAGAGGAGGGGGTAGTGATAAAAAGAGGGGCGGCTGTAAAAATAGGGGACACGAAAAAGAAGAGAAGGAGAGGAGAAAACAGAGAAAGAAGAAGAGAACCGAAAAAGGGAGAAGAAGAAGCAGGGGATTGGAAGGATAGAAAACCAATTTTGAAAGTATTATTTCTTAGTTTCTTTTTCATGCTTTTATTATTACTGTGCTACACGTTTTGGTTGCTGTTAGCTAGTGATAGTTATATTTATGGAGTGTGTTGACGGGTCACAGCCACCACCAATCACACAAACACAAGAAACAGCTTTTTGTTTTTTCTGTATTTCATGAAAAACTTCAAGCATTTATCCTCTATTTACTATCCCCTTTATTAACATCATGATACTTCCTTCTTTTTTTTGTTACTAGGAGAGAATATGTTCCATGATCCCATTGAGTACCACTGGAACTGCTATTGCTATCGCCCGTTTTCTTTTTTAATGGGATGTGATATAAGTTCTGGGTTAAAATCTGTTCGGATAGAGGAAGAAGCAGGGGTTTAAGATGGTGTGATTCTTCCTTACGGCATTTTGTCTTTACGGCGTTTCGACAATGGTGGATACATGGTAACAGTGGGTACGGCAACGATGGGTTACGACAATGGTGGGTTACGGCAATGGTGGGTTACGGCAATGGTGGATACATGGTAACAGTAGGTATGGCAATGATGGGTACACTATAATAGTGGTTACGGCAATGGTGTGGGATGGTGCGGGAGTGCTTCTAGCTGTGATTTCTTCTGACTTTGATTTTGCCTTCGTGCCAAACAAGCCAGTGGTATCTGAGGACCTTGAAACATAAGTTTTTTTTATCTAGTAATGTGAGGGTTGACTTTTTTTTTTTACTAAAAAATGTTTGATTTTCTCTCCTGACTGCCAAATCCCTTTTCTCTTTATTAGTGTTTCTTTCTTTGTTTTTTACTTTATTTTATTTATCTTATGTTTATTTATTTATTTATTTATTTATTTATTTATTTATTTTCTTTTCATTATTTTATTATTTATCATTATTTTTTAATTATTATTATTATTATTATTATTCAAATTAGTCTATTTATCATATAATAATAAAAAATCTTGATTATTTACATAAAAAATAATAATAATTAACAAATCTAAAATTTAACTTAACATTTTGTCTAACTTGTAATTCATTAGATAATTTTAATATTCATCACGTTACTAAAAAATAAGGAAATTATGTGAATTCTAATTATATANGGTATAATTTTAATTAATTAAGTACTTGCTTAAATAAATTTATATTATATTAGTTTATCTTAAGAAGGATAAGGATCAAGTATGATCGTGTGCATCATCTTATATCCTATATCTCATCTTTTATTAATATTTTTATATGAATTTATAATCATTAAATTATGTGATTTATGCTACATTTTCTTTTATTTATATATATATATATATATGACCCCACGCGTCATTATATATTTTGTTATTTTTATCGAAGTTTACTCAAATTATGATTTTAACTTTATAAATATTTACTAATAATTTTATAATAAACTCTTTTTTATTTAAAAAAAATTTTTTATACCAACTTTTAATATGATTGTGAAATTTACATTTCCTTTTCATATTAAAAAGTTGTTTAGATATTTGTACAATCATGTGCATTGTCTTACATCCAATGCTTATTATATTTAAATATTTTTTTATATTACCTATATATAAAATAATCTTTTAAATATATGTATGGCTATACATGTCATCTTATAATTAACCTTTAACTAAAATTTATTCAGATAAAATAAATATGTTTCAATCATTTTAAGCCAATTTATATAGCAATTTATAATATCCATGTATAGTTTACACTATCTTGATTTATTATAAGATTGATAAAAAATTATAAAATATATAATTTTTTTTTATTATTATTTTTCAAAACTCATATCTCTTTAAAATTATCAATCATAAAATAAATAAAAAAAATAATGTTTTAGAAAGAACTACGTAACCCTGATTTTCCATTCTAAATAGAAATACATAGGAGCAAGGTTAATATCTTGTGGGGCCCAAATAAATTCTAATTTAATATTTTTCTTTTTTAACAATAATAATTTTAAAAATTATTTTTACTTTATAATATTTTATTTGTTTATAGGGGAAACAAACATTATAAGGTTATATTTATCTTGCATATTTAATTGAAAGGTAACCGTCTTAAGACTGAAGTTGTAGGGTGCTGATACCTTCCCTACATATAATCGACTCCCGAACCCATTTTTTTGTTTCGAAGATCATTTTAGTTTTTCCATAGTTTTCCTTAATAAACTATGGTGGCGACTCCATTTGTTCTCCTAAAAAAAGGGTGAATTATTTTTTTACGTTCGTCGGTCCCGTCGTGACCCCGGTTGCGACAGATGGCGACTCCACTGGGGACTTATTTGTCTAGAGAGTCAAGCCTAATTAATTAAATATGCAAGATATATGTTCTTATTTATTTGTTTTTCCTTTTTTTGTTTTCTATATTGTTGTGTTTTCTTTTGCTAGTTTTTTGTCATGAATATTTGATTGTTTTCCCTTTTTAATATTTTTGGTATATTGTTTTTTCTTTTGCTATTTATTCGCCACAAATAAGTATGTGATTTGACCATTGAACCCTAGGGTAGATGACAACTGCTATATCTGTTTGGGACTTTTCTGGTTATTTTGCAGGTGATGGGTTATGGGTTTGCATCATATGCTCCCTTCACACACACACTGTGACATATCTTATGCATTGAGTAAGGCTCTACACTCGAGTCTGAGTGAACTTAGAAATAGAGGGGTTGTGTAGCAGTGTCATTTGGGATGTACTTCCTATTTGGCTATTGTGAGAACCCCAGCCGGAGTTTGTTCTCTTTATTGGTATCCCCACATTTAGTAGACTTCCAACTTTTGTGGGAAATATCATAAAGCGATCTATAGCTCCGGTGGCCTTATACCTTTAAGATTAGGAGCCATCCTTTGTGAGTATGCATATAAATTACCTTAAATCCCTAGGCGTTACACTTATAAACCTTGATTAGGGCACAAAGGGAGAGAATATGATATCCTGTTACCGCTCACCAAGTATTTGTTTTTGCTATTAATGTGCATCATAACATATCATATAAAAATGTGCATCATGTCCACATTGTATTTCATGTAAATATGGAGCATCTCAAGAGGCATGTTCGTGTGGTGGTACTCATCATGAATGACATTGTGTTTGCATCAATTACATCTCATGCATAACATATTTTCTTTTCTTTCCATACCATACATGTAGCAAAGTCATAAGATTAAGGGGCATTTGTTGTTTCCTCATGCATCACATGCATTCGTTTCTATTTTTTTCTTCTAATCTCGTTAATAAAAATAAAGCAATGTTCGTAAGATAACAGCAAAACCACCGCATCACCGTTATAGGACTCGTGCTAACCGAAAAGTAATGGAAGAGTGGGAAAAAGCTCAGGGAGCTATGAAGGCTGATATCAATAAGTTAAAGGATCAAATGAGCCAGATATTAGAGGCACTGAAGAGTTTGAAGAGTAATGAAGAAATCTCAGCCACAGTAGAGGGAGATGGGACACCCCTCTAACCCCTAGGTTTTGCTAGTGGCCCCATGAAAGTTCAGAGGATCAATGCCCAAGGGAATGTGATGACTGGCACAGCATATCCTCCCCATAACCTGCAACCTCAAGGCACAAATAAGGTTCAATCGCAACCATTCCCTCCATACGGTCTCCCTCCTGGTTACACTCCACCAATGGGTGATCAGCCTGAGGAAGACCGAGTTATACCTCAAACAAGTACTCTTGAACCCACTCAAGTACCAACATATTCCCATGTTATGCCAAACCATATGAATCCAACCTATGCGATGGGAGGTAATGTGTCCGGAATGACTGCTTTCCCGAATCCTCATGTCCGTACTCAACCAAAAGCCTTACATTTCACTATGGGAGAGGAATCTCAGTCAAAACCCTCAACCCATGTTGCTACTCCAGAGGTGATGATTGAAAATGTTGAAGCAAAAAAGCAAACTGGAAGTTTTAGAAGAAAGATTGCGGGTTATAGAGGGAGGAGGAAGTTATGGTTTCGGTGATGCTGCAGGATTGTGCTTGGTCCCTGACGTTTTGGTGCCTCCTAAATTCAAGGTGCCGGAATTTGAAAAGTATAGAGGAATCACTTGTCCAAAAAGTCATCTAACTATGTATTGTCGAAAGATGGCGGCTCACACTTATGATGATAAACTGTTAATCCATTTCTTTCAAGATAGTTTGGCTAGTGCGGCCTTAAATTGGTACATGCATCTAGAACCTGCCCGCATTCGATCCTGGAAGGATTTGGTGGACGCTTTCCTTAAACAATACAAATATAATGTGGATATGGCTCCTGATAGGGTGCAACTACAAAGCATGACTAAGAGGGAAGCTGAGACATTCAAAGAATATGCTCAACGTTGGAGAGAAGTAGCTGCTCAAGTTGAACCGCCTCTCCATGAGAGAGAGATGACAACTATGTTTATTGATACTCTATAGTCTCCTTTTTATGAGCACATGATAGGTAGTGTTTCGTCAAACTTTGCAGAAATTGTCATCATCGGGGAAAGAGTGGAAATTGGTTTGAAGAGTGGAAAAATTGCACCCAATCATTCAACTTCATCAAATACAAAAAAGACTACATTCAATACTGGAGAAAAGAAAGAAGGAGAAACTCATATGATATGCCCCACGCCTGCATGGGCGGGCTATGCACCAGTTCACTATGGACAAGGTTACTCACATTCCACAACCCAATTCCCATATGTCTCCAATGTTGCACCTGCTTATTATCCTCAACCCTATCAGCCTAGGATGCCACACCCGCCGCCATCTTTCAACCAACCGTAGTGTCAGAATATAATGTCTCAAACTAAGCAAGCTTGGAGACCCATTTGATAAGAAAGTCTGTCCTCGAGATTTTCATGAGGGGGATCTGGTGTTGAAGAAGATTTTGCTAGTTCAGAAGGATCATAGAGGGAAGTGGACTCCAAATTACGAAGGGCCTTATGTGGTGAAGAAATCTTTCGCAGGGGGAGCTTTAATTTTGACAAAAATGGATGGAGAAGACTTAAATCTCCCAGTCAATTCTAATGTAGTCAAGAAGTATTATGCTTGAGATGAATGTTACAATGATTCGGAGTAATGTGGCAAGATGTGGATGTTGTTTAATTCTAGGATTTGCTGAAACTTTTTCTCTTGTCACAGTCTTTCTGAGCCAAATTTCTTGCTATACCATTGTACATACACAAATTCATCAACTCTATTTTATGAGTTTGCTCAATGTCATTTTGTTTATCTCTTGAATTTAAATGCTTGTCCACTAAGAAACACCATGGGTCAGTTTATAGTATAATGAAGAGAATTGATTCATCTCATAATTCTGCAAGATTTCGCTTAGCATGAGTCCTAAAGGGTGCCGCGAATAAAAAAAAAATTGTCGGATTTGTTGTTTTCCTTAACAAATGATCAAATTCATGATAAAAAAAAAAAAAAAAAAAAAAAAGAGAGAGAGGATAGTAAGAAATGATGTGATGATTTTCTGTGGTTTAATGGATCAATAAGAATAAAGTTTTCTTTTGAAGAATTGATCTAATTCATGTACTTGAAAATTCTTCAACCTTTGTATTCCAAAATAAGAAGAATCGGCCTCATAGTGTTTGTGAGTCTTTTGTGGTCCCAGTTGTGCAAGTTAATACATTAAAGTCTCATACCAGGACATTTTTCATGTCAGACATTAATTGATTTTTTCTAGATCTTTTCAAGGCAAGTACTAAAAAAAGAGAGGGGTGTGCTAGATCGAAAACCTGCAAGGGCGGTCTAGGCAAAATTAAAACAAAAGAGCAAAGAAGGAAATAAAGAAAATATGTTGAATCTATCTTTTTGCTGCAGAATTAACTTTTATGAAAATAAGAAAAAATTAGGATTTGACATGAGATATGGCCATGTTTCTTTATCCAAAAATAATAATAATAATCCTTTGTTACCCAATTTGAGCCAAAATAAAATAATATTTTCTTGTCTTTCAAATCACCCTTAAACAAGGATCACCCTTACTCTTAGGGCCAAGTCAAGTGCATCCAATGGTCTGTATAGAGGAAAAAAGGAATGAGCAAATAAATTGAGTAGAAAAGTGAAAAAAGGGGAAAAGAAGAAAGAAGAAAAAGAAGAAAAATTCCAGAAAAAAATTACAAAAATAATGATTGGAGGTGTCATTGAAAAGTCAAGCTTGAAAAGTACTCATGAAAATGAATTTCGAGACAGAATATCTAATGGAGCATTTAACTTGTGATCCTTGTTTCAAATAACCCTTAAAGTACTTATTTGGGCCTTTTTATCCTTTTCTTCATATCCCTTAGCCCTTAGCCACATTACAAGCCTATTAAAAGTCCATATTGATCGATGATCGATTATTTTTGTTTTCATAAATACTAGTCCTGCAGCAAAATAGTTAGATTTTAACATATTGGTAAAAAAAAAATGTGAAAAAAAAATGCAAAAAAAAATGAAAAAAAAATGAAAAAAGGAATTTTAGTACTTGCCATCATAAATACTTGAAAAATGTCCAATTGATAAATAAACTAAATGAGACTCAGATTGGGGCAATTTGTATTTTTGTCTTGTTCCCCAAACCTCGTCTGTACATGTGTAGTTAAGCCAATTCTTCCAAAAAAAAAAAAAAAACGAAAAAAGGGGCTACTTTATACAGCCTAACTCTATTTCGTCAGCTCTTATCACACCTATTTACTCCCTTCCTATCTTACCTCTTACATTGGTTTTTAACCTTTGCCAAGGATGTGGAGTAATAAGTCACATCGTTTTGTTCGTGTTTATCCATCCACATGATACGATGCTTGATTCCAACATGCACATGAATTAGTAATGCTTCAAAAGGTTATACCTTGTTCTATACATTAAACCACAAAAGTTACAACATTCATTTTTTCAACCTCTAAAAAAGAATAATAATGGAAAATACTAGAGATGTGTCATTGATGACAAGAAAGAGAGGATTATATGAATTTGATATTTGTTGGGGAAGCAATTGATTCTGAAGTTTGCTTTTGTGCAAAGAGAAATAATAATAATAAAAAAAAAGAGAATGATGATGAAATCAAAAACAAAATTGAGACGTTTTTATCAAATGCATTCATGCACAGTAATATTTTATATCAATTCATGTTTATCATTAGAGTCTAGTATCGCCTTAGTACCTGCATGTTCATTCATATCAGAATCTTGTACCTGCATAGCATCTACATTGGGATCTATTTGTTACTTAACATTTATGCTTTCAAGTTCACTATACCTCTTGTTTTTCTATTAGATTGAGACTCGCTTCATTCATATGAATGGTCATCGAATCAGTTTTTCTGTTAGATCGAGACCCGCTTCATTCATATGAATGGTTATCGAATCTGTTTTTCTGTTAGATCGAGACCCGCTTCATTCATATGAATGGTCATCGAATCTGTTTTTCTGTTAAATCGAGACCCACTTCATTCATATGAATGGTTATCGAATCTGTTTTTCTGTTAAGTTGAGACCCGCTTCATTCATATGAATGGTCATCGAATTAGTTGTTTTTGTTTTTTTAGATCGAGACCCGCTTCATTCATATGAATGGTCATCGAATCTGTTTTTTTGTTAAGTCGAGACCCGCTTCATTCATATGAATGGTCATCGAATCAGTTGTTTTTGTTTTGTTAGATCGAGACCCGCTTCATTCATATGAATGGTCATCGAATCTGTTTTTCTATTAGATCGAAACCCGCTTCATTCATATGAATGGTCATCGAATCTGTTTTTATATTAGATCGAGACCCGCTTCATTCATATGAATGGTCATCGAATCTGTTTTTCTGTTAGATCCAGACCCGCTTCATTCATATGAATGGTCATCAATTTAGTTGTTTTTGTTTTGTTAGATTGAGACCCGCTTCATTCATATGAATGGTCATCGAATAAGTTGTTTTTGTTTTGTTAGATTTGGCACTCGCTTCATTCATATGAATGGTCATCGAATCTTTGCTCTTTATATTGTCAGACCAGGACCGGCTTCATTAATATGAATGGTCTATTTGTTTTATCTTTAGATTGTGACCCTCTTCATTTATATGGATGGTCTCTGGTTTTCTTTTCTCTTATTTCTATGTTTGTCTTGGAAACCCGGACGAAATTAGTATCTCTATCTTTACTTATCTTTTACAACGATGATATGTGAATATTATATTACATATCATCTTGTAAAAGCTAAGTAAAGAGGGGCAACTGTCAATACCCAATTTTGTCCGGGGATTATATTTTTTTTTTAATAAATAAAAAATATTGAAAAAATAAAAAGGTAAAAAAATATATATTATTATTTAATTATGTATGAAAAATGCAAAAAAAAATATAGGATAATATTTTATAGATATATAAAAAATACATTTCTAACACATTTTAAAAAGAAAAAATTTACAAAATCATAATAAAAATAAATAAATAAAAGAAAGAAAAAAGAGGGGATGAAAAAAATGGCCCAAGCCCATTAAGAAAATAACCCTAATTTTTAACCTAAGGATAACCCTAAAGCAAGAGGAGGGGGCAGTGATAAAAAGAGGGGCGGCTGTAAAAATAGGGGACACGAAAAAGAAGAGAAGGAGAGGAGAAAACAGAGAAAGAAGAAGAGAACCGAAAAAAGGAGAAGAAGAAGCAGGGGATTGGAAGGATAGAAAACCAATTTTGAAAGTATTATTTCTTAGTTTCTTTTTCATGCTTTTATTATTACTGTGCTACACGTTTTGGTTGCTGTTAGCTAGTGATAGTTATATTTATCGAGTGTGTTGACGGGTCACAGCCACCACAATTCACACAAGCACAAGAAACAGCTTTTTGTTTTTTCTGTATTTCATGAAAAACTTCAAGCATTTATCCTCTATTTACTATCCCCTTTATTAACATCATGACCGGTTAAGATTCATATACCCCCACAGTCCAGTGCCATTAACATCTTCTCTTATGATATGAAATTCTTTTTTATCGTGATAAGAAAATGCCCTTTGCTTTTGGCTTCCACGGGGTACTTTTTACTTCCTTCTTTTTTTTGTTACTGGGAGAGAATGTGTTCCATGATCCCATTGAGTACCACTGGAACTGCTATTGCTATCACCTGTTTTCTTTTTTAATGGGATGTGATATATGTTCTGGGTTAAAATCTGTTCGAATAGAGGAAGAAGCAGGGGTTTAAGATGGTGTGATTCTTCCTTACGGCATTTGTCTTTACGGCAATGGTGGGTTTCGGCAATGGTGGATACATGGTAACAGTGGGTATGGCAACGATGGGTTACGGCAATGGTGGGTTACGGCAATGGTGGATACATGGTAACAGTAGGTATGGCAACGATGGGTACACTGTAATAGTGGTTACGGCAATGGTGTGGGATGGTGCGGGAGTGCTTCTAGCTGTGATTTCTTCTGACTTTGATTTTGCCTTCAAGCCAAACAAGTCAGTGGTATCTGAGGACCTTGAAACATAAGTTTTTTTTTATCTAGTAATGTGAGGGTTGACTTTTTTTTTTTACTAAAAAATGTTTGATTTTCTCTCGTGACTGCAAATCCCTTTTCTCTTTATTAGTGTTTCTTTCTTTGTTTTTTACTTTATTTTATTTATCTTATGTTTATTTATTTATTTATTTATTTATTTATTTTCTTTTCATTATTTTATTATTTATCATTATTTTTTAATTATTATTATTATTATTATTATTCTTCAAATTAGTCTATTTATCATATAATAATAAAAAATCTTGATTATTTACATAAAAAATAATAATAATTAACAAATCTAAAATTTAATTTAACATTTTGTCTAACTTGTAATTCATTAGATAATTTTAATATTCATCACGTTACTAAAAAATAAGGAAATTATGTGAATTCTAATTATATATATGGCTACTCACGTCATTTTATAATTAGCATTCAATCATATAAAGCATAATTTTAATGTACCGCTTTTAAATAATAATTTTGGTATAATTTTAATTAATTAAGTACTTGCTTAAATAAATTTATATTATATCAGTTTATCTTAAGAAGGATAAGGATCAAGTATGATCGTGTGCATCATCTTATATCCTATATCTCATCTTTTATTAATATTTTTATATGAATTTATAATCATTAAATTATGTGATTTATGCTACATTTTCTTTTATTTATATATATATATGACCCCACGCGTCATTATATATTTTGTTATTTTTATCAAAGTTTACTCAAATTATGATTTTAACTTTATAAATATTTACTAATGATTTTATAATAAACTCTTTTTTATTTAAAAAAAAATTTTTATACCAACTTTTAGTATGATTGTGAAATTTACATTTCCTTTTCATATTAAAAAGTTGTTTAGATGTTTGTACAATCATGTGCATTGTCTTACATCCAATGCTTATTATATTTAAATATTTTTTTATATTACCTATATATAAAATAATCATTTAAATATATGTATGGTTATACACGTCATCTTATAATTAACCTTTAACTAAAATTTATTCAGATAAAATAAATATGTTTCAATCATTTTAAGCCAATTTATATAGCAATTTATAATATCCATGTATAGTTTACACTATCTTGATTTATTATAAGATTGATAAAAAATTATAAAATATATTTTTTTTTTTTTATTATTATTTTTCAAAATTCATATCTCTTTAAAATTATCAATCATAAAATAAATAAAAAAAATAATGTTTTAGGAAGAACTACGTAATCCTGATTTTCCATTCTAAATGGAAATACGTAGGAGCAAGATTAATATCTTGTCGGGCCCAAATAAATTCTAATTTAATATTTTTCTTTTTTAACAATAATAATTTTAAAAATTATTTTTACTTTATAATATTATATTTGTTTATAGGGGAAACAAACATTATAAGGTTATATTTATCTTGCATATTTAATTGAAAGGTAAACCGTCTTAAGACGGACGTTGTAGGGTGCTGATACCTTCCCTACATGTAATTGACTCCCGAACCCATTTTTTTGTTTTGAATATCATTTTAGTTTTTCCATAATTTTTCTTAATAAACTATGGTGGCGACTCCTTTGTTCTCCTAAAAAGAGGGTGAATTTCTTTTTACGTTCGCCGATCCCGTCGTGACCCCGGTTGCGACAACTAGAAAAAACAAACAAAAACTCAAATAAACATTAAAATAATAACCCAAATAAATATGAAAGTAATAGTTTAATAGCTTAGAAAAATAAACATTGAAGTAATAACAAGAAAAATAAGCATTAAAATAATAACTTAAACAAGAGTTGAAACAACAAATCAAAATTAATATGAATAAAAATAAGAGATCAAAATAAGAATTATATGAATCTTGTTACTTTATGTTTAAAAATTTAAACAAATATAACTATTTTAATCATAATTATTGATTAAATGTAGACTCAAAACACTAAATGAGTTTGAAGATTCAACATAGAAATAAAAGCTATATTAAAATAGTTATTAAAGAAAATTATTGAAGAAACATGAAAGAAATAAATTTATTTTTTAACTTTGTTTTAAATTTTTGAAGTTAGCAACAACATTAAGCTTGATTTCATAAAGCATTAATCATTGTTTAATATTACAACTTTACACAAAAATAAAACCTAAGTACAAGTACTATTGTGAATCCCCTTGGACTCCTTAACTTTTGTCACAATAATTAGCTAGTTATCCACCACATCTTTATCAATGTCAAAGTCGGTTACATTGACACTCGAGATCAACACTTACACTTGATTTATTGCCTTCTTAAAGCCCTCTTCATAAACATGAATAAGGCTAACTTTGGCATCATGAAGGTCTATCTTTTCTTGATCAATTCCTCTTTCAAGGCCTTTTCAACACATAATTAGAGTCATTTCCCTTTCTTCTCAACATCAGCAAGCTTCGATGAGAGAATCTCATTCTCCTTAACTTTAGTGGAGATTGCTTATTGATGGTTCACCAATTATGAAAAATACAGGTTGATGGTTTGATTAGTTATTTGATCTTACCACTTTATTCTTAAATTATCTTGAGAAAGTCAAGGGCCCCAACGACACCAATAGTATTGAGGAGCTTGACTTCAAAAGTATCAGAAAAGGAGTTGTTGAACTTCACAACATTAGTTGTGAGATTGATATGCCACAATGTATTTATCCTAGAAACATAGGTCAAAACAAAACATGGTCTACCCAATTTAGGGACCATCTTTGCCTCTAATTAGCAATGGTGGCCAACGAGGTGGATAGGGAATGCATGAATTGGTCTTCTAAACCACAAGAGTCAATTTAGGTGGAACCTCAATTGTTCCTATTTCTAGGATCTACATAGGAATTTAAGTTAAAGGAGTAGTTTCAAACTCAGTCATAAGAGGCATTTAAGTAATCAACACCTTACTCTTTTTAGTTGGATTTCCATATTGACTAGTCTAATCTTTCGTGCTTTGCAGGAAGCTTCTGAAAATCAGTATCCTTCCCCATGATTTCTGCACAATAACAAAATAAACATTAGAAAAAAGAAAAAAAATATATAATAATGCATAATTAAAAGACTATAATAAAACCTTTAGGCAAAAGTTAAGCTTTTTGTTCCTCAACATAAGAAATATAAAGTCGTCTCTTACTATTAATATGTAGGGGTGTTTAAAACTGAACCGATCCAAAAAAAAACCAAAAACCAATCTAAAATATCGCAAATCGATTAAAACCGCAAGTTTTTGGATCACTTTGAATTTTTTTTTTCAGAACCGCGTAGTTCGGTTCGGTTTGTAGTTTAGTATTTCAAAACCGAACCGAACCGAACCGAACCAAACCGCAATTATTAAATAATATTATATTTATTTTTAATTTTATTTTACAAAGAAAACCTACTGTTGTCTATTACAACTTTCATTTTATTAGACACATTTTAGAGTTTCTTACTTGAAACTCCCTTACTCTGATTTTATTATCTCATCATTAACTCTTATTCAAATCCATCTTCATCACATCATTTCACTCTCTATCTAATAACTCTTTTTATCCCAAGCGGTAAGGTTTTTTTTTATTTCATTCACTCATTAATATGTTTCCTTTCTTATTCTTTCCTCTTTCATTTTTCATATTTTGATTTTAATTCCACATCAATTTGTCTTATGATTCATTTTCGATTTTCATTGAATAAATGTTCTATTATTTTCCGGTTTCATTTTAGGGTTCAGAGTTTAGGATTCTCGGTTTTAGTTTAGGGTTTAGGGTTCTTATTTCAATTAATTTTTGTTTTACTAGGGTTATTATTTTTTTTTAGTAATATTCATCTGTTGCAACTTATATTTTGTTAAACGCTACTTGAAAAACTCCATTACTGTGATTTTTTTATTTTGTTCTAATCCAATTGAACACTTAGTTGTGGATCAAGTTCAGAGTTTTAAAGGCTAAAAATAGTCAATTATTAATAAAACAATAAAATTAAAAATTAAAAAAAAAAACGCAAAAACCAATCCAAACCAAACCGCTAAAATTGGTTTGGATTGGTTTGGATTTATTTTTATTTCAAATCGAACCAAACCAAACCGCAAATAATTTTTATATTTGGTTCGGATATATTTTAGCCAAAAACCGAACCAAACCACATCGCGAACACCCCTATTAATATGATGTACTTTTCAAGATTTTCATATCTTCCCTCTCTTTAATTGATAAGTGGTATCTAACACGTTATTTGAATTGTATAGGTTTTTGCTAATAAAGAGAAAACTGAAGAGTATACCCAAGATACTAAAATAAAGACCTACTTGGATCTTTCTTGAAATACTTTATTTTGAAAAATAAATCTTTTAAAATATTTAAAAGATGAGGCATATATTGTAAAAAAACCATCATGTTAAGGACAATTTAGAGAAACACAACTCATAGAAAGATTGTGCTTCAACTAATATAAATACATACAAATATTTATAGTGGAACTAATAAAAAAAAGGAAACATAACTGAAAAACCTTTGAAAAAACGCAATTATTAGGATGTAATTGATTTTGTGCCACATTAAGAGTAGTGAGCATCTAACACTCAAAATTGATGAAAAGAAAAAGCACATCTAAATCTTTAAAAAGACACTTATACACATAAGTAAAGTATTCATTATTAATGGGAGGTTTCATATATACTATATTAGTTGTCAAACAAACCTCAAAAACCATAAGGTCAGTCGTGTTAAGTAGAAAATATTGAATTCTCGATAAAAATCCTTAACAAAGAGGCAAGATTTGAGTTTAAATACATAGCAATCAACCTCATTGAGCACCTATGAGTAGCTTAGATTGGTGATAAGAGGGAATTTGTTTTTCCTTTCTCCTTAGGGGCACTAGGACCACCTTGCTCACTTACTCTAGGTTTCTTAATCCTTTTGAAAACTCAAGGACCCTCATGTTTCCTAACAATAAAAACATTAGGTACCAGAGTAGGTTCAACCATAAGGGGAATGCTTGATTCTTTGAGTGGTTCTTCATACAAGAAAAAACTTGTCACATATTTAGTATGCTCTCCATCGGAGTTATCTCCAATAGGACAACATCCCTCTCGATAATTAGGTTTCTATCCAAAGAAGAATCACTCAAATAATCATTTGAAGACATAATAAACAACAATAACAAAGACAAGATTGAACAAAATAACAACACTGTAGCAAAGTATACCTTTAGAAGAAAAGAAAGGAATGACCAAAATTAAGAACAACCGAAAAATATTAAGAAATATGAGAGAACAAGAGAACAACAAAACTAAAAATAAGCAAAGTAATAAATGTAAAGGAAACAACCTTATTTTATACATCTACAAACTTCATTTCGCACTCAAATAAAAATCTTTCACCTACTCAAAAGTGACTTTTAGAAGCACTAGAAATTATGTGACAATAATGAACTAATGTGTCGTTTAAAAAGGGGCAAAGTAAATTTGTGTTGATTTTTTTTCTAAATTAAAGTAGCATTAAATATACCTATATGTGTCACTTTTTTTTAAAACCCTTTAGTTTCATATAAAATTTTGAAATAATTGAAGAGATTAGCTTAAGATTTGGTTACAAATAAACCAACCTCCGATTACAAAGCTTGGCCACTATACAAAGCTTGAGTATAAAAAAATACCCAATTATCAATATGATTGAAAGATAATTAATAAGATGGACGAGATACAAAGAAAATATCATCGTTACGAGGATAAATGAAAGGAATTTTGTATTGTATTATATTATTCAATGAAAAGATCATACATGTATACAGAAGAGAATATAATAATTATGTTTTATATGATTTTCTTCCTATAATTCTACAGTAGAATCCCTACATATAATTTATTCTAATAAAAAAATTATAATGTTTTATCTCAAGAATTTTAAAATATAATTGGTTTTTAACACCCTCAAATTAGAGAGCGAATATCAAGAATTCCCCACTTATGCTTCATTACGAAGAAAACTTTTTTTAATCTCTATGATAGATTTCCTAATACTTTCTCTCAATTTGGAGAATCAATATCAAGTGGTAATATATATTCAATAATATTATAACTTACTCAATAATATTATAACAGACACTTAATAATAATCAATAACAATAATAATAAATATTTATTTTTAACTCTCTCCCTTAAATTAAAAGTTTGCAAACTATTAGTTCAATGAATCTTGAAAAATGCAAACTCCAAGCAAATTTCTTATCTTCTGAAATGTTGGCAACTTCAATGGTTTAGTCATGATATTAACAATTTGGTCTTCACTCTTGTAGTAGAGAAGTTAATAACTCATTCATTTGATAGGTCTCTTAGAAAAAGAAATCTCACATTTATGTGTTTGCTTCTTTCATGCATGACAGGATTCTTAGACAATTTTATAGTTGAGCTATTATCACAATAAATAAGAGTTGGATCTTGTTGCTTGAAATGAACTTCTTCAAGAATATTTCTTAACCAAATTGTTTAGCAAGCACATGCTGAAGCTACTACAAACTCTGCTTCTGTTGTGGATAAAGTAACAATGGGCTGCTTTCGTGATGCCCAAGAGATAACAGTTGATCCCATCATAAAAACATAACCAGATGTGTGCTTTTTCTGTCATCTGGATCCCCTGCATAGTCGCTATCAATGAATCCTAATAAGTTCATCTTTTTCCCATTCTCATAAAATATTCCAAAATCTTTCGTTCCTTACAATTAACGAAGGATTCTCTTAGCAGCTAACAAATGCATTTCTTTTGACTTTTCCATGTATCTTCTAATGAGGCTAACAGAATACATTATGTCTGGTCTTGTAGCAGTTAGATACATCAAACTACCCACAATTCGCTTGAGGAATGTGCTATCCACCTACTTCCCTTCATGGTCTTTATTGAGTTTCATGCCAATCTCAATTACCATCCTTATTGTGTCATGTTGTGCAACAGGAGTAAAGACTTCTTTATAGTTCACGCCAAACTCTTGCTTATAGCCTTTAGCAACTAAGCGTGTTTTGTACTTATCAACCTTTCCATTTGCATTCAACTTGGTCTTATATACCCACTTAACACCAATTGTCTTATGTCCTTTTGGAAGATCACTAAGCTCTTAAACATAAATATTTATTATTATTGTTATTGATTATTATTAAGTGTCTGTTATAATATTGTTGAGTAAGTTACAATATTGTTGAGTATTTGTTACTTAATTTTTAAGATAATTAAATGTCTATTGCAATAGTGAGTCGTTTACATAGATGTATATGTTACCTATTTATTAGGTTTTTCAATTAATAAAATATACAGACTTCTTCTTTCAGTTTTCTAACAGTGGTATCGAGCTCAGGTTCTTGAAAATTAAAAAAAGCCGAAGCTTTTTCACTTTTCTAACACGACATTACCTGCAATGACTTCTGATAGTTTTGTTCAGCCTGCGATTCCTCGCTTTGATGGTCATTATGATCATTGGAGCATGTTAACGGAGAATTTCCTGAGGTCTAAGGAGTAGTGGGAAGTTGTTTTAGAAGGAATAACAGCACCCAACACAATAGTGACCGATGCACAAAGTATTGAATTGGAGGCAATGAAGTTGAAAGATCTCAAAGCTAAGAACTACTTATTTCAAGCCATTGACCGAAATATCCTAGAAACTATTTTGAATAAAGAAACCTCCAAGGATATTTGGGATTCACTGAAGAAGTATGAAGGGTCTGCAAGAGCAAAAAGGTAGAAATTACGAACTCTACGTGTAGAGTTTGAAACAACCCGAATGAAGTTTGGAGAATCAATTTCAGATTACTTCTCTCGTGTGATGGCAATTGTCAACCAAATGCACATACATGGAGACAAAACTGAAGAGATCACAGTCACTGAAATAAATTCTTCGGTCTTTGTCACCAAAATTCAATTATGTTGTATGTGCCATAGAGGAGTCTAAAGATATTGATGAGCTCTGCTCTCCCTTGATGAATTGCAAAGCTCATTGGTGGTGCATGAACAGAAGTTCAAACAACCAGACGTTGAGGAGCAAGCTTTGAATGCTTCTACCAATACTCATTCCAATAACTTTAGAGGAAGAGGAAGAGGTAGAGGCAAAGTATAACACCCTCAAATTTAGACATAAATTTTATTTGTGTTAGATTAAAATTAATAGAAATTATTATTATTATTATTAGTTTCAAAAAATGAGGTTGAAAAAAAATGAAATGAAATAAATAAATAAATATTGAAGGAAAAAAAAAGAAAAAAAAAAAGAGAAGAAAATAAAATAGAAACGAAAAAAAGAGAAAAAAAAGAAATATATATATATATATATTAGGATAAGTAAAAAAAAGATAATAATAAAATATAAAAAAAAAAAAAAAAAAAAAACTTCGTGGGCACGTTTCCTTCTTCTCTCTCCATGGGTTCTTTTTCTTCTTCTTCTCTCTCTCCGATTTCATTTTCTTCTTCCTGCAACCTTAATTCTTCTACTTCCCATTTCGAAAAAAAAAAATTTCAAGCCTCAAATCTTAGCTCATTTCCTCCATTTCTCCTTAAATCAAGGTAATTTTACTTAAATCTAAGCTTCCAATTTCATTATTACCGATTCAAATCTTAGATTAAGGGTAGTTTTTTTTTATTTAGGAAGGATTGAGTCTTAAGGTTCTCAAATCTTCTTTATTCTTGTGTATTGCGAGTTTTTTTAAGGTAAGGAGAGTTTATTCCTTACTCTAATCTGTAACGTATGATGTTTTGCGGGTTGTTTGTTGTTTGTATGTATTTGATTTTGAAAATGGATGGTTAAATCACTGAAAATCATGAAATATAATACTGCATTGTGAAAATCCGCTCAGCGGATCTCAAATCCGCTGAGCGCAACAAAGAACACTCGTCTCTGGAAATTTGACCATTCGCCGAGCGGACAAAAAAAAATCGCTCAGCAGATTTGACCTCAGCTGAACGCCCCAAAAAAATGAAAAAAAATATTAAAATTAAAAATTAAAAATTACTATTTGCACCCCTATTTTTATTATTTGCACCCCTGTTTTACTATTTGTATCATGTTTTCCTATTTGTACCCCCAAAGTGATTTTTATTGTTATTAAATAATATTTGAAGATGAGGAGTTGGTAGTAACTACCTGAAAGATAGGAAAGTTATAAGATTTGAACAATAATATCATTTCAAGTTTAATTTCCGTGTTGTTGAGCTACAGAGATACACTGGGGTATAGTTCAGGAAGGTTTGATAACTTGAGGGAATGAGAGTGTGGCGGGGTGGTCCATGTCGTGATGTACACAGTGCAATGGAAACTGCTGCAGGCCTCACACTCCATTACCTGATTGAATCGTTGACTATGCTTTTTGTCAAAGGGGCTTGTGCGCACACGTTGTATCCGTGGGGCGTATTGCCAACTGACGGCTATCCACACCGGCGTAAGGCCAATGTCACCTGGGTGGTGGGGTTGGCAGCGTTATTTTGGGATCCCACGGTACCTAGAGTACCGCAACTAATGTGATCACAGTATGAATTATGATGTGAGTGGGGTATATGACTGGCGTACGTGATAAGAAATTATGAGAGAATTTAAATAATGATGTTGTGGAAAGATGACAAAAACTTATTTGACAATGTTAGAAAATTGATTTCTAGAGAATTTTATTAAGGTATAATTTTCAATTACATAGATCATTTCTTTTATTCAGATATTCATTTTCATGATTGTTAAATATAAATGTTTTATCTTTGTTGGAAAAATATGATGAGGAAGAAACTCACCCTTACAACCAATTTTTCAGGAAATTATGTAAGAAGATTTGTGAGATACTCATCTCTTAGATGAGAACTTGATTGGTAGGACAAATCCTGCTTCTTCTGGTTGATGGGGAACCTGCTCTGAGTATAGGGATTTATATTATTATATATGTATGAATAAAAATTTCTATACTCTAACTTGATGATATATTTGTAAAATAATAAGAATAATTGTTATTATTTTGTGATTTTGAAAGATAGGTTCCTTAACCATAGTATTATTTTGTAGAAATTATTCGAATTTATCTTATTTTCTTGAAATGAATAAGAAAAATATTTACTTCCTATAATCATAATATAATTTCAAACCATATAATTATTTTTTGAATAATACTCAACTTATTTATGAAATTTATTATTTATCCTTAAATTTATTGTTTATCCTTAAATTTATTGTTTATAGATTTAATTTAGTATTTATCAATTGTATTTAAGTTGAGTTAAAGAATTATTAAACATTTCCTTTTGTTAAATAGATCTTTTACATCTATTTTATTTTAAGTTGACCATTGACTATGAAAAAAAAAGTCTTGAAATATTATTTGCTTGTTTTATTATTTAAAGAAAATTATAATATTAAGAATAATAATTTTGAGGCGTTACACAAAGGCGTTACACAAATATTTTATTAGATGTCATAACTTTGGACATTATGATTCTGAATGTTATACCAGATTACCTTGTGACAATAAAAAGAAAGGGAAAAATTCAAATCTTGTGGAGATAAGGGAAAAAGCGACTTTGTTGATGACTATTAAAGAAACAAAGAATATTGAGCCAAATATTTGATATGTGGATACAGGTTGCAGTACCCACATGACTTTTAACAAGTCTTCTTTTTCTTATTTAAATGAAAAATTTTTACTCCACTGTAGGCTTTGGTGATTGCTCTAGTGTGCAAGTGATGGGAAAAGGTGATATTAATATAAGAACCAAAAATGATTTTGTTGAAAAAATTTCTAATTTGTTGTATATTCCTAATTTAAAAAGTAACTTGTTGAGTGATGGACAGTTACAAGAAAAAGGGTATGTTATCACCATTAGTAAAGGGGCTTATGAAATTTATGATCCGATTAGAGGTTCTATTGTAATTGTACAAATGAGTTCAAACAAGTTATTTCCACTCAAGATTGAAAGCATTCAATCCAGTTTGATAGCTAAAGTAAAGGATCATTCATGGTTGTGGCATTATCGTTATGGTCACTTGAACTTTGGAGGATTGAAGACCCCCTCCAACAAAAGAACATGGTGATAGGCCTTTCACAAATTACTGCTCCCTCCCAAGTTTGTGAAGAATGTGTTGTTAGCAAACAACAACATCGTTCTCCATTTCCTAGTGGCAAATCATGGAGAGCAAAGGGTGTTTTGGAGCTAGTGCACTCAGATTTATGTTGCCCAATCAAACCTACATCCAATGGAGGTAGAAGGTATATAATTACTTTCACTGACGATTTTTCTAAAAAAGTTTGGGTATATTTTTTACAGGAAAAGTCAAAAGCTTTTTCTACATTTAAAAGCTTCAAGGCTCGAATTGAAAATGAATCAGGAAGTCTTATTAAGACTCTCCGCACAGATCGTGGTGGAGAAAATTGCTCTAATGAGTTTGTAGAATTTTGTGAAGAACATGGAATTCGAAGGGAGTTGACAACGGCATATACACCACAACAAAATGGTGTATCAAAAAGGAAGAAAATGACCATTCTCAACATGGTGAGGAGTATTTTGACAATGAGTAACATCTCTAAAAACCTTTGGCCTGAAGCAGTCAATTGGAGTACTCACATTTTGAATAGAAGTTAAACATTGGTAGTAAAAAATAAGACACCAGAAGAAGCATGGAGTGGTAGGAAACCAGATGTTAGTCACTTTAAAATCTTTGGGTGCGTTGCATATGCTTACATTCCAAATCAACAAAGGAGCAAATTGGACAACAAAGGAGATAAGTGTATTTTTCTTAGTGTTAGTGATATTTCAAAAGCTTATAAATTGTATAATCCTAACACAAAGAAAATTGTCATAAGTCGAGATGTTATATTTGATGAAGAATGTTTTTGGAAATGTAATGAAGTTGTAGGCCAAAAACTTATTTTTCTAGATTTTGATGATAATGATGAACCAGAACATCAACCACCGTCTATTACTCAAGATGAGCATATTGCAGTTCAAGACTTGAACGTTCCTACTACAGAGTTAAGATCACCAAGAAGTAGAAGGAGACCTACTTGGATCGTTGATTATCATGTTCCAGGAATTGATCAAAATGAGGATCAATTGGTGCATTTTGCTTTTTTTGCAAATTGTGATCCTGTGTTTTTCGAGGATGTTGTCCAAGACTCAAAGTGGAGAGAAGCTATGGATGTAGAAATTGCATCTATTGAAAAGAACAATACTTGGGAGCTTAGTGATCTTCCAAAAGGACATAAGACAATTGGTGTTAAGTGGGTATATAAGACCAAGTTGAATGCAAATGGGAAGGTTGACAAGTACAAAGCACGCTTAGTTGTTAAAAGGCTATAAGCAAGAGTTAGGCGTGGACTATAAAGAAGTCTTTGCTCCCATTGCACGACATGACACAATTGAGATTGACATGAAACTCAATAAAGACCATGAAGAGAAGCAGGTGGATAGCACATTCTTCAAGAAAATTGTGGGTAGTTTGATGTATCTAACTGCTACAAGACCAGACATAATGTATTCTGTTAGCCTCATTAGTAGATACATGGAAAAACCAAAAGAAATGCATTTGTTAGCTGTTAAGAGAATCCTTCGTTACTTGCAAGGAACGAAAGATTTTGGATTATTTTATGAGAATGGGAAAAAGATGAACTTATTGGGATTCACTGATTGTGACTATGCAGGGGATCCAAATGACAGAAAAAGCACATCTGGTTATGTTTTTATGATGGGGTCAACTGTTATTTCTTGGGCATCACGAAAGTAGCCCATTGTTACTTTATCCACAACAGGAGCAGAGTTTGTAGCAACTTCAGCATGTGCTTGCCAAGCAATTTGGTTAAGAAATATTCTTGAAGAAGTTCATTTCAAGCAACAAGATCCAACTCTCATTTATTGTGATAATAGCTCAACTATAAAATTGTCTAAGAATCCTGTCATGCATGGAAGAAGCAAACACATAGATATGAGATTTCATTTTTTAAGAGACCTATCAAATGAAGGAGTTATTAATCTTCTCTACTGCAAGAGTGAAGACCAAATTGCTGATATCATAACTAAACAATTGAAGTTGTCAGCATTTTAGAAGATAAGAAATTTGCTTGGAGTTTGCATTTTTCAATATTCATTAAACTAATAGTTTGCAAACTTTCAGTTTAAGGGAGAGTGTTAAAAATAAATATTTATTATTATTGATTATTATTAAATGTCTGTTACAATATTGTTGAGTAAATTACAATATTGTTGAGTATCTTTTACTCAGCTTTTAAGAGAATTAAGTGTCTGTTGCAATAGTGAGTCGTTTGCAGAGATGTATATGTTGCCTATTTATAAGGTTTTTCAATTAATAAAATACACAGACTTCTTCCTTCAGTTTTCTAACAAAATCAAAGAACTCTGTTGATATAAAGAGTGAAAGAAAAAGTAAGAATGGTCAAGTTTTTGTTTTTGAGAAGTCATCAAAATTTCTCTCGCAAAAAATGAGACAACGTTTACGAGCAAGAGAAAAAGGTGCAAGAGTTGCCACAAAAAGGGTGGAATATTGGGGTTTGAATGTTGTTACGCGGAAAGGTTGGAATATTTAGGTTTGAAATGTTGTTACGAGGTTTGAATGGAATATTATGGTTTGTTGAATGCATAGGTAATATCTTTATGCAAAATAGATTTTAAGAAAATTGTTATTGAACAAATCAATTATGTATAGATGTTATTTTTGAATTTATAGTTTTATTTTTTTAATTTTTCTTCCTTATCGTCTATTCAATTAATTGGACTCAAATATATGATTAAGTATAAATATTAGTTTCAGTAGGGGAAGAAATAATTATTTAGTTAACTATTTAACTTTCTGCACACTTTTGCTTAATTATATTTTGTAATTATTTTTTGTACTTCTAGTGCCAATTTTTATTAATATATTTATCATTGTCGATTAAAAAAAAAAGAAATATAAATATCAGTATTTTAAATTTAAAACATTATTATTTATTTATTTGGTTAACTTGATTCAAATATATAATTAAGTATAAATGTTAATATTATAAATTAAAAATATTATTATTCATTTTGTTATCTAACGAATTGCATTTTTTAATATCTTATTTTGTATAGTCTCTCACACTTCTCGTCTTTTTCAAGATTTGAGAAGATCATATAAAAATTTACATGTTCTTTTTTTATCGGCAAAAACAAATATATTCATAAAATTGGTACCAGAAGTACCTAAAACAATTACAAGTACGTAATTGTAAAAAGATGTGCTGAAAATTCAGCAATTAACAAAATAATTATCCCTCCCATTACTATTCAATGACTTAACCTACCCAACACAAGATAAAGAATTTATACACCATTGAGCAAAAGTCCCAAAATTCTTATTAACTCTATTGATGATCCACGACCAAGTTCTGACTTGAATTAAACCAAAAATCTCTTCAGCACTTACCTTTTCATTCCGAAATAACACCTCATTTTTATGTAGCCAAATAGACCATACTACTCCAACCCAGAGTATATTCCATACACTCTTAAGATCTTTATTTCTCATCCAACAATGTTGAAGTAAATGCCTTTTTAGATTACTTGCCCTACATGTATTTATTCCAAACCACAAATAACATTTATCCCAAACAGCACTAGCTACCTTACATTAAAAGAATAAATGTTCAACGTTTTCACTTTGCGGTCCACATAAATCACAATTAAGATTTGCCAATTGGATTCCTCTTTTTTGTAAGTTGTCCTTTGTTGCTATTCCTCCAATTGCTGCTCTCCAAACCAAATGTACTATTTTAGGAATTGCTTTAATTTTCCATAGCCTTGTGAAGAATTCTCTATCCTCCTCCTGCAAGTCTTGGTCCTGTTGAAAACTCTCCCATATAAGATTATATGCAGAATATACATGTAACACTTATAGTGTTTGTTAGTGGTATTATAATATGTTGTATATTTTAGACAAAAAATATAGATAATTTAATTATTTATTTGATTTAAATAAAATATTTAATTACGTTTAGAAAATAAGATAATATATTGTATAAAACAAAACAAAATAATGTAAGGTGGTCAGAGAAAAAAATAATGATTAATTGTTAGAAATAAATAATTAGAGGTTGTTAATATTTTAAAAGATAATTAAAGGTTGTTAATATTTTAAAAGATAATTAGAGGTTGTTAATATTTTAAAAGATATGTTGAGGTTATTAATAATTGAAAAGATAATATAATATATCTACAAGATATAAGATATTCACAAGATATAAGATATATCAGTTGAAATAAAATCTATTACTAATATGTAACAAAAATCATAATATAAATAAATGGTACCTATCAGATATACTCTCACTCTTAACCTAATTATAAACACTGCCTACACTATATATTGACTTGAGCGTCGGAGTGCAGACGCAGAATCCCCTACGTGGTCCTGAAATAGTCAGAAGCGGACCGAGAAGGAGACTAGAGTATATTGAGAAAGAGAGGAAGAGTAGCAGCAGAGAGGGTACTCGATTCTTGTAAGTACAGAAATTTAATTAAGATAAGATTTATTTATAAATTTTTTATTATCTTGGATTACAAAATATTCCTGAAGAGTCTTACATGTTACAAACCCTTCTCCTTCACTTTGTTTAATTTTTTTAGGTAATATTAATATTTTTTTCAACCTTTTCTCTTCAGGTAAACATCATGATGCCATCACTTTGTCTTAGTGGTTGCGGTTTTTATGGTTCTGCTAGCAACAACAATCTTTGTTCGAAATGTTACGAAGATTATGTCAAAGAAACTGATACCAAATCAAACAACTTTGTTGATATAAAGAGTGAAAGAAAAAACAAAAATAGTCAAGTTTTTGTTTTTGAGAAGTCATCAAAGTTTCTCTCGCAGAAAATGAGACAACGGTTACGAGCAAGAGAAAAAGGTGCAAGAGTTGTCACAAAAAGGGTGGAATATTAGGATTTGAATATTGTTACGAGAAAGATTGGAATATTAGGGTTTGAAATGTTGTTACGAGGTTTGAATGGAATATTATGGTTTGTTGAATGCATAGATAATATCTATATTCAAAATAGATTTTAAGGAAATTGTTATTCAAGTTTTGATTGAACAAAATCATTTATGTATGGATATTATTTTTGAATTTATAGTTTTTTTTTTCTTCCTTATTGTCTATTCAATTAAGTGGACTCAAATATATAGTTAAATATAAATATTAGTTTCAGTAGGGCAGGGATAATTATTTAGTCAACTATTTAACTTTTTGTACACTTTTACTCAATTATATTTTGTAATTATTTTTTGTATTTCTAGAACCAATTTTTATTAATATATTTATCATTGTTGATTAAATATATATATATATATATATATAAATATCAGTATTTTAAATTAAAAATATTATTATTCAATTTTTTTGCTTAACTGGATTCAAATATATAATTAAGTATAAACGTGTGAGACTATACAAAATAAGATATTAAAAAAAATAATTTATTAACTAACAAAATGAATAATTATATTTTTAATTTATAATACTGATATTATATATTTGTATGTAACACTTATAGTGTTTGTTAGTGGTATTATAATATGCTGTATTTTTTAGAAAAAAAATATAGATAATTTAATATTTTTAATTGATTTAAATAAAATATTTAATTAGGTTTAGAAAATAAGATAATATATTATATAAAACAAAACAAAATAATGTAAGGTGGTAAGAGAAAAAAATAATAATTAATTGTTAGAAATAAATAATTAGAGGTTGTTAATATTTTAAAATATAATTAAAGGTTATTAATATTTTAAAAGATAATTAGAGGTTGTTAATATTTTAAAAGATAATTTGAGGTTATTAATAATTGAAAAGATAATATAATATATCTACAAGATATAAGATATTTGCAAGATATAAAATATTCACAAGATATAATATATCTGCAAGATATAAGATATATTATAAATAAAATCTGCTACTAATCTGTTACAAAAATCATATTATAAATAAATGGTACCTGTTAGATATAAAGAGTGAAAGAAAAAACAAGAATGGTCAAGTTTTTGTTTTTGAGAAGTCATCAAAGTTTTTCTCGCAGAAAATGAGACAACGTTTGCGAACAAGAGAAAAAGGTGCAAGAGTTGCCACAAAAAAGGGTGGAATATTAGGGTTTGAATGTTGTTACGGGGAAGGTTGGAATATTAGGGTTTGAAATGTTGTTACGAGGTTTGAATGGAATATTATGGTTTGTTGAATGTATAGATAATATCGATATTCAAAATAGATTTTAAGGAAATTGTTATTCAAGTTTTGATTGAACAAAATCATTTATATATGGTATTATTTTTGAATTTATAGTTTTATTTTTTTATTTTTCTTCTTTATTGTCTATTCAATTAATTGGACTCAAATATATAGTTAAGTATAAATATTAGTTTCAGTAGGGAGAGGGATAATTATTTAGTCAATTATTTAACTTTATGTACACTTTTGCTTAATTATATTTTGTAATTGTTTTTTGTACTTCTAGTGTCAATTTTTATTAATATATTTATCATTGGCGATTAAAAAAAATAATATATAAATATCAGTATTTTAAATTAAAAATATTATTATTCATTTTTTTGGTTAACTGGATTAAAATATATAATTAAGTATAAATGTTAATATTATACATTAAAAATATAATTATTCATTTTGTTAGTTAACGAATTACTTTTTTTAATATCTTATTTTGTATAGTTAGTCTCACACACTTCTCGTCTTTTTCAAGATTTGAGAAGATCATATAAAAATTTGCATGTAACACTTATAGTGTTTGTTAGTGGTATATAAGACAATTGGTGTTAAGTGGGTATATAAGACCAAGTTGAATGCAAATGGGAAGGTTGACAAGTACAAAGCACGCATAGTTGCTAAAGGTTGTAAGCAAGAGTTTGGCATGGACTATAAAGAAGTCTTTGCTCCTGTTGCACGACATGACACAATAAGGATGGTAATTGAGATTGACATGAAACTCAATAAAGACCATGAAGGGAAGTAGGTGGATAGCACATTCTTCAAGAAAATTGTGGGTAGTTTGATGTATCTAACTGCTACAAGACTAGACATAATGTATTTTGTTAGCCTCATTAGCAGATACATGGAAAAACCAAAAGAAATGCATTTGTTAGCTGCTAAGAGAATCCTTCGTTACTTGCAAGGAACGAAAGATTTGGATTATTTTATGAGAATGGGAAAAAGATGAACTTACTGGGATTCATTGATAGCGACTATGCAGGGGATCCAAATGACAGAAAAAGCACATCTGGTTATGTTTTTATGATGGGGTCAACTTCTATCTCTTGGGCATCACGAAAGCAGCCCATTGTTACTTTATCTGGTTAAGAAATATTCTTGAAGAAGTTCATTTCAAGCAACAAGATCCAACTCTCATTTATTGTGATAATAGCTCAACTATAAAATTGTTTAAGAATCCTGTTATGCATGGAAGAAGCAAACACATAGATGTGAGATTTCATTTTCTAAGAGACCTATCAAATGAAGGAGTTATTAATCTTCTCTACTACAAGAGTGAAGACCAAATTGTTGATATCATGACTAAACCATTGAAGTTGCTAGCATTTTAGAAGATACGAAATTTGCTTGGAGTTTGCATTTTTTAAGATTCATTAAACTAATAGTTTGCAAACTTTCAGTTTAAGGGAGAGTGTTAAAAATAAATATTTATTGTTATTGTTATTGATTATGATTAAGTGTCTGTTATAATATTGTTAAGTAAGTTACAATATTGTTGAGTATCATATACTCAATTCTTAAGATAATTAAGTATTTGTTGCAATAGTGAGTCGTTTACAGAGATATGTATGTTGCCTATTTATTAGGTTTTTCAATTAATAAAATATACAGACTTCTTTCTTTCTTCTGTTTTCTAACAGTGCTTCATTGTAGACAATTTTTTTTTAATCTTATGATATAATTGATTCTCTCTCTATCATTGCAAACCAAGAGAAAAAGCCACATAGATTTCTTCGAAAAGATCACTATTCTTGTTGGAACCAGATATTCCTAAGATATACCTCTTCACAACGACGCTTAGTCCTCGATCTTGTTCACTTGTCTTCAGCTCCAGTAACTACTCAGTCCGACTAGACGGGGGGTACCTATGAAGGCGTTCTGATGCTCAAGTCAGTAAAAAATTCCATAGCATTTAATGCACATTCAATCAGAATCTAAACTACCTTACATTCATTACTCCTATTTATATTGTTTTCTGGGTGGACCTTCCTTCTGGCATTGGACTTCTCTGATAGAGTACTTTTAAGTATGAATGGCTATGGTTAACTGCTAATCCTTTAAACTATACTTAAGTATGCTTTGTGAATGTGATTATTGTTAAGCATACCGAGATGTACTCAGTTTGCCTCTACAGTTGAGACAACCTTGGTTTATATGTATTTTCAGGGTAGGCCGAGATGTACTCAGCTCATATCCGTACAATCACCATGAAGAAAAATATGGATATCAAGTTGATAAAGAGACCAAACGTTGATGTAAACCATATTCGTTAGGATAAAAAGTCAATGGCAAGAAATATCCTTCAGAAAAAACATCAATGGCAATCCGTATATGTTGAAAAAATATTGGTGGGAAATAATACCGAATGGGAAAATATTAATGGTGAATAAGACCCGTAGGAAAAAGTGTAAGGACCTAGTAAAGAGTAATTAAGTGAGAAAGGAAAGATGACTTCAACAAAGGATGAAAGTTGGTTGGATAAGTTTTAAAGTATATAAATAAATTCTCTTCTCTTTGGATGACGGTGATGATAGAAGATGTGGAGAAGAGTAAGAAGAATAAGGGAGTGGTTATTGTTAGGGTTAGGGAGGAGGAAGAGAGAGAGAGATCACAGAAGCTTAAGCTTGATGAGGATGGCCCCACCGAGGAGGAGGTCGAACAGTTCTTCGCCATACTCCGCCGGATGAAGCTTGCCCTCCACCATTTCCACCGCAAACCAAACGACGCCAACCATTGGAGGGAGCTTCTCAAGGGAACCGACGTTTCCTTCAACCAACGTCGCTAATGCCCCTGTCACTGGTGAGCATTTCGATCTCAACGTTGTTGCTCCTGAGGCCGCTGACGCCTACCCGTGAGAAACATCTCACGGTCGTAAATCAAAGATCTGAGCATACCACAAGGAAACTCTTGAAGAGTGGATCGTTTTGAACTGATTGGAACCACCATTTGGGTAAATTTTCTGTGCTCTATTTTTCTCTTAGGGTTGGAAAGGGTCTGCTGTCCTAGGAGTGTTTGAGTTTCTGCATGTGGCTCTTCTTAGTTCTAGATTATTTTATGTGAAAGGGATTTCATCCTAGTTTTTTTTATTTATTGTTTAGGAACTCTTGAGCACTTGGGATTTCACTCCTTGGTTGAGGCATTCAGCTGTTTTGAAGGAATAGTTAAGGTAAGGGAAGCTAGTGTTAAGTTGCGTTTTGAATTATAGAGAAATCTGATTTTAAGTCTGTTATGGACTGATATACCTTGTACTGTGATTGAATCTGTGTGTGTTAAATGGTTGAAGAATCTGCACTTGTGAATTTTTATCATGGTTTGTGGAATTGACAAATTAGACTGTGATGATTTGAGTACTGTGTTCATATTTAATGGTATACTTGTTTATTACAAATTGAGTTTGCTTGAATTTTGAATGATAAGAATTTGATTTCAGGTTGTATGAAAATGTGCAGATTTGAGAGGAGTGTGGAACTTGTGATTTGACTATGCTGAAATTTCCTAATTCTTATATTGAAATGTATGTTAAAATTATTGTGAATGAGTAAGAGTTAAATGGATTGATTGCTTTGTATCAAATTGTGCTTATTGTGATTATTGATGTGTTTGAAATGGAAGGTGGTATAACTTTCAATTGAGTAGAACATTGTTAAACCTATGAATCTGATTTGAGTTGACTTGATGATGTGGTAAATTGGAGTTGGTTAATTGAAATTTTGGAGAAGAATCTACTTTGAATTAGTGACCCAATAATTTATGAAACAGACCTAAATTAATCTGTTGTGACTAGACATAGGATATGGATTTTGTTTGAATCCTTGAACAAAATGTGATAATCTGATATAGAGCAAATTGACTGAGAGTGGAATGTTGGGTGTGTTGAATTAATGTGAAATCTGCCCTGCTTGGATTGAATACTGTGATTTAGGAACCTATTAAATTGGACGGTTATAATTTGAGTGATTGACCATGGGCTTGATTGTTATTCTGATTGAGTGTGCTTATGTTGCAATAATAAAGTGAATCTGAGATGTTGGGAATTTTAAATGCATTGTTAATGTAACTTGATTAGAAATCTAGTGGTATTTGATTAGATTGTTATGCAGAATAATATGTTAAATGGTCACTATGATAGTGAGATTTTGAATTGTTGTAATTCCTTGTTTAGTTGCCTGAATATGTTTGAACTACAAAGTAGTACAATTTGAGATGAATAATGAGTATAAAGGTATGATTGAGAATGATGAGCATGAAATGGGCAAGAGGCCGTGTAGTTCATATTGAGTAGAAGTTTATAATGAAATGAATGATATTTATGTTGGCATGAGGCCTTGGTGCTCCTATTGAGGGGAGTTTGATTTTATGATATGAGTATGATATTAGTAATGTAGTGTGTATGGATTTAGGGATATGTTATAGGGTATCCAGACCTTAATGACTCTCTAGGTCACATAGACTAAGATTGTCATGTGGTGAAGGTCGATGGAGGTCTTACCAATTGTCTTATGATAATTGGTGAGGCTACCCTAATGTGAGATGGGTGTGGTGATGTTTTATGGATGATCCTGGGGTGAAAAAGACTCAGTGGTCGGCAGGTTAGGCCCGTGGTCCTGAAGTACACATCAGGTGCTAGCCCTAGATATCCAAAATCCATACAGTCTTCCGGAAGGCATCAGTCTTGTTTGTGATGTGCGAATTTTATTATGTGTAAAGCCTTAAGTAGGCCCTTACACTTGGATGAGATTGTGTTGAATGTCTTGTCTATTTTAAATTCATGTATCTTCTTTTATATCACTAGTTTACCCTACTTTGTTGTGTTGTGTATGTTAACTGATATGATCGTGTATTTTGCACGGGAGCAGATGTCAGGTCTGGAAATGGTTCATTAGTTGGACGACAGTAGATGTAGAACGGTTGTAACTGGAGTTAAAAATATAAAAAAAAAAATTATAATTTATATCTTAGGATCTTATTTATTTTTCCCAAATAATGTAATAGAATTAATCTCTTTTAAATCTTGAAATATTATGGAATGTATTAGTATAAACTAGTATTTTGGGTATGTTACAAAAAGCATGGATTGAGAATGTAACGAACAAAAAATATATCTATTTTGCATCTATAACGAAATAAAAACCTACCCATTAATTATTAATAATTTCAAAACATCATAAAATATAAAACGTCTAAACACATAGAATATTCACTTTATTCAAGTTTATCAGTTGAAAATAAAAAGTCTTTACAAAAAACTCATAATAAATTGAAAGTTGTAAAAATATTCTTCAGCACAAAATTAATTCATCTTTAAGCAAAACTTTGAAACTATTGTTTAACTTTCACCTATATTGTTATTTGCTCCTGTGTAACGACACGATCATCGCAGTATCAACAAAACCACAAACGCAAACAGAAAGGGTAAGCTAATGAAAATAACAAGATAAATCTTATGGAATTAAAAATAAACGTTCAATTGTAAGCATACAAGTGTAAGGGCCTACCTAAGGCTTTACACATAATAAAATTCACACATCACAAACAAGAGTGACGCCTTTCGGACGACCATATGGATCTCAGATATCTAAGGCTAGCACCTGATGGACCACAGGTCTTATAACAACCGATTAACTGAGTTTTTTCCACCTCAACACCATCCATGTATAAAGAACAGGACCTCGGGTCTTATCACGACTGACTAACTAAGTCTTTTTCACCTCAACGTCATTCATGTATCAAAAACAGGACCTCAGGTCATATCACGACCGATTAACTAAGTCTTTTTCACCTTAGCGCCATCAATGTATCAAAAATAGGACCTTAGGCCTTATCACGACCAACTAACTGAGTCTTTTTCACCTCAGGGCCATCCCCTCACTACTCATAACCAACACCACATCAGGGTAGTCTCATCTAGTTGTCCTTTTAGAGCAATTGATGGAACCTCCATCGACCTCTCACCACATGTGGTCTTAGTCTATATGACTCTGATCCATATTGAGGTCTGGATACCTTATGACATATCCCTAGATCCATACAACTAAACTACCACATTTCATTCACTTCATAATAAAATTATCATCAATATGAACTACACGGCCTCATGCTCATCATTTTATATTCACAAATCACTAATCATCATTCACAACATCACATCACCAATCTCACTTCACTATCTAATTTCAATCACAATACATCACCAAATCGCACATTACATAACTAAATAGTTTAATTATATAAAAAAATATCTTATAACATTTTATCATATTTCACATATGTATACTCTTTTAATACAAATTAGAACATGAATGATTATCTAAAAATAATAAACTTTCGTTGAAGTAAAAATGCTTTCAAAAACATTTCTCTCATCCTCACAACATAACCTTTAATCACTAAAAAATTCATATCTTATGTTTTACACATTATTTTTATGTGAAATAAAAACCATTGATTAGCTTACATCTAGGGCTAAAACTTTTATGAAGAAAACTTTCCCAAATTCGTAACCAAAACATCCCAAAAGGAGTTCGTAATTTCAAAGTGAATAATTTCTCTGACAGCTTGACCTTTAATTACGAAAAAAAATCTTATCTTGGGTTATACATATCCTTTTTAGGTGAAATAAAAGTCAGGAGTTAAATAACATCCAGGCCTACGACTTTAATGAAGAATACTTCTTTAAATTCGAAATAAAATCAAACCGAAATACGATTGCAATCTCAGAACGAAACCCAAATCATACTTTCACATATAATAATCAATATAATTCTCATCAATTTCACATAATAACTCATCAATACATATAATCATCCAATCATTCATAATTAATTTTGCTTAATTAGTTTCCTTTACCTTTAAAGGATCTTAAAATGAAAATTTATTTAGATAAAATTAATCTACTCTTCAATCTTTTTCCGCAGTGTTCTTGAATTTTCAAAGAAATAAGAATTCAAGAAGAATTCTTGAAAGAATTAAGAGAAATTTGAGAGAAGGAAAATTATAATTTTCTAAAAATAAAAATAAAAACTGAGAGAATTAAAGTTAAATAAACTATTTATAATCTTTTCCTTACTTAAATAAGTGGTGGCCTAAGGTTTAGTTAAAACCGAATCTCCTCAGAAAAAATATCAACGATGAACAATACAAATTGAAAAAAAAAATATTAGTGGTGAACAATACATACTCAGAAAACATTGACGGTGAAAAATTCATGTAGGAAAACAAAAGGTGAACAATACTCACTGAAAAAAAATCGATAACATAATATATCTATGAAAAAGAAAACTTCAGTGACAAATAGTACCCATAAAAAAAATGTCATTAATAAAATATACTCACCGAAAAACATCGAAGATGAAAATCCTGTAGAAAAAAAATCGACAATAAAAAATACACATTCAAAAAAATCGATTGAAAAATGTTAACGAAAAACTGTATCCATCGAAAAATATCATCGACAATGAAAATTACATGCTAAAAAAGTGTTAAAAACAAATAATAGTTGTAAAAAAAATGTCAACAATTAATATAATATCCATTAGAAAAAATATCAATGAAAAATGATAATTTTTAAAGAATAAATAAAGTTTAAAAGATATAATAATTCTCAGAAAGTAAAAAAATACTAAAAGAACATAATGACTATTGTAAGAGGAATAAAATGTTAAATAAGAAATTTAAATTGACAAAATTAAAGTTAATGCATATAAAGAAAAAAAAATTATAATCTAACCATGATTAGTAAAGTAGGTTTTAGAAGATGATATAACTTTAATACCATAATAAAAAAATTAAAATATATTAAATCATTCAATAAAAATAATATATCCAAATGAAAGAATATTCATCATTATATATCGATATGATTTTCCTTATTATATTATTTTATGATATTATTCTTACCAATCAATTATTCTAATAAAAATAATTAAAATATTTTATTTTTAAAATCTTATGATATAATTAAATTTCTAACAATTATTAAATTCGTTCATTTTTGGTAATCACCTCTTACTAAATTTAGAATTCAAATTAACACACTGAAATATTATCTAAATTATCTAATCATATAATAATAAATATATTTTATTCAAACAGTATTACTATTATTACTATATTTTTATCAAATTCTAAAATATTTTATTATTATTTAATTTTTTTTATATATAAATAAAGTTGATACTTATTCTTATTTTTACAATCATATATTAAATATCTCCTTATTTAAATATAAGAAAATCTTCATAAATAAATTTTCCTATAACTTTTATATTCAAAAGAAATAGACTCATTTAATTTAAGATTTGACTCTAACCTTTTACTATCGCAAAGAGTTATAAAAGAAAATTAAGAACCGAAAGTGAGGACTGGAAACACATGTGCTTGTTGTCATTTATAATATTATTTTATTTTAATATATTATTTTATTTTAATGAATTAAAATTTAATACTTAATATTTATATTAATTTAATATATTATGAAATAAGAAATTAAAAAATATAAATTTGATTTGTTAAAATATTATTTTAAAAATTTAAAAAGAAAAGAATGGAAAAATAAATGAGAATTATCACGTCTTTTTTTTCTGTATATAATATTGAGCACTTATTTATTATTTGTTTTTGGATATGAATTTTTTTATTTTCTGTTATTAACATATTAAGAGTTTATTTTTTTATATTAGCGAGTTGTGTAATGTGATTTAAAATATTATTAAGAGTAAAGAAAATAATATGTATAAATCAAATTAAAAATTATATTATATATTATTATAGATTATTTATATATAAAAGATAAAAAATACCAAATTTTTTTACTATTTTATTGTATTTTTTTTTATGACTATTTTAATAAAAAAAAAGGTTGTGGATAATCTATATGTGTATCCACTGGTCAATATAATAAAAATTTCAGATATTTGCTTCCCCTACTTGATAGAAACCCGAACCCATTTTTTCTTTGGCTTGGGGCTATTTGGCAAATTGGCATAGAAGTTTGAAAGCAGCCTATAAATGTAGCTAATATGTACAGGGTGTTCAAAACCATGCATAGATTCCATTATGGAATACCAGTCAACGAACAAGTTTGAAGCCTCCCTTGGATACTGTGTGAAGTCTAACTTGAGGAACCACACCATAATGTGTCTCGGATAAGTTTATTTATTTTCCCTTTTAAGGAAAAAATAAAAAGAAAATATATCATGTCATCTATCCAACCATTACTTTCCTGTCACGTATCTTTCAGAGTGATGTCCCTTCACATATCATGTAGGCCAAGTTTTGGCACTTAAATCATATCATTTCCTCGAACTGATCAGGATCAAAAGGATCGAATTTCACATCACTCAACCATTCAAAATTACAATAATAATATTAGACCTTCACTCATTTCAAGAGTAACACATTATACGCTAGGTATTGTCTTTATATACGCATTGTTGAATACTAATTTTATAATTTTAAGGATAAGTAACTTGTTGTGTTGACCAGAATTCTTTGCAAAAATTATCTTTTTTTAAGGTTCAGTTTCGCTAGCTGTTCTTTCAGGTTTTGAGTACAACATATTTGAACATGTTTAAGTGTCACATCGGTAGTCTAAAAAAATATATAAGTGTATATATATTTTTGTTCTAAATCTTATAAATTAGTTAATGATATGTCCACGTCATACTGTGATATATTATAGATAATATATTAATAAATATAACTATATTAATGTTATATTATAATTTTTTATTAATAACTTATAAAATAACATGGAATTATTTAAAAATAAATAAATTGATGTTAAAATTAATTAATGAAATAAAATTAATAAAAATAATTAATTTTATTTTCTTATATTGATATTAATGGTTTGTTTGGATTTGAGAAAAAAGAAAAGGAAAAAAATGAAAAGAAAATAAAGAAAAAGTAAAGTTATTTAGATTAAAGGAAAGAGAGTGGAAATGAATAGAAAGTAGAATAATATTATTTATATTATTAATAATTTTTATAATTATTTTAAATATTTTTTTAAAAATTATTATTTTAATTATAATAAAAATAAAAAAGAAATATAATTTAATGTTATTATTAAAAATTTTAATTATTTATAATTTATTATTATAATAAAAAATTAAATATTATTGTTAATATATATTTTTAATTATTTTTAATTTATTATTAATATAATAAAAAACAAAAAATATTATTTTAATATTATGAATATTTTTTAATTATTTAGAATAATATTTCTTAATTTATTATTATTATACTAAAATAAAATAAATAATTATTATTAATTTTATTTAATATTTATTATTATAATATTATATTAATTATTTATATTTATTATTATTATAATATAAAAAATATATTAATAATTTTAATATTATAATAATTATAATTTTTACCTTATAATTTTAAATAATATTATAATAATTTTTTACTACTTTTTTTTGTATTTCTTCTCTTATCAATTAGGAAAACGAATTGGACAAATTTTTTTTGATAAGTAAGTTTTATTCCATTAATTTCCGCGCTTTTTTCGTTCTTTCGCTCTTCTGTTTTTCTTGAATTTCCGTGATTGAAAACAAACAAGCTCTAAAAATTTGAAATTATAATTATTTTTTAGTACTTTATAATAAATTGTATATATAATTTGAATAGATCAACGTCTAATATTTTATCATAAGATTTGATATAAAATTTTATTGATGTGGAAATGTACTCATTTTACATCATAGAAAATTTTAGGTAGCAATTAAAAAAGCAGCACATCATAAAATTGCTTTCCACAATAGTTATAACATAATCATAATTTTTTTTAATCTTATATATCTCTTAGTAACATAATTATCGGTGTATTAATTCTTAATCTATACTTTGGTTTAGCATCTATTTGTATTAATCCCAAATATATAAAATTAAATTTTTTTTGTAATGTGTTTATCTAACATTTCTTGTTTTAGAACGTTAATAACCTTATTACTTTTTGTTCCAGGATAAGCATGCAAATTTCTCCACGGCATTCTTTTATTATGGGGATAGAACAATTATGGAAGGGATTTTCAATTTTTCTATTTGAAGTTAAGTGGTAGTTTGTATGATTTTATAATATATATATATATATATATATATATATATAACTTATTTTATTTAAATTTTTTTACAAAATTTTATTTATTTCTCTTAACTTATGTTTGTAAGGGTCATGTATTAGATAAACTTTAAGTTCATTTGGTTAAAAAGGAAAGATATTTTAAATAATCTATTTAATCCTAATCTTCTCATTTTTTACATTATTTCTATAAAATCCTATATCTTCTTCTCTTTAATCTCTCTCTAAACTTTTCTCAAATCTTTCTCAAATTTTTCCAAAAATTTTCTTTCAATTCTTATCTCTTTAAAACTCCAAGAATATGGGGGAAATAAAATGAATAATAAATTAATCCTATCCTAACCGAATTTCTTATCTTGAGTAAATTTTATATTCCCTTAATTTTTATAGTACTTTTATCAAAATTTATAAAAATAAAGATGAAAATTAAATAAAAGTTTTTTTTTAAATCTAATATAAATAGTTTTGTATTCAAATTTTTTAGAACAAGATAAAGAATCTTTCATCCATCTCAATTTGGAGAAAACTTGATTTGGAGGTAAGAGAAGTTAATTAAGTAAAATTATTCATTATTGATTGGATGATTATTGTGAGAGCTCAATTTTGAGTAAACCCTAAACCCACTTACTTAGAAAGGGGAGAGATTATAAATAGTCTATTTAACCCTCATCCTCTCATTTTTCACTCTTGTTTTTAGAAAACTCTAATTTTCCTTCTCTCAAATTTCTCCCAATTATTTCCAATAATTCTCCTTCAATTCTTATCTTTTTTAAAATATGAGAACATCGGGGGAAAGAGCGTGAAAAGTAGATTAAGTCTCTCCGAATAGAATTGTGTTTTGAGATCTTTTATAGGTAAGGGAAGCTAATTAAACAAAATTATTCATGATTTATTGGATGATTATTGTAAGAGCCTAATTTTGAGTAAACCTTAAGTCCACTTACTTAGAAAGGGGAGAGATTATAAATAGTCTATTTAACCCTAATCCTCTCATTTTTCACTCTTGTTTTTAGAAAACCCTAATTTTCCTTCTCTCAAATTTCTCCCAATTCTTTCCAATAATTCTCCTTCAATTCTTATCTTTCTGAAAATCCGAGAACACCGGGGGAAAGAGCGTGAAGAGTAGATTAATTCTCTCCGAATAGAATTGCGTTTTAAGATCTTTTATAGGTAAGGGAAGCTAATTAAACAAAATTATTCATGATTTATTGAATTATTATATGTGTTGATGTGTTATTATGTGATATTTATGAGAATTATATTGATTATTATATTTGAAAGTGTGATTTAGGTTTCGCTCTGAGATTGCGATCCTATTTCAGCTTGATTTTATTTCGAATTTTAAAAGTTGTTCTTCATGAAAGTTGTAGGCCTAGATGTTATCTAACTCCTGGCTTTTATTTCACCTAAAAAGGATATGTATAACTCAAGATACAATTTTTTTCGTAATTAAAGGTCAAGCTGTCAGGAAAAATATTCGCTTTGAAATTACGAACCCCATTTGGGATGTTTTAGTTACGAATTTTAGAAAGTTTCCTTCATAAAGGTTTTAGCCCTAGATGTTAGCTAATCAATGGTTTTTATTTCACATAAAAATAATGTGTAAAACATAAGATATGAATTTTTGAGTGATTAAAGGTCATGTTGTGAGGATGAGCGAGATGTTTTTGAAACTATTTTTGCTTGAGCCAAAGTTTATTATTTTTGGATAAATAATCATATTCTAATTTGTATTAAAAGAGTATATATATGTGAAATATGATAAAATGTTATAAGATATTTTTTGTATAATTAAAATATTGAGTTATGTGATGTGTGAATTGGTGATGTATTGTGATTGGAATTGGATTAGTGATAATGATGTGAATTTTGTTTGTGAATTGTGACCGAGGTCACAAGGATTTGTGATGGAAAAGGTGCCAATGAGATTGAGATGGCAGTGGAGCCAATGAATTGTGATGGCAGTGGTGCCAATGAGATTTAGATGGCAGTGGTGCCAATGAGATGGGATGGTTGTGTGTCTTTAAGATTGTGATGAACTATGGATTGGATTGTGTTGTTGTGTGCGAGCCACATAGTTACCATGGGGTACTATTTAGTGTATCTTTAGTGTACATATGGAATTCTAAATGTCTCTGAAGGAGGTATCCAGACTTCAATGAGATTCTAGTCACATAGACAAGGGTACCATGTGGTGGAGGTCGATGGAGGCTTCGACTGCACTTATCACTGGGTGGGAGGAGCCATCAGTTCTTTGATAGGTGTGTGTGGGAATCACCTTGATATGCGGTTACCAGAATGGTGATAGGTGTATAATCCTGAGGTGAAAAAGACTCTGAAGGGATTACCAATCTTGAGGTGAAAAAGACTCTGAAGGGATTACCAATCTTGAGGTGAAAAAGACTCTGAAGGGATTGCAATCCTAAGGTGAAAAAGACTCTGAAGGGGTTGTGTTTATGGCCCGGTAACCGTATGTTAGGTGTTATGTTAGCAATAAGTGGCATCAAGAGGGGGGGTGAATTGATGTTATAAAAATTAAAACTTTAATTCTTATTTAATTCAAATTTTATCCCTCTTTAATTAATTAGTCTAGCAGATTAATAATGCACAGCGGAAAATTAAAAGATAAGGGAAAGAGAGATGAACACAGAGAATTTATACTGGTTCGGGTTAATTCTTAATCCTACGTCCAGTTCTCAATCACCTCAACCTGAGATGATCCCACACTCTTATATCTTTAATTTATTACGATTTTTACAACCACTAATCACAAGTGAAACATGCAAAAATATAAAATTAAAGATAAACCTCACAATCTCTTGAAAACCCACAAGAAATTACCAACCATTCCTTGAGTCACACAAAGAATGAAACACCTTCCTTGAATCACACAAGGAATGAAACACTTTCCTTGAATCACACAAGGAAAGACAAAACACCTCCTCTGAACAGTCTCAAAGGAAGATCAAAATAAAAAGATATCACCTGGAGTGACGCTTCCAAAATGTAGCACCAGCTCTGCTCAAGAGTATCCTCAAGATTTTTCTTAGAAAGATGAATGCACAATAAAATATTTTCTCTTTCAAAACATTTAAAATAATGTGGCTCAGGATACTCAGAGAAAAAGTNCTGATACCCTTATTAAATAATCAAAATATTTCAAATAAAAATATTATTTTTATTTTAATTCGAAAACAAATATTTACTCTGTTCAGAGCCTCACAACGTTCAAAAGTTTCAGTCAAAGATTCTCCTTTATTTTAGGAGGATTTTTAGCAACGTTTATTTTTCAAAAATATATATGAACATAATCGATTATATTATTAACATAATCAATTATCACCGAGAGAAATATCTTCATATTAAAAATAGATAATCGATTACATAATCGATTATTGCCTCAAGCCTGTTATTTTCAAAAACACATAATCGATTATATAATCTATTATTGCCGCATGCTTGTTATTTTCCAAAAAGGCATAATCGATTATTGGCGCAAGCATTATATTTCAAAATCACATAATCGATTATATAATCGATTATTCCAGTTTTATTATTTTCGAAAATAGTTTTCCAAAAAATGATTTTCTTGAGAAAATACTCTGAGCAGAGTGATAATTACCTTTTGATAACATGCACTCCTAACTCTAAACTAAGTCTTTATATCTTTGAGCTTACTTTCAGTCTTGAATTTTCTTGATGTCCTTAATCTTGATTTTCTTAATGTCCTTATCCTGATTCTTGATTTTCTTGATCATTATTAAAACCCTTCAATTCTTGTGTAGAGTTGTCCAGTCTTCAAATATTGGTAACATGTTAGCCTCTGAGATTAAGGACTCTATATGATTTTCCAAAAGGCGTTAGTCTTGATTGTGAATGTGTTTGAAATGTGTAAAGTCTTTGGTAGACCCTTACACTTGTATGAAATTTAATACTTACAATTGAATGATTTTATGAATTCCATATGATTTATCTTATTGTTTACATTAGCTTACCCTTTGTGTTTGTGTTTGTGGTTTTGTTGATACTGCGATGATCGTGTCTTGACACGGGAGCAGATAGCAATTTAGGTGAAAGCTAAACAATAGCTTCAAGTTTTGCCTAAGAGAGAATTAATTCTATGTTGATGAATAATTTTACGAAGCTTTTGTGAAGATTTTATTTTGAAGTGAAATTTTATGTATTCAAATGTTTCATGTTATATGATGTTTTGGAAATTATTAATAATGTATTGGTAGATTTTTATTCCATTATAACAATAAAATAGGTATAGTTTTGGTATGTTACATGTGTGTTGATGTGTTTTTATGTGAAATTAATGAGAATTATATGATTATTAGATGTGAAAGTGTGAATTGAGTTTTACTTTAAGATTGTGATCCTATTTTGACTTGTTTTTATTTCAAATTTCAAAAAGTGATATGTACGAAAGTTTTAGCCCTAGATGTTATCTAACGCATGACTTTTATTTCATGTAAAATGGGCATGCATAACTCAAGATACAATATTTTTTTTTTAATTAAAGGTCGAGTTGTCATGAAAATAATTTTCTATGAAATTATGAATTTGGTATGTTTTTGTTAAGAATTTAGTAAAATATCTTTCATCAAAGTTTTAGTCTTGGATGTTAACGTAAGATATGGATTTTTCAGTGATTAAAGGTCATGTTGTGAGGATTAGCAAAATGCTTTCAAATTTATTTTTACTTGAATGAAAATATATTATTTTGCGAGAAATTATTTATGTTATAAATTTAATTAAAATAGTTTAAATATGTGGATTATGATGGAAAATTATGAGATAAATGTTATATAATTGAATCGTTGATTGACGTGTTGTGAGATTTGATATTTCATGTTATAGAAATGAGATTGTGGTAAATTATTATGGTTAAATACATGTACAATATAGTGAATGATGATGTGAAATTTATTGAGTATTGAATTATGAATTCATATAATTGTGAAATTTTTTAAATATAATGTGAAATTGAGTTAGGCAAAACTTTTGAGATTTACATATTGATTTGTGATGGATTATGAAATGAGATTGGTAATGATGATTTGAATTTTGTTTGTGAATTATGACTAAGGTCACAAGAAATTTTGATGGCAAAGGTGCCAAGGAACTGTGATGACAAAGGTGTCAAGGAATTGTGATGATGACAATGGTGTCAAGGAAATTATGATGGTAGGGAGCCAATGGAAATTGAAAATGATATTGATTGATGTTAATGAGATTGGTTTGGTATGTTGTATAATTTTTGGATTGGGTTTTTTTTTTTTTTTATGTGTAAGTAGTTAGTTACCACGTGGTACTATTTTATATAGCTTTAATGTACATATGAAAATCTAGAGATATCAAACAGGGTATCCAGATTTCTAATGGTATTCTTGTCACATAGACAAGAGTTCCATGTGGTGAGAGGTTGATGGAGACTTCTACTACACTTATCATTAGGTGGATTGAGCCATTAGTTCTTCGATATGTGTATGTAGGGGTTACCTTGATGTGGTGGTACTAGAAAAAGGGAATAGGTAGGAAAATTCAGAGTTGAAAAAGACTCTTAGGTTCGTCTATGGCTCAATAACCAAGGAAACATATTCAGGTACTAGGCTTAGAGGTCAAGAATTGTATATAATTTTCTGGAAGAGTTTGTCTAGAATATTATATATATGTGAATGAGTGAGTGTGATGAATGCATGTGATTGAGTACTATTATGATTGTTTGAATACCTGAATATGTTTATATAAATGATTGTGAGGATGAAGTTATGAATTATATATATTTTTATTGGTTTTGTTTACATTAGTTTACCATTGTTGTTTATGTTTTGTGGTTTTGTTGATACTATGATGATCATGTCTTCATACGAGAGAAGATAGTAATGTAGGTAAAAATTAAGTAGTAGCTTCAAGTTTTTCTTAGAGGAAAATTAATTTTTTCTAATGAATAATTCTATAACTTTTATTTTATTATAATGTTTGTAAAAATGTTTTATTTTCAAGTGATAAACCTACATAAAGAGAATATCCTATGTATTTGCGTATTTCACATTTTATGGTGTTTAGAAATTATTAATAATGTATTAGTAGAATATTAATCCATTATAGATGCAAAATATGTATATTTTGTTTTGTTATAGTGTTTGAATTGGAGAGTAGTTTTGAAGGATTGAAAAAAAAGAAGAGAGAAAGAGAATAGAAAGTGTGAGGGTCCAATATTAAGTAAACACTAAGCCCACTTGCTTAGGAAAGAGAGAGATTATAAGTAGCCAATTTAATCTTAATCCTCTTGTTTTCCCATTATTTTTTAGAAAATTCTATCCCTTATTCTCTCTCTAAAATTCTCTCAGATCTCTTTCAATTCTCTCAAATCATTCAATTCTTATCTTTTTTAAAATCTGATAATACTAGGGGAAAGAGCGTAAAGAGTAGATTAATCTTTCATCCATCTCAATTTGGGGAAAACTTAAGATTGCGATTCTATTTTGACTTATTTTTATTTTGAATTTCAAAGCATGATCTTCATGAAAGTTATAGCTCTAGATGTTATCTAACTAATGGATTTTATTTAACGTAAAAAGGATATATATAACTTTATATATGATTTTTTTTTATAATTAAAGGTAAAGTTGTTAGGAAATTCCTTCACTTTAAAATTATGAACCCCTTTTGTTATGTTTTTATTACGAATTTGGAAAAGTATCCTTCATAAACATTTTAGCCCTGGATGTTAAATAACTAATGGTTTTTATTTCATATAAAAATAATATGTATAACTTAAGATATGAAATTTTTAGTAAATAAAAGTCATGTTGTGAGGATGAGCGAAATGTTTTTAAAATTATTTTGGCTTGAGCGTAAATATACTATTTTGCAGAAACTATTTATGTTCTAAATTGAATTAAAAGAGTTTATATATGTGTACTATGATAAAAAATTATGAGATAAATGTTATATAATTGAATTGTTAATTACATGTTGTGAGATTTTGTATTTCATGTTATAGAAATGAGATTGTGGTAAATTATTGAAGTTAAATATTTTTACAATATAGTGGATGATGATGTGAAATTTATTGAGTATTGAATTGTAGATTCTATATAATTGAAAAATTTGTGAAATATAATGTGAAATTAAGTTGTGTTGAACTATTGATATTTATGTATTATGATTTGTAATTGATTATGAAATGAGATTGGTGATAATAATGTGAATTATGTTTGTAAATTGTGACTGAGGTCACAAGGAATTATGATGATGACAATGGTGTCAAGGAAATTCTGATGGCAAGGAGCAAATGGAAATTGAAAATGACATTGATTGATGTTAATGAGATTGGTTTTGTATGTTGTATAATTTTTGGATTGGTTATGTGTTTTTTTCTCTATGTAAGCCAGATAGTTACCATGGGGTACTATTTGGTATAACTTTAGTGTACATATAGAAATATAAAGATATCATATGAGGTATCCAGACTTCTAATGGTATTCTAGAGTCATGTAAACTAAAGTATCATGTGGTAAGAGTTCAATGGAGACTTCTACTACACTTATCACTAGATGGATTGAACCATCAATTCTTTGATATGTGTATGTAGGGGTGATAAGCTAAGAATTTCAGTCGCTTTCTCTTGCCTCAAATAATTGGTTTCCCCTTTAATGTATTATAGGAACAACCAAAGTGTCAAATCCTAGGAGTAATGATAGAGTAGGATCTTAATCTAACAATGTAATGAATGATGGGGAAAATATTATGCAAAAATGAATGATAGATGAATGAATGAATATAACTTTGAATTTTCTCTTTTCTGATTTTTTTTATGGAATAAATGAATGATGTTAATAAAATGAATTTTCAATAGTTTTCCCCAAAATGCCCAAACAGACGCTAACCTCTAATCCTTAGGGCAAAATATAGTATAGAAAACTTACTCAAACGGAGATTCCAATGAGTCCAAAGTGCTCTACTCCTCGAGAGCTTTAGAATGGTGTGCTCGAATCTTGAAAGAGATGAAAGATGAAGGAGAAAGTTTAGAAAGAAGGTAGAGAAGGTTTAGAGATAATGAATTTTGAAATAATGAAGGTTGAAAAAGTTAAGTCTTTCTATTTATAATTTTGTTTAAAACTTTATCAGACATTTTTACTCTTCACTACTTAAGTCAATGACTTACTAAAACTAACTCACACTAGGTCCTTACAGTAATTGAAGATGAGAAAGACTCAAAGGTTGATCCATAGCCTAGTAGCCAATACATATGAGCAAGTGTTAGTCTCAAATATTAAGGATCTCATATATTTTTTCAGAAGAGTTTATTTAGTATTCTCATAGTGATGCTGATAATTAGATATGATAAATTTTATGTGAGTAAAAACTTTATCGATTAGAGCATGACTAGATGAATAATTATAAATTTTCTTATGTTTAATTTTATTTAAAAATTTTAATTTACTCTTTTTCTGTGTTATGCTTGTTTTTTAATAATCATGTCTTGATATGAAAGTACATAATATTACAAGTAAATCTTTTGAGTAAATATTAAAAGAGAGTAATAAAAGAAAATAAAATTGATAAAAATTACTTAATAATATAATAATATAATAGACTTAATTATGCTAATATAAATATTTCATTCATATATATATATATATTATTTATAATTAAATAATAATATTTTATTTATTATTTTATTTTCTATGTTTATTTTTTACTTTATATATATATATATATATTAAAAATATATTTTTAAAAATTATTCTTTAATATTATCTTTTCAAAATAAATATATGAGTAATTTTTTTATTATGTATTACTTAATTTTAATTTTTTTTTTATTTCACATTCTTTTCGAATCAATAATTATCTCTTTCATTTTATTTCATCTTTGTTTTTCTTTTCCTTTCTCTTTCCCAGATTATTACCATTATTAAGAGGGAGATGAAATTAATTCTATACCAAAAGAAAAACTATTCAAACTTTTATTTTCTTCTTAGGATTAGTAATGATATTTTCTTATATCGTATTTATTATGTTTTAAAAAAATACTTTGATAAATGAAAATAAATTATTAACAAATTTATAAAAGTTAAATATTAATTTTTAAAATTTGATATACAACTATTTTAATTACATATTAGCATATTTATTTATTTTGATAATAACTAAAATACATTTAAAACATTTAAATTTAAAAAATACATTAGCATACTTATTTATTTTGATTTTCTTAGTTTATTGTCTCATACTATTTTTTTTTTTTAAATCTTTGATTGTAAAATTTATATGAAATTTGTGTTCAATACATTTTTTAGAATAAGATATTACAAATTTGTTTCATATTTACATAAATATTTCGATTTCATTTATTTATATATATTTTTTGAATCATTATTATATTATTATATTTGTTTGTATTGTGGTTAACTTTAATTTTTCAATCAAATACTTTTATATCTCCCTTCAAGCAAGTTGTAACAAAAAAAGTATGTGAAACTCTCTTTTTTTGTTTGTGGAGTTTGTGTATGTTCTTACAATGGTTTTCATTTTTTATTTCGTAACTCTTTTTAAAAAAAATATTATCTATATCATATGATATTTTACTATTTTATCATATTAACTATAAGAAATTATTCCCATTTACTATTTTACTATTTATTTTATTTTATTCTCATTAAAAAGCTTTATATATTTTTTCATATAATTTGAGTATTTTTCTTTCAAAAAGTTAAATATCTTTTAATTGGGAAAAAATTATTATATAATTATAATTAACAAATATACTTTATTCTTTAATTATAATATTAAACACTCGTAATTTTAGAAACTATTGATATATGACGAGAAAGTTCATATGAAGCAATATTTTTTTATGATAATCTGAAGCAATATATATTAGAATATGACATGCATTTCATCATGTTCTTTAAATTAATTGATTGTGGTAATTTTGGGCATGCAAAACACGAATTCGTTGAGCTTGGAGTCTTGGTTCAGTTTCTATTATTCAATGCGGTATTACAACAAAATTATATTTAAATTATATTTACTATCAACAGTAAATAATTACAATCGATATATTTGAAATAAAATAAGATGTTTGTGAAACATTTAATATGAAAATTAATTTATCACATTTCATAATAAATAAAACATCCTAATTTAATTAAAAAATGTTGACAGTTTGATGTTTTTACTTTAAATTTTATTTATTATCCTATTATTATATTATAAGTATTAGATCCTTATCAATTCATCATATGGTAACCACGGTAACCACTCAGACTTTAAAAAAATACTTATCTATTTGTCAATTTTAATTAATAAATACCCGATTTCACTACTGGTCCATTATGAGCTTAAAAAATAAGTTAGTTTAACTTTATTAAAAATAATAATTAAATAATAAAATGTAATTGCAGGTATTCACACTATTGAATATTTTCTATTTAGAATAAAAAGAAATATTTTTCTATTTTTATAAGTATAGTTATGATGATTATGCTTTAAAATGAATATTTGTAAAAAAAAGTTATATTATATTATTTTCATAGCTAAATAACATTTTTACTTTCTTCAAAGGCCAGAGTCTATTTTAAAGTATTATTAAAATATTTAGGAAATTTTTAGTAAGGAATAACTATGTTTAAGATTATTTTCAGAGTAACTTGATATTGGGACGCAGTTGTTAACAATTTTTTAAACTCAAGAAAGTCATAAAATTGAAGTTTACAAGTCAACGGATGACTATTTTAATCAAAGTACTAAAAACTAATCTTCACCGGTTTTCTATGATTAGAAAAATGCCTCCGAAATATTTGATTATATGGGTTATATTGAGTTGAATTTCATTAAACATATTCAACTTAATTAAAAAGATAATTTGGATTAAGTTTTTATATATTTTTTATTAAATTCTATCTAATCTAGTTTGTTTTTAGTGTAAAAAAAATAAAAATAATTGTTTTTGTTAAAATATGGAAATTTGAAATATTTTTTATTTGATTCTTTAGAATAATTTTTTTTAAAAAATTAGATTATATTATTTAGTATTTAAATAATTGAATATTACAAAACTATATATTTAATTAATAAAATAATTAAATAAATTAAATAATAATTATATTATTATTATTATTAAAAATAGTATTGTTTAATAATTTTGATTAGATTGAATTGAGATAAGTTTCATTTCAATTTCAATCATAATAATTATTTAAATAAATATTTTAGTTGAGTTTGATTTTATTACAAAAATATTTATTTGCTTTTGTTCATCTTTTCCTAGACCCAAGCCCGCCATTGGAAAGTTCTTGAGAAGGAGAACTTTTCCCACCGATTGGAATTCGTTTTTAGTAAGTTTTTTATGCAAAGTTTCCTTTTTTTCGTTAGTGTTAGGACTGGGTGTGGGGTTTCCCTTCTCCTTTGTGTTTGAGCCGTTCGTTTGGGTTTATGTTTAGGTGTTCAGAGCCAAGGTCACAGATCTGTGTTGTTGCGAAGGGAATCTGTAGTTGGGTGTAGAACCAAGATAAGGGAAGTTAAAAATCTAACTTATTTTGTGATATTTGTGTTTGAATGTTTGAAATACGTGTTGTATGTTGTGTTAGATCTGTGTTTTTACAGCTCTACGAAACCCCTGTCTGTGTAAATCTACTGAGCGCAGGGCACCTACAATGAGCGGATTTGTTCTAGGGACTCTCGGGTTAAAATTTACTAAGCGGAAGGTGCTTGGGCTACATTGAGAAAAAAAAAAAAAAAAAAAACTGAGTGAAATTTACCTTCACTGAACGGATTTTGCACTAGTTTTCTTATTTTGTTTGATTTGAAATGATGAAAAATAATATGCATGCATGAATGTTGTAAAGATTTAAGTATGATGTGATTTAGTGGCATGAGACATGTGTTACTCCTAGTGAAAGGAGGTTTTTCCCATTGGGCTATTAATATATGATTTATTGGTAATGTAGTGTGTATGAATTTTGAGAATATCTATAAGGTATCCAGACCTTAATGATGTCCCAAGTCATATAGACTAGGACGCATGTGATGAAGGTCGATGGAGGCTCACAAGTTGTTCCGAAAGGGATAATAGGTGAAGTTACCCTAAGGTGTTAAAGGATGACCTTGAGTGAAAAAGTCTCAGAAGGTCGGTTATGGTGAAAATCCTTGGTCCTTGGATAAACCTCAGATGTTAGCCCCAGATGTACGAAATCCATACAGTCTTCCAAAAGTCATCTGTCTAATTTTGTGATTTATGCTTATGGGTGTAAAGTTTTAGGTAGACCCTTACACCTACTATATGGATGAAAATGTTAAATAGATTGTTTGATTGTTAACATGTAAATTTTCTACTAACTTACCCTTTTTTATCATTGTGTTTCTTCTGCTATGATCATGTTCTTTACACGGGAGCAGAAAGTAAATCTACTGGAGAGCCATCTATAAAAGAAAGTAGGAAATAGTGTAGATCATATAAAACGTAATAAACCTAATAATAACTTTTTGATGAATTATAAATTAATTATATATTTCAAATAATATCCTTGATATTACTGTAATTAGTATTTTTATTTATAGTTATAAAATACTTAAAATATATTTATATTTTGGATATATTATATTTTAAATTAATAATTTAAATATAAGAATTAAATTTATTCATAATAACTTTAAAAAAATTCTCTCCGTAAGTTTCATATGTCAAAACCAATTATATTAGGACCTAAAATATTATTTATCCAAAATGTTATCTAATATATATATTTTTTAATAACTGTGGATGTATAAAATATTCACATCACAACTAAATTGACTCATAAAGTCATCTATCATTTGTACACACCAAATATTATAATAAAAAATAATAAAATATTCATGATATAAATAAGCTAAAATTTATGTCATAATTAAGCAAATCTAAATTTATATAAACATGGTATATTTCTAAAGAAATCACCCCTGATAAAATTAGGAATATTTCTATCAAATAAATTTATCTCTTTATTTAAGATTATGATTAACTAACTTATTACCACATTTATTTATTTTACCTAAAAATGTGAGAATACCTAAAGGTGATAAAAAGTCCAAAAGCTAGATTTTTTTTTTTTTCTATCTTACACGTAGCTTCGAAGACAAAATAGTATAATTCCTAAAAATCTTAATGAATAAGAGAAAGTTGCATTCTAATCAAATATAACTTTATTTTTTTATTATGTGAAAATAACAAAATAAATTTAGACACTTTTAAAAAAAATTTATATAAAAATAGTTAAATAAATTTATTTTCACATAATTTCTATTTCTTTAAAACTCAATTATTGTCTGAGTTCTTTATAAGAAAATATTTAGAAAATTTTACTAGATTCAGATCCAATTAGTTTTGCGAACGAGTAAATAGTTTAGTGTATATTGAAAATTTTCTTTTAAGTTACGGTTTTGGAAACTTGAAAATAATTAATATACTAAAATATTGTCTAAGTTATTTGAGATTTGAGCTAGATTTTTTAAAGATAATAATTACTTAAAAAAGTATTATTTATAAGAATATATAAATAAGAGGAATTAATATTTAAGGATAATATAGTATTGAATTTAGAATACGTATTTGTATATTTTTAAGTGATAAAAATAAGAAAATGTGATTGTGGAATTTAGTCTTGATTTTTTAAGTTATTATAGATTTGAAAGCATGTTTTCTTATGGGTTTTACAAGTTAAAATAGTATATTAATACATAGGAATGGTATATTTTTATTTGGTGTGGATTGGATTTTGATATGTGGAATGAAAACATATGTTTTGAGCCTCCTCTTCACTACTATTTCTTGCTTTCATTGCTTAACGAGGAGATTTTGATTAAGCGAGAGGCATTAGTTGAGTAATTAAGATAATACTCAAGTCAAAGTATAATATATTATCATATCATAAAAGGATACATATAATATTTGAGTTCATATAAAATACTAGGTATCTCAAAAATATTTTTTTATGAATACTTCAATAATTAACCTAATTAATTGTTTGAATTTAAATAATTTTTCATGTTCGCTTTTGAATTAGTTAACTTTTCTTCTATGTTGATTTGAAACTTCTATGTTGATTTGACACTAATGATCATCATATTAATTATACAAAAATAAATAATGCTACAAAAACTAAAAATAAAATCTAAACAATAATATATTAAAAAAATAAGGAATATCTAGAAATTTCATCTGTATTTATATATATATTATATAATATTATATCTTTTATATAAATTTTATAATTAATAAATATACATATAATATATCATTCTTAAATCAAGTGTTCAACTATATTTAAAATTTTCAAATATGATGTTAGTAATCATTGAGCAGCCAGTAAATAAAAGCTTATCGTTTTCTAAAATTTGTTTAGATTATGTTTGGATTGATTAATTTAAGAATGAAATGTAATTTGGGAGATAATAACATACTTCAAGGCATGATTTGAGTACTTGGTGACGTCAAAATATTCACACTTTTAGTCTCCAACAAAAACAATTACGATAAATTATAATTTTTTGTTTTTCATTTGCGATTTAATTTTCTTACTTTTTATATGATTTTTGTTCGTACATTTTAAAAAGTTAGCAGTTTTAGTTCGGTTTTTATTCTGATACTCTGAATAAAAAATAGTACAATTAATTAATATACATAAATAAAATAAATAAACATGTAAGATTAAAAATAAAATCAAAATTACGAATTAAAGTAGAAAACTGAATAAGAAAAATAAAATTACCTATAAGAATTATTGAAAGATAAAATTATATAAAATCACCTATAGGAATTATTGAAAGATCAAAATTATAATTCAATAAAAAATAAAACAACTTGTGGAGAAATTAACACTTCCAAAAATTTGATCTGTAGATGAAAGTGAAAAGCAAAATAATAGAAAAAGCGTAAGGGTCCCCACAGCAAATTACTTTTCTACATTTCATCCACGTTTTTGTTTTTCTTATTTGGAGGCTTCTGGCAGTCTCAATATTATCTATAATATATAATGTGCTTCTCATTGAAAAATGTCACACAATATTCAATTCTGATACAATCAAACCAAGACTTTCACAACCCTAAATCCACAATATCTACTCGTTCTACGCACCACATAACCACCGATTTATATATATATATATATATATATATATAAAATCTTATATTCATTAATTACAAAACCTAATTATAATATATAAATAAAATGTAAATCTTATTTTTAAATTAATTTTAAAAATAAATTATCTATATAATTATTTTTTATATGTAATATTAAAATTTGATTAACAAAATAATTAAATTTAAATTAGTTGATATACTAAATTTTGGATAACATATTATTGAACTTCTAAACTACCTGTTAATAGATTATGATCTTTTAGTTAAAAAAAAATTGATTTGAGAAACTTGATTGTTAAAAAAAATTATTAACATATCGTTATGTAAAATTTTGATTGTTAACAAGATTGATCATCGAACTTAGATTGGTCATTTATTAATAAATAAGATGTAAATTTCATTTTTTGATTATTAATAAAATTATTAAACTTAGATTAATTACCTGTTAATAAATAAAGTATAAATATTATCTTTTAAATTAATTTTGAAAATAAATTTAAGTATGTAATCACTTTTTTTTATATATATATATATATATAATTACTTATTTATATATATATATATATATAGTTACATTTCCAATCTTATGCAGACTACAGTCAAAATGAGACACCATTCAGACCTCAAATTATGTGATAAAGTCTTGATCCCTTTGAAATAAGACGTGGCTACAACACACACATTTGCTTCATAAGGAGGGCATTATCATTATGCAAAACAACAAAAAAATAATAAAAAGGGTACTATTTCACTGTTATTGTTTAGATTTGATTCACGTTTTGGAACTGGTCAATGAAACTTGGCAAATTTGACACTATTATAGATTTTCGTTATCCGTGACTTCAATCAATCATTTGTTAATAATCTCTCTGGAAACGTCTAACGTGAAAAAATAGAAGTTTTCAGGTCATGAAAATGAAATGTACGACTGTTTTTTTTTCTTTATCTGTTATAATCTCTCCAAATGTTCAATTCAGAAAATATTTTAAAAGAATTTTGATTAGGCATGGATGACTTTTCAGATTATAAGTTTTTAATTAAACGAAGTGCAGGTTACGGCTTATAACCGACTTTTAATGGTATAAAAAAATACAGACTTTCATGGCAATTGAATATTAATATTTTTCAACATTTTGTGTTACATTTGTCACAGTCATGAATAAATAGTATGTAATAGTTTCAATATGGAAAGTATAAGAAAAATCATACACATTCAGTTATAATATACGATCAATTTATTAATTTTTATTATAATTAAATTTATATTAGTAATATTCTTTTTTGTATTTAATTATATTTGTTGTTTCAGGTGTTATATTGGATTTTAATTATTCCATTCAATTGGAAGATATATATCATAATTATACAGTATAATTTTTTTTAATAATAATTATAATGAAATTATGTCATAAAAATATTAAAATCACCATATATATATATATAATAATAATAATAATAATACATTAGAGATTAAATAATTATTTTTAGAATTAAAAGCAAGACATTTTTCAACTATAGATTTTTTCTTTTATATAAATTATCTCAATATTATCTTTAAATATTTAAAATTCTTTGATTTAAATATTCAGTTTTATTTTTAATATATTTCATTATATAATGAAAAATATGATATTTTCTTTCTTTAATTATATATATTTTATTTATAATTATTATATTTTATTTTCATCTTTAATTTCCATAATATTAATTAAATATTTTTATTAAACAAATATGTTTATATTATTTTTTTTCTTTATTTTTATTTTCAATAGTTTTAGATTATTTTATTTTTTTTCAATTTTTTTATTATAAATAATATATTCAATAATAGTTAGAGATCCCACATTATTTAATGATATTTAATGATATGGTCAAATTAATTAATGTATATAAGTGGGACAAATCTCACCTTGTAAACCCGATTTTATGAGATTGAGTTAAGTTGAAAGCTCATTTCTATTATGATACTAGAGACTATCCTAACAAAGTTGTTGGACCTATCACACCACTCACTTACTCATATATTATTCTGTCAAGTTTCACATTCGAATTTGAATTAGACTCAAAACTCATTTCTATTAATAATAATTAAATTGGATGTAATTTAGTATTTTTTTTATATATAAAACTAGTTCGCTTCGCATCATTTGACCCATGCGAGCTATAAATTATATTAGTAAACCAAAATGAATTGTAAATTAAAATACTTAATCCTAATTTTTCATAATCAACTTACGAGTTAACATGCTCAATATTACCACCTCTATTACATATCCATTCACGATGTTATAATATAAAAAACTAAATAATATTTGTAATATTTGAAAAAACCAATTCACATAATAAACAATTATAAAATTAAAATTTTATCATTTGCTGAACTAAAATTTGATTAAACTTAATTTTTAAATAATTAATAATGTAAGTTCTAGTCTACATTGAAACGCGAAATTGAACTCTTTTTCTTTTTTATTAATAGAAGCGCGTTTGTAGAAGAATCCATTTACTAGTCAATTAGCAAGCAGTGCAGTAGTTACGAGGAAAATGCTAACACAAAGTATGAATTTTCTTTTTATTATTTTTCTCTCCACTAGTTTAATTTTGGCTAACATAAAGTATGGTCCTTGGATTTAATTATTTATTTATTTTTATCTAAGTTTGATTTTTTTTAAGTTTAAAATATTTTATTTTAAACTATTAAACTGTGTTTATTAGATTAAATTAATATTTTTCTCATTTTATTATACTAACATGTTACTTCAATCAAAATTAATATTATTAATGAAAAAACAGAAAAAGAAAAACCAATTTGATTTAACATAGCTATTTAACTAGTGAAACTGAATATTTTAAATATCGAGCAGTCAACTGAAACCAATCTTATTTTAGTAATAAATTTTACACGATTGTTGGCAATAAAAGCCCGAAAAATATATATATTTTTTTAAATATTCATAATTTTTTTATAAATATTTTCATTGAGGATTATATTTTTTTTAGTAAAAAGTCATAAGAGTAATATTTTAAATATTCTATTTGCATAACCAAGAAATTAACATTTATCATATGTAAAATCCAAACACTTAGTCACTTATGTCACACCTTATTGGTACATTCAAGATTATAGTGACAATGAAGATAATATATATGAAAATGATGAAATTGTTCATAAAGTATTCTTTAAAAAGTTATTATTTCTCCCCATTTACTTTCTATCCAATTTTTTTTTTTTTTTTAAATTCATCATTAACTATTAAATTAAAAATTTAATAAATAGTGATATATGAGAAATAACTCTATATTACATTATCTATTGAATATCAAAACTGTTTACATATAAAATGAAAATTTTAATTCAATCTATACTATTTAATAAATTATTGTAGTTTTTAAAAAATTTAAATTAATACAATTTTTTCAAAATCCTAAAAAATGGTTGTTCTTGAGAAATCTAAAACTAACCTCCTTTATAATTTTTTTAAAAAATAATATTAATCAGGAAAAAATTCTTCATATTTTTCTAAAAAGAAAAAGAATTACCATTATACATTCTCTAATTATAAACAGAGAAGGAAATAAAAAGAGAAATAAGTAACAAGAGAAGAAATTAAGAAGCAACATGTGTAAAAGTAATAGATAATCTGCTTCAAGAGTCAAAAATAAAAATAAAATGATAAAAGAGAGACAAAATACTGTGTAAATAACTAATACAATTTATATTTTTCAAAATTGATCTGTTTTGATTTTCTTGTAATATTTAAGTAAAATGTTGACCAATCAGAGTTGAGACTGCGTCACCTTTCTGCTCTCTTTCTTTGACTAATCCTCACTTTGAACATGTCTAACGTCTAGATGCCATGTTCTGTGACGTGTTCTATTCTCTCATTTCGAGCCTTCCCTAGATACTCCAACACGCTTATCTCTAACATTCTCAGTACATACTCTCCTATATAAAACCATTATCACCACCCCTTCAATTTGTTCCATACGAATCTCCAACACACTTCTTTTTCTGCACCAAAATTTTCCGAATCACTTTGACCACGTATGCTTTCTTGTGTTTTGAGTCTTGTAACGATCGAGGAAAATACTAGACATGGCAAGCAAAGTTTATGAACGAACTCTGGAGGAAACACCAACATGGGCTGTTGCAGTTGTGTGTTTTGTGCTGCTTGTTGTTTCAATCGCCATAGAACATCTTATTCATGGAATTGGAAAGGTAACTAGGCAGAGTTTGTTTATTTAGTTGAAACTACGATATCTCTATCATAGGAAGCTATGAGATTAATGTTTAAGGCTTAGATAACATCAAACTAAGTTATTTCTGTAGCAGACAGCCATTAGACAACTGTTTGAGGAAATCTCAGACTGGTGCATGATGTGTTTAGATAATCGAAATGAGTTCTATTTTATCCATAAAGTCTTCATTTTACGTTGATAAGAAAATCAAACTCCAGTCAACATTTGAAAAAACATAATCATTTATCATTTGTTTTGAATCTTGTTGGATTTATGTATGCTAACAATAAAATAGAGTTCTTATAAAGTTGACATCATTTAGTACAATATAAATAGTCATTTTTCTCTCTCTATATATAGAAGTGGCTAATTACTTTTTAAAACCTTTGTTATACTATGTATTTTTTTGAGATTCAATACTCATGTTTATGATATCTGTCATAACTTGTTCTGTTCAACCCTGACCTCTTGGGGTGTAATTTGCCACTTCTGATTGCAGTGGTTCAAGAAGAAACGAAAAAATGCTCTTTTTGAAGCGTTAGAGAAGGTCAAAGGAGGTACTTGTGCTCTTCTTTAAAAAATTGCTGAATTTACAGTGTGTTAGAGTTTCTAAATGAAAACAATTTTTCTGATATCACTCTATGTTCAGAGCTTATGGTGATGGGATTCATATCCTTGCTCCTAACTGTGTTGCAAGATCAAATTTCCAAGATCTGCGTATCAAAACACGTTGCATCCACGTGGCATCCTTGTGCCAACCCAAAATCCTCAACTACAACAAAAACTGAGGATGAATCTGATGACATTGTGATAAATTCTAGGAAACTCCTACAATTCTATGACTCCATACCAAGGCGTGTTCTTGCTACAAAAGGGTACGACAAGTGCGCTGAAAAGGCAAGTTGAGCATCTTCACTGTTCACTAATTGTTACTTCATTGCATTGAAACAACAAAAACTTGTCTATATCTGAAAGAGGGACCATTTTTGTCTGATACCCTTTTCACTATAAAATAAGAAGTTACTATACAAGGTGTGTGAAGATAACAAAAATATTTTGTGGGCATCCACCGTCTTAGGAAAGTTATTAGGTTATGATTCTCATTCTCAATAGTTTGCACATGACATGTAAGTTATTAGGTTATTAGGTTATTAGGAAGGAAATACACGATATTAGATATAATTAATATATAATATAATATAATAATAAAATATCAATATAAGTAATAAAAAATCAAAGATAATTTAAAAAATGAAGGAATTATAAGAGAAATGTTTCATAAATGAAAATCACAAAATTCATTAATTTTGACAAGTTTTATGTATCTATAGTTTTGATGGGTGATTTTGCATTTGCAGGGAAAAGTTGCTTTTGTTTCAGCATATGGGATTCACCAGCTCCATATATTCATCTTCGTGTTAGCAATTTTTCATATCCTACAATGCATTTTAACACTTGCTTTCGGAAGAACCAAGGTACTCCTCAATAGTGCCCATTATTTTGACTTCAGAAATAGTGCTACATACAGTACTTTCAGAATTTGTGTGCGGGTTGTTCTTTGTTTCTCTCTCTGAATTCCATGCTTGGTTCAATGGATGCAGATGAGAAAGTGGAGAGCATGGGAAAACGAAACCAAGACAATTGAATATCAATTTTACAACGGTAAGACATCATCAAAGTTTCTTGTCTCCGTGAGTTAAAAATACTCACTTTTCAAGGGCCAAATAATGTCAATTGATATCGTACGTATATCTATAATATATTAATAATAAATGTTGACATAATATATATCTTGGTTTCATATGCTTCCTAAAAGTATATAATGAGTTTTCTTTTTTTCTTTCGCCCATTTATATTATATGGTCCATCTCTGACTATTTCGTCTGTAAATGTGTACACATTACAGATCCTGAAAGGTTTAGGTTTGCAAGGGACACAACATTTGGAAGAAGGCACTTGAATTCATGGAGTCAGTCAACAATTTCCTTATCGATAGTAAGGAAAAATTTATTAGAGTTGAACGAATATGCTAAATTTCCTAAAATATGTTATTAGTCTTTGACACGTAAATAAATAAAATTCCATGTTTCTAATGAATGTCTTTGTACGCTGCTTGAATCAGGTTAGCTTCTTCCGACAATTCTTTGGATCTGTCAACAAAGTTGACTATTTAACATTACGGCATGGATTCATCACGGTGAGTTATATTTAAAAATATTTGACAGTTCTCGGTAATAATTATCTTAAAATTTTTACATTAATTAAGATCGAAAATATGATCTATTGAAAATGTGATCTATTTATATAATATATATAATTACATCTTATTTTTTTTTAAATCGGTATTAGATGAATCACACGTCATAATCACTTTTTATTATAATCATAACACATATTATAATATATTTATTTTTAACACATTTTTTATATTGGTTAAAATTTATAGAATTAAGAAAATAATCAACTAAGTTACTAAGTTTTGGTAAATAACTTTGGGGGCATTTCAAAATGGGAGACTAAGACACTATGTGATTTTAGGCGCATCTGGCACCGGGAAGTGATGCAAGATTTGATTTCCAGAAGTATATCGAAAGATCACTTGAGGAGGATTTCAAAGTTGTTGTGGGAATAAGGTATGTATATGTTCTTCTGTTGTATTGCTTTGCTATAATCGTTACTTAATCATCAATTGAATCTCCCTGTTTGTAACTTGCAGCCCAGTCATATGGTTCTTTGCGGTGCTATTCCTTCTGACTAATACTCATGGTAAGACGTGTTCAAATTCCCAATTAATTTGAATAAAGAAAAACTTTAATGTATTCTGTCTATAAACTTGATCCTTGATATTGCAAAGAACCAATTTAGTCCCTGGCTTTGACAATCATCAAACATTTTATGGCTTGTTTTCTGAAGTGAAGTAGAAATTATTTTAGTAGAATCAATTGTGAAATGTTGAACGCGATTAAATATGTTCTCAGATCAGTTTATCTGTATTTTTTGTTCACTAAGTACTGTAGTACTGAAATTTTAGTCCCTTATGTTTTATTTATACCAAAACATTTGATAAATAAATGCTATGTCAGTAAATTTCTACCAACTATAATCATACAATTGTTAGTTACCAAAGCCACTAGAACAAAATAAAACAAAGTTTGATTGTGAATTATGTCATTGTTCCAGTTTGTCCCCCACTAATCATAGTTTAAAATTTTTGTTTTGTGTACAGGGTGGTATTCTTATTATTGGCTTCCATTCATCCCATTTGTTGTAAGCACAAACTACTCATTCTGTTAATGTTGCCTTTCTATATTTCCTTTCTTGATGTAAGAGCATAAATAACTAAGTCAAATTTAACGTAACTTTCACAGATAATCTTATTAGTGGGTGCTAAACTTCAAATGATCATAACAAAGATGGGACTGAGGATTGCTGACAGAGGTGAAGTTGTCAAAGGTGCACCTCTGGTTGAGCCAGGAGATGACCTGTTCTGGTTCAACCGTCCACGCCTCCTCCTCTTTCTTATTCATCTTGTGCTCTTTCAGGTAATTTCATCATTTCTCTTCCTTAGATTCTTTCATCTAAAGAATTCTTGTGCTCTGAAAATAATTTAAATTTGTTTGCTTCTATGTTGCAGAATGCTTTTCAACTGGCTTTTTTCTCTTGGAGTACTGTAAGTTTATCGAGTTCTCTTCTACTTGTGCTTTAGTTTCTCATTTTGGTTATTACTACAACATTGAGGAAAATTTTTGGCCTTTTTTCATATGTGCCTTTATTTCTCTTTTTTCCTAACTTCCCCATAATTTCTTTCAGTATGAATTCTCCCTAAACTCTTGCTTCCACGAAACAACTGTAGATATTGTCATAAGACTTACAATGGGGTAAGTTCACTTCTATAAAAAGTTCCTCTGCAATATATAGACCAACCATTAATTCATTACTCTATATATATAACTAACAATGAAGTGTCAATTTTAATTTGCAGGGTTGTCAATCAATTTCTTTGCAGCTATGTGACATTACCTCTATATGCTCTAGTCACACAGGTCTCACTTGCTAGAAAATCTATCAGCATTTTTTTCTTTCACAAAACTATATAGTCATCCACTGATTTTCAATATGTATTGCAGATGGGTTCAACCATGAAACCTACCATCTTCAATCAGAGAGTGGCATCAGCACTGAAGAACTGGCATAACACTGCCAAAAAGCAGGTCAAAAACAGTAAGCAAACCACACCATTCTCAAGCAGGCCATCAACCCCAACATATGGTATGTCTCCTATGCATCTGCTGCATAAACACCTTGCTGGTAGAAGTGAGAGTGCACAAACATCTCCAAGGACATCCAACTATGAAAATGAACAATGGGATTTTGAAGGCTCACCTTCCACAAGCAACCATGCAGCAGCTGAAGAAACTCAAATGCAAGTTATGGAGCCAGGCTCAAGTTCATCACCAGAATTGCCTACTAGCTCTAAGCTTGAAATCAGAGTTAGTTCATCAGAGTTTTCCTTTGAGAAGAGACATACTCGTGGTAGTGATGAGATGTGAAGATAATGCTTTTTTTTAACCACTTCAAATGTACAGCTTATGTACATATCAAAGTTCAAATGCATCATGCTTTTGCATCAATGCAAAGCCAAGGATTTGGAGAATGAGGCATTACCTTGTTGAAGGAGCATGAGGAAAGAGACTTCCGTTGAAGGCATAATTTGCTGTTGAAATCTCATGATGTCTACATAAAAGTGTACAACAACAAAATATGTTCCCCTTCCAAGTGACTAATGCTAAGCCACGTTCAAGAACTACTTTTAAGTGTATGTTTGGATATATGTACGGAGAATTGTTTTTTGAATCAATGTGATTTTACAAATTGATTCCAAGTAAATTTGAGTTTGTACTAATGTGATCTTTGTTTGCTTAATATGTAATACAAATTAATTTTTATACATAATCTTGTTGGAAAACTTGTAACGATATTAATATTAAGTGTATAATGATCAAAATGTAAAGGTACATACTAACTTTAAGGTTTATTAAAGTCACGTGATTTTAATTTATTTGGTTTAACTTTTTAGATGTATGATTTTTTTTTTATATATATATGATTTTTCAGAATTTAATATTCAGAAATAAACCCCTTTTTAAAAAAGAATTCCCTAAAGCAAATTCTTCCTATTTTATTTACTCAATACAAGTTTGTTTGTTTTTTCTTTTTTTTTTAAATAAGAATTCGGTCTTTAGTAAACTAAGTTTCTTTTCCATCATAATTTGACTCCATGAAAATCAAACTCTAAATCAGTCCGAATTATAAGTTTGTTTTTCATGAATTCCTGTTCGAAAAGAATTATGATCATATTCAATTAATGAATTAATAAAATTATTATTATTTATTTAAATAATACTTATAGTTTATCATTATTATTATTATTATTATTATTATTATTAATTATTTATTTAAATTTATGTTAATTTAAAATATTAATTTAATAACTAAATTTATTAATAAAAAATTTAATTTTATATTAGAAATAATAAATTAGTAAATTTATTATTATTCAATTACAAAAAATTGTAATTTACAATTATTTAAATTTATTATTCTTACTAAATTTATAAATTTATTATTATTATTAAATTTTTAAATTTGTTATTAATAATAAAATATTATTATTATTATTATAAAATAATAATTATATAATATATTACATTAAGAAGTAACATAATAAATACATTGATAAATAATTTAAAAATATATTAGTAATACTTTATAAGTAATACTTTAAGGTTTTGTAATCTTAGTTTTTTTTTAAATTTAATTTATACGAATAAATTAGTAATAATTATAAAATTGAATGAAAATTGAAATATGTTCATTAATTTAATAAATTATATATATTTACTAATATATTTTAAAGAAATTTTTATTTAATTTTATTTTGTTTCTAAAGGAAAAATTAACTAAATAATAACAAATTATTAACGATATAGATGCATAATTTGTTGATTATAAAGAAGGAATAATATTAGATATAAAATTTTAGTATAGTCTTGGATCTAAGTTTTAATTTTTAATTTTATTTTTTTACTTTTTATTTTTAATTTTATTGAAAAGAGATTGATATTTATGTTAAATATTCATAAATTTTTTAATAACTCAATTAATATTATTGAATTAGTTATATATATAATTTCTTGAAATTTTTGTAACCAAGTAAATTTGGATATTAAATTAGTTTCACTATAAATTTCACTCATCGTGGAGATGACATCTTGAATATGTTAAACCCAAACTATTTAATGATAACATCTAATGACTAAAAGTATTATACCTCTAAATTTTAATATTAATAAATAAGACTAAGTTTTGAGGAACTAATTTTTTAATTATAATTATACTTGATTTATAATTGAATTTACTTTTAAGCATTTGTAAGTAAAGTGTTATACACATTTAAGGTCCAAAGAACTTTATATATATAACCTTCGAGCTTACAAGATCATTTAGCAACTACTAGACAATACCATCCAATATCATATCCTCTACTATGTTATAGATTTCAAACATGATTCAAATATATCAAGTCAACCTTTTCATTCAAATAATAGAAACCACAACTAGCCCAAGCTTTAGAAGTTACAAAATTAATGTTTAAAAATAAGAATGAAAATTTCTACTTTTATATAATCATTTATACTTAGCACCTTACACGTTGAAAATGACTTTACAAGTCAAATAAAGAAAATGTTAAATTATGTATCTAATGACTATAAACTCTAAGTGCTTATAAATAGGTCAAATCTCTCATACATGAAGTAGTGTATGTAATTATTTGATTCTTTCATGCATATAAAGTCTTTGAGTTTTTCTTTGTTCATAAGCTTACATTGTCTATAAGGTAAAAAAAATACTTGAGAGAATTCTTGTTTGTAATTCTTCCTTGTTAATTTTATATTCTCTCTTGAATAGTGTATTATTCATTTATACTTAGCCCAAAAGTGACATTGTATACTCAAGAAAGGAAGGAGTAGATTAATGATTAAAAAAAAAAAACTTATATATTTAACTTGGGAGAAGTTAAAGTGATTTTCTATGAGGGACACCATGTACTCATATAAGTCAAAAGTGGGCAAACTTGTGTAATAATTTATTAATTAGTGAAATTTTGCAAGATTTTATTAAAGGAAAACTTCTCAAGTGTTAAACATTTTCTATTATATGCTTGTGCTTATCTTTCCTATTCAAATATAAATTATAAGTATTAGATGACCCGTATTAAGTCCATTTAATAACTTGATTTAGAAAACCCTTTACAAAAAAATTGAACTCTAGAAAAGGAGGTTTTAATAAAGTTTTAATATTTTTGCAAAGGATTTTTTTAAAACAAGTTATCAAATGGACTTAATAGGGTCATCTAATACTTATAATTTATATTTGAATAGAAAATAAACCTCATTTTCTAGAGTTCATCACTGTCTCAATTAGTATTAGAGTTTGTCTCTTAAGATTAGTTATATGTAGGATAAGAGAAAAAAATCCTTAAAGTTTTATGGAGAACAAAGGACAACTTATCAATAATCCACCCTCGTTCAAGGGAGAGAAATTCAACTAAGTATTGCCACATAGATGTGAGATGTTGTTGAGAATGAAAACCACATCCCAATAGACCACATGGGAAGCCGCCTACCCAAAAATATATGGCCAACAAGAAAAAAAAAAAGGTATCTTCTAAATTGAAAAGCTAAAAAAATCTCTAATGAGTGCTCTTTCATAATAAGAATATCAAAAGGTACATATTTACACGGGAGAAAAAGATATGTGGGACACTCTTGCTATGGTGTAGGAGAGTTCCATGGAAGTGAAGTGTAATAGAATTTTTGACTAGACAATACAAGATACTCAATATGGAAGAGAATGAAAATATACAAACCATGTTTGGCAGATTCCAATCTATCCTCAATGAATTAGATTTTCATAGCTTGCCTAGGTAATGGAAACCACACATAATGGTGTTGAGAGTGTCCAAAGACCTTGATGGTCTAACTCTAGAGAAGTTTATGGGAGGACTAATGATTGACTTTTCTTATGTTGAATGATTCTCGTTCCTTTGCCACCAGCTAACTTCGATAACAAGTCATCTTACTTGTTGTCGACTCTCGAGATGTGAGAGATGTGTACTTCTCATAATTTCGCCATCTTTCATGTAGTGTAATGATAATACTTAAGTAATAAAGGTTGTTTAACTTGGAATTCACCTAACAGTTTCCCAGCAACGAGCTAGGAGTCTATGTAGCAACTAATTCTTGAAGCACCAATCTCTTTTGCTAGCATGAGTCCTACGATTAGGGTCTCGTATTCGGCCTGATTGTTGGATGTTTTGAATTACAACACCATAAATTGCTTGATCATGAATCCATCTAGCCCCTCAAGGACGACTCCAGCTCCACTTCCTTTCTTATTAGAGGATTCGTCACCTGTCCTTGTAACTCCCCCACCAAGTCAGCTAAGCATTGTGCCTTTATGGGTCCTCTTCATTTGTATGTGATGTCAAATTCTGATAATTCGATAGTCCATACTACCATTCAGCCAGATAACTCGGGCTCTCAAAGCATCTTAGCAATCAGGTAGTCTGTTCGGACAACCACTATTAATGCTAACTCTACCTTCTTAAGAAGTCGATAACATGTCTAAGTGTCTTGGAATATTTGGCTTATATAATAGGTAGGCTTTATTTCCCCATTTTGGTGCTGTCCTAAAACTAAGCTCATAGTATTATAGTGACTGACAGATACAAAACAAGTTCCTTACCATGTTCAGGCTTTTGGAGGATATGTGTAGATGTTAGGAATGTTTTTATGTTGGTGAAATTCTCTTCATACTTGGCGTCCCACCAGAAGATTGAAGCTCTTTTATGTAGCTGAAGTATGGGGCATAATGCTTGTTTAAATTCGTGTAGTCAATACTTTTATACTAGCACAACATTTGCGAACCAAGTTGTATACTTGACTTCTCAAATGAAGCCAAGTTTCAATAACTTTCCGACCTCCTCTCATATTGCTTTTTGCCTTTCCTTCTCGTTTTTCTTCGCTTTTGTGCTACAAGCATGACATCTTTGTAGACCAACAATCAAAATGTAATAAAATTTTGAGTAAATACCCGACATGTCTACTACTGACAAGACAAATAAATCTACATTTTTCTTCAAGGTATTCATGATAGCTAATGTTTCTTCATCCTAACCATAGAGCTCATGTAACTTACTTGATGTTCTTCTCTTATGGATAACGGGAGGGTTTCTTCCTTGGGTTCAACGCATAAGTTATCATCAACTCTTGGGTCAATATTAGTCATGGCCACCATATCATCCTTTCTCGCTCTTTCCTCCTTTGTGTTGCTAGGTGTGGCTTTTAAACTCCGCATGTAGCATTCCTATGTTGCCTTCTAATCTCCGTGTATCGTCACAATAGTGCCATAAAATGCTGGGAACTTCATTACCAAGTAAGGGGTGGATATAATAGAACTAATTTTGTTATGTGATGGTCATCCCAATAGCATGTTGTAAGACGCGTTCGCATCAACGATTAGATACCTCACTTTTATCACCTTGATAATGTGTACTTCCTTCCTAAACTTAGTATATGAGTCTATGTATCCTTTAGTATCAATCCATTCTCCCAAGAACCCTACAACTTGGTTGTTATAGGGTTGTATGATGTCTTCTGATAACTCCATCTTATGAAATGTTTCCCAGTATAATATGTCCACTAAACTGCCCTGATTTATCAATGATGGAAAAATTGGTTACCTCAACGGTAATGACGATCAGATCATCTTGTTGTGGATCAATCCCCTTACAGTCAGTGTGCGTGAAGGTGATAGCTGGAAGTCTTGTCAACTTGTTGCTAGTTGTAGTGTTGATAGATTGTATGCTCCTAAGATGCCTCTTTTTGGTTGAATTTGAGGCTCCTCCTCTTGTAAATTGTCCTACTATTGTGTTGATAACTTCTCGTACTAGCTGTTGTTTTTCATCTATTACTTTCTCTTCCCTACCGAATTCCCATGGTTGGGTATAGTTAGGATGATCTTGACGCTTGTAATGTCCATCATCACTTCGTCACCAGTGGCGCTTTTCCCTTCCATCATCTCTTTTAACAAACTTTTATGGATCTCCCACTTGTATTAATTCTTCTATCTTGTCTTTCAAGGCCACACATTCTTTAATTGAATACCGATAGTTATGATGATATCAACAATGTCTACTCTAGTTTGCATGCAGCGAGGATGGAACTTTTCTTAATATTTGAGTTAGATTAGTATTCAAAGCTTCTTCTAGAACTCGTCCTCGATCTATCGTTAGTGGGGTGCTCTCAATTCTTTTGACCTCAGTTGATCTAAACTACCAAATTTAATAGGTATAGTAGAATTGAACTAACATATTTAACTTATTGGGCTTGACCTAGTAGACTCTACTTATTAGATATACTCCTATTAGTCTTTATTCCGAATTTCTTCTTCATGTGATCTGATGATAAAATCGAATATCTTTCATATATGACCGTAATATTCTCAACCATATGAGTCTTATCTATATATATTTTATCTAATTTCTAATAAACTATTTATTGTCTATTAATACATTTACTTAACCAAAAATATATTATCATTAAATATATTATCAATTTTGAGTGATGTGAATAGTGAAATAGGTAAAAGATAGTCACTTTTATAAAATTACGGCTAAAGTCTAAGATCCTTAAATTCTAAACCGTTAATAAAATATATATAAATAAAATCTTTTAAATAGATGAATTAATTCCCTTTAAGTGTGCTTAACATCAAATTTGATACCTAATTTGAATGGATTAGAATTACAATTTTTGGGTTGAAAAGAATGAAAAAACATGTTAGAAGATTATGGATTTAAAGTTATTGTATTTTGATTATTAAAATATACTACTAGCCAAACACCACTTAATTACAATGAATGGATTGTTGAACTCTAAACTACATATAAAACATTAACCAAAGAATATCACTCTCCGAAATAAAAGGTTCCCCCAACATGGAGCATTAATTGTTTGGCTCTTATTACCACTTGGCAAGTGTACTCGTAATGGAGGTTATTGGAGAGAGGACAAAACATAAAAGAATTATAAAAGTGTAAAGTGGAAAATATCTCACAATTTGTTTAATGGATAATAATCTTCTCAACATTAATCACGAGTTACGAAACTGCTTTGTTTGGTGGTAATAAACAATCAATACTTTTATATCAAATATAGTTTTTAATAATTAAAATTCATAATTACTTAAGAAGAAATCTTTTGATTTTTTTTCTCATCAACTTTTTATATTTGTGGATTTTATTTATTATTTTACTTAACTCACTCAAAATAGGTTTGGTAGATAAAAATTATATCTCATTTATATACTATAATTTGCTTTTATTTTTAGTCAACGTGTTTTTAGTTAATATGGTATGGTCTTGTGTCTAATAATCTGTTAACCAATGTTTAGTATATTAACAAATAGTCCAATTTAAATTCAATAATCTTCTTAATCAAGTTTTGATCGTATGCAGATAATGATTATGATGTCTAACGCAACCTTAAAACCGATTTAGTACGCAACCTTAAAACCGATTTAGTACGTGAGGTTCACTTGTATATTATATTATAGTTCGATTTATTTAGTTAATGTGAAATTTTTTTAACAAATAACAATTTTTTTTTTCAATTTTGAATATAGTAATATTTTAATAATCTATGAGATTTTAAATAGATTTTAACTAAAATAACGAGTAAATATATCAAACAAATATGGATTCATAAGTATAATTTTAGCACTTTCTTCATTAGCACATTTACAATGAATTGTCCAGGTTTATTGTCCTTTCATTTGGTGGTACGGGGTGTTTCATCATTTTCAAGAACACCATAATTTTTTATGTTTATTTTTTTTCATAATATTGGTGCCAAGTATTTTTTTTATAAATTTTATTAAGTATTAATCTTATGTGAGAAACATGTTTGATTTTGTTAACGAGATCTTTTTCTTTTAATTATACTTTTTTTTTATTTTTTATAAAACTTGTATTCAAAATTTTATTTACAGAATTTAAATTTATTTTTACTCGGATTAACTGTGTTTAGATAAGTGTTCTATATGTTTAAGGATAAAAACATTTCTCGATAATAAATTTGTAGTGATGTTAATTAATGGATGATATTTAATTTTTTTAATTTATTCTTAACTTCATAAATATTTATTTATTTTTAATTCTATTATTAACAGTACTTATTTTTTTACTATTATCACTAATGTCATTTTTTCGAATCACCTTATAATCATAACTTTTAATATTATTCTCATAATAATTTATTTATTTATTTTTAGATTATTTTATTTTAATTAAGAATCTAACAATAATTGTTAGAATTAGAATTTAACTCAATAAATTATTATTATTTTTTTTAAAAAACATAACAAAAGGTTACCAAAATAATATATATATATATATATATATATATATATATATATATATCGGATGATATAAATGATATCTTATCTCTTTAGTAGATTAATCAAAGTTTTCTATATTTTGATGATTAACCAGTATGATTTAATTTTACGATTTAAATTTTGATTTAAACATGGTCATGATTTAAGTATTAAAAACATATATGTATAAAAATATACAGTGAAGCATAACGTTAAATAAAAGTTTCTATATGAAGAAAAGTACCAAATGTGTTTGTTATTCTTTGATTATCATTAACAAGTGGATAGAATTCGTAAAAGTATTATACATCAGACTATGTACTTAGTTGTAGAGAAGCTAATACATATTGAGGTTAATTCTTAACAACTTTGGATTCAAAAATACTAATACGAGTTAACTAAATTCTCATATAGAAGCTAACATGGTGAGAGGACAATCTTCATCCAAGTTAAGTATATGCAGAAAATGTTAGCACACAATTTTACAAGCATTAGTTTACACAACTTTTATTCACCTGTTGTTTTTCTTGTATGAGCACTTCCTTCTTTCTAGCACGACTAATTCGAATATTGCTTATCAGCTTTCAGCAAAGAATGTACAGGTTGATTGTACTCTTATGCTAAAATTAGTAAATATATTTAATGATAGTGACAATAAATCAATAAAGTCTTAAAAAAAACTTATAATAAATTAAAAATTGTAAAATGATTCATCAGAATAAAATTTGATCTCCTTCAAGCAAAACTTGAAGTTACTATTTAATTTTCACCTGCATTATTATATGCTCTCATGTCAAAACACGATCATCGCAGTATCAATAAAATCACAAATACAAACAATAAGAGTAAACTAATAAACTAATATAAACAAAACCAATCCAAAATATTTATAATTCATAAATTCATCTTCACAATTATTTATCTAAATATACTCAGGTATTCAAACAATCATAATCGTACCTAATATTCTAGACAGACTCTTCTGAAAAATTATATGGAGTCCTTAATCTTAAAGACTAACACCTGACATACGGTTATTGAGCCATAAACACAATCCTTTCAGAATCTTTTTCACCTCAGGATTATAATCCCTTTAGAGTCTTTGTCATCTTAGGATTGGTAATTCCTTCAAAGTCTTTTTTACCTCAGGATTACACGTCTATCTCCATTTTGGCAACCACACGATAGGGTGATTCCCACACACACCTATCAAAGAACTGATGGCTCCTCCCACCTAGTGATAAGTGCAATTGAAACCTCCATCGACCTCCCCCACATGGTTCCCCTGTCTATGTGACTAGTATACCATTGAAGTCTGGATACTTCCTTCAAAGACATCTAGAACTTCATATGTACACTAAAACTACACCAAATAGTATCTCATGGTAACTATCTGGCTCACACACAACAACACATAATTCAATTCACAGATCATCACAATCTCATAGACACACTTCTATCTCAAGCATACAATCATCTCAAGCACACAATCATTTCATCCTATTGGTACCACTATCATCACAAATTCATTGGCTCCACTATCATCTCAATTTCATTAACACCACTGTCATTACAAATTCATTGGCACCATTGTCATCACATATCCTTGTGACTTTAGTCATAATTCACAAAAAAAAATTCACATCATTATCACCAATCTCATGTAACAATTCAATTCCAATCACAGTACATCATCAAATCTTACATCACATAACTTAATAGTTTAATCATACAAAAAATATCTTATAACATTTTATCATATTTCACATATATATACTCTTTTAATACAAATTAGAATATGAATAAGTATCTAAAACTAATAAAATTTCGCCTAAGTAAAAATACTTTCGAAAACATTTCGCTCATCCTCACAACATGATCTTTAATTACTAAAAAAATTCATATCTTAACACATTATTTTCATGTGAAATAAAAACCATTGATTAGTTAACATCCAGGACTAAAACTTTTATGAAGGAAACTTTTCCAAATTCGTAACAAAAACATTCTAAAAGGGGTTCACAATTTCAAAGCAAATAATTTTTCTAACAGCTTGACCTTTAATTATGAAAAAAATCGTATTGATTTATACATATCATTTTTACGTGAAATAAAATCCATGAGTTAGATAACATTCAGGCCTACAACTTTCATGAAGATCACTTTTTAAAATTCGAAATAAAAGCAAGCCCAAATAGAATTGCAATCTCATAATGAAACCCAATTCACACTTTCACATATAATAATTAATATAATTCTCATCAATCTCATATAATAATACATCAACACACATAATCATCCAATCAATCATTATTAATTTTTTTTAATTAACTTTCCTTACCTTTAAAGGATCTCAAAATGAAATTTTGTTCGGATAAGATTAATCTACTCTTCACTTTCTTTATCTTGGTGTTTTCAAATTTTTAAAGAGATAAGAATTGAAGAAAAATTCTTGAAAAGAATTAAAAAAATTTGAGAAAAGTTTAAAGAGAAAAAAAATTAGAATTTTTTAAAAGAAAGAGTAAAAATTAAAGAATTATAATTAAATAAATTACTTATAATCTCTTCCTTTTTAAATAAGTGGACTTAGAGGTTTAGGTAATACAATTAAATTATCACAAATTTTATATTATTTTATTTTTTAAATATAATTAAATTATTTAATTAAATTAAATAAATAACTATATATATTAGACAGAACAGGACTTTTCAATTTTTGAAATTACTAAAGTAGGTTTCTAGTCTATTAAAATAACATACTTTATGTTTTGAAGTGCTAAAGTGAACGTTAAAAAAAGTGCTAAAGTGAATATTTAAAATGTGCGCTTTTTGCCTTTCTCCAAGTTTTATTTTTTTTAAGCCATACAAGTTGTATCTTCACTTTTGATGTTACTTTTCCACTTTTTCAGTAATATCTTAATTCAACTTGTATCTTTTCTTTTCTTTATAGGAACTTTATAACCAGTAATTATTCACTGACCTTTTTAAATTTTTTCTTATAACATCTGTAATGTATTATTACTATCTTAATTTTAAATATCGTTACATAAATTTAAACATTTACACAAAATTTTACTTTAATATTAAGATTATTAATGTAAGTGTTTAATTTAATTTTATAACCTACATTTATTTTAAATATTCGTATTATATTTTTTCATTAATTTCTTTCGTTTATAAAATAAATAATTTTTAAGAAATATTTTCTTATACAATCAATATTGTTTGCATAAACGATTCTACAATAAATTTTATTAATAATAACCAATAGCATTGGAGATTTTATTACAAAATTTATATTCTCGATGATTAAGATTGACATGCATCACGTGCTAGTGGTATAAATAATATTAAATATGTTTTTTTTTGAGAAAAAAAAATCATTAAAATGTCTTTTGTGGTTACAGTTAAGAAATCCGACCATATTAATAACATTTATTTTTATTTTTGTTTTTTTCGTACACACTATTATACTTTATACTATTTCTAAAATATAATGTATTTTTCATTTTAAAATAAAAATAAAAATTAAAAATAATAATTTCATATTTCAAACACTATAAAAAATTTATATATTAGTTACAGAAAATTTCTTAACTAATTTTTCACTAATTTTTTTTTAAAATTTGTTGCGACAAATTAGTTACAAATTAGTTAAGAAATTTTCCGTAACTAAATACAACTAGTTAATTAGTGAGAAATATATTTGGTCATTATTCTATAGTAAATTTAGTCGCCAATCTGTTGCTAATATTTCGCTAATTTTGGTTAAAAAAATTTATATTTTTCTAACTAATTGATTATCCAATTTCTCACTATTTTAAAATTAAATTCTTATAATTTTTCCTCGCTATTTTGTAACTATTCTTTCGCAATTTTTCTGTCGCTAATTGATAGTTAATTCCTCGCAACATTGTTCTAGCTACTTTATAGCTATTTCATCGCAAATTATCCCTAGCTAATATGTAGCCAATGCTTCTCAACTTTACTATCATTGCTTTGTATCTAATCCCTCGTAAAATATTCATTTGGTAATTCACCATCTTCATTACATGGTAGCTATTCCCTCTCTAATCTGTAACAAATTGTTGAATGTATTTTTTAACAAATTTGTCGCAAATCATTCACTGTTTTGTTACAATTCTAATATCACAAGTTTGTTATTAAAACAATTATAAAACCTGCATATTTTTATACAAAAGAAATAATAAAATACTTTAAAAATACTAAATCTTATCAACTTTCAATAAGCAAAATATTTGTTCAAACATAATAACAGTAATTGTTCAAACATTTATAACATAACTGAAATAATGTTCAACCAAAAAGTAGTATATCAACTTAAAAGAACTACATCAACTAAAAAGTAGTATATGAACTTAAAAGCACTACATCAACTAAAAAGTCATCAAGAAGATTAAAATAGAAACAAAGTACTTAATTCATTGAGGTACATCTTCATTCTTGATTCTTTAAAGCAGACAATAAATCTTTCTTAAAAGATTGCATCTACTCCTGCATTTGTAGCTGCATAAGTATTTGCATTTCTGTTTGTACTTTTATTTGGGCTTGCATTAGAGCTTGCATTTTAGTTTGGGCTTGCAACTGTGTTTGCACCTGCTCTTTCAGATTAGATATTTGTGCTGCCAATGTAGTGATTTCTTCGTTCAAAGGCGTAGGATTTGGATTTTGAGAAGGACCATCAACGATTGAAGATGAAGCATGTGGAATGCTAAGATTCAAACTCTGACCAATGCCATATATTCTACCTTTCTTATTTTTGCCACCCATCTTTATCCAAATATCAAAGTCAACTACAGGATGCTTTGATGTGTCTCCCCCATACTTTTCAATCATAGCATTTTCATATGATTCCTACATCAAATTAATATTTTAATAATATTATACATAAATAAAATTTAATGTGAAACATTTAAAACTTATACACACTTACAATAAATTTTTTTGCTTTGCTAGATACATACTCTCCATCTTTTTTCTTATGAACTTTGTTGTATAATTCACCATAAGAAATGGGACGTTTATACTCTTCTTCCTGTGAAATAGTATGCAATTCAGGATATATACATTATACAATTCAAGAAATATAAAATTAAAATAATTTATCATTTGATTACTTAAAAGTAAGCATGAAGTCTATATTAAGACACAAATGTTATCCTACACTTACAACAAACCTAATATTTAATCTACAACTAATAGTAAATGTTTATTAACAAATATCTTATATCAATTCTACTATATTTTAACATTTAGACATTATATTCATCATAATATCAATAACTAAAGTAATAGACAGAATATAACATTAAATGAGTTGTCAATATTACTATAAAATGTGCAAGTACAAATACCATTTTTTTCAAATGTTGTCCAAAGCTTCTTGAGCCTCCTGTGTGCACCATGGCATCAGGCTTGGTAGCCCTATTGGTCTTTCCTGCAATAGACTTCTTTTTCCATTCTTCTGTTACCCAAATGTCTACTAATCCATTCCACATTTCAGTCCTTATGCATCTTTGTTCGTGACCCTTTAAATCTTCAATATTATTTGAATTTGTTTTTTCTTTTGCCTTTTTTCTTGCCTTATCTAAAGAGTCAGAATATCGATCCATGCATGTCAGATTCCAAACCTTTCTTGCCATACTACGATCATAAGTTGAGGCAAAACGATACTTATTCTGCACTAATATCAATTAATTAAATTAATTAATTAGTACAAAATTTGATTCATAACTAGTATTTCATTACATTAATAAAATAATTACTAACCATAAAATCATTGAATAAAATTTCTTTCATATCAGCAGAATAATTTTTCCAATTTGGTGCAGGATTAGACATTCTCATAAGAACCTCAGATATAATATCCCGAGTTATTGAATCAGGAATAAACCTCCTC
>BDMB01000087.1:216699-247458 GCA_016859785.1 Macrotyloma uniflorum | reverse complement strand
TACGCTTGCATGTGGGTTTTTTGCAATGCAGGTTTCTTGTAGGATCTTGGACGCTGAAACCTGCATTGCAAAAAACCCACTTTTAAATTGATTTAATAGGCGTGAGACAGTTTCATTCATAACATGAAGTAATTAGAGAAATTTTAGCATAACATATCTACCATTAAATAAATTTAAGATGATTCATTCATAACCATTCTTCATCTGAACTTTCTAAATCATTGTTTGAATCATTCCTCATCTAAATCATCTAACTCCATCTCTTCATCTATGAGCTCATCATCTTCATTGATAAATTGATTATCATGCACATTATCCATTGTATACTTTACATCATCCATGTTTACTTCTTCCATTGGGGCATTTGCATCAAACAATTCTGTTTCCTCATCATCAATAAGAATATTGTGCATTCTCATTGATCCATCATCTTGAAAATAATCATCAATAACTTTCTCATTTGACAAATCCTGGTCATTGTTCAATGTCTCATGCATAAACAATTTTGCTCTAACCTTGCAGGCTGCCCACCAATCACCACTATTTCTACCCCTATTTTTTGGGTATCTTGTATAATATACTTGTTGAGCTTGTTCAGCTAATACAAATGGCTCATTTGACTGAAGCTTTGATTTATGTTTGATATCAACCAATCCATATATATCATCAACTTTAACGCCATCAAAAGGATCAAACCAATAGCAACATAAAATAATTACTTTGTTTTGATGTCCAAGATATGACAATTCTAATATTTCTTCAACAATGCCATAATAGTCTAAATCATTTTCACCATATATATTTCCTCTAACACATATCCCACTATTCGAGGTAGAATCTACTTGATATATTCAATACTTGTTCATTTATCAGTTGTTGTGATTGGAAGGTTATATGCAATGTCTCAGTCACAATTTGCAATATAAAAATTTTAACGGTTGAAAACCAAACTATGTTTAATGTTGACAATCAACACTAGAAGACTAGTTGATTTTGGAAAGAGCAGGACTTATTCTGATTACTTGCAGATTTCTACCTACTGCTACCCATAGGAGAATGAAGGAAATTTATCTACTACTAATTCAAATTTTTTTCCCCCGGCAACTTAAACAAAGGAAGAAGAGAGTAAAAATAATAGGATTTGATAATACTAAATACCGTACATAATCTCAATCATTGATAAGAAAAATAGTTACTGACATCCATGATTTGTTATTTATAAATGTACACAATATTAACAATTAATTTTGTTATCTCATTAGATCGCTTTAGAGAAACTGGATCCAAGAAAATAACTAGGCAGTCAGCAAATTTTACTATTAATTCTTGAAAAAGAACAAGTTTAAACAAATGACGCAATACATAAATAAACTGGCAATCCGCAAATTAAGATCTCCAAATAAGATAATCAGACAAACTATTCTACAACCAGTAAGAAATTAGAGAACAACCAGAAATTTACAACGACGTCTATCGAACATGCCTCGGCCGAAAAAAAAATAATAAAGCATGGATACAACAATAATACTTGAAACTACACCAAAAACAAATAAGCAAACAAACAAAATAGCTCCTATAAGACTAGTTTTCCATTCGCATAATCGGTTATGAAATCCTCCTTGACCTTGGGGGCTGAAATTCAAAAGTTATAGATCGTGCAGAAGAGAGAGAAAGAGAGAGTACCTGGTGGATGGAAATGAGATTGAATGCAATCGGATTTGATCACAAATGTTGAGTTGATTGAGACTCAAATTTTGAGATTTTAGAATTTTCCCTCCCAAACCAAAATGCTGAAGCGGGAAGAAGAAGATGAACAGTACCAACGGGAAGAAGAACATGAACAGTATCAGCGGGAAGAAGAAGATGAACAACAGACATCAGAACGAAAATTTAATTTAGCAAGAAAATTTGATTTAGGTTATGTGTATTTGGGCTTATGCATTGGAGACGCTAGGCTTAGTACTCCAGCCATTATTAAGAACAAACAAAGCCATGCTCCACTTAATTTATATTTTTATTTTATTAAAAAATAGAAAATTTATAATTAATTTAATTATATAATAAAAATATAATATAAATTTAAAAAATAAATATAATAAAAAATAAAAATTATATATAAATATATATATTTTATTAGGATAAAATTTTAATTTTTATATTTAAAGTTTTAAACAATTAATTATATATATATATATATTTAAATAAAATTTACAATATAATATAAAAATAATAAAATATTATATATATATAAATTAATATTTAATATTTTTTACTTATTAATTTAATTGTTTTGTTTTAAAATATATTTTATTATGAAATTGTAGTTGTTTAGATTTAAATTTGTTACAAATATTATTTTCTTGTTATTTTCTAATAAATTGGTGAAAGATTAGTTAAAGATAATTTTACTTGTTATTTTCTAGTAAATTGGTGAAGGATTAGTTAGAGATAATTTTTCTTATTATTTTTTAGTAAATTGGTGAAGGCTTAGCTAGAGATAATTTTTCTTACTATTTTCTAGTAAATTGGTGGAGGATTAGTTAGAGATAATTTTTCTTATTAAATTTCCTAGCAAAATACTAAATTTCTTGTAGTTATTAACACTTAAAAATAATTAATTTAATATTATAATTAGATTAAAAGCCTACGTTTTGTAAAGTGTTCAACAGCATAAACAAGTTAAGTTAAATGAAAGTATTTTACAATAGTGTATAAAAAAAATACTACATTTACACTATTTTAATATACCATTGTGATATTTTTGTATCTACACAAGTTTTAAATTTTTAAAGAAAAAACCTTGATTATTTATAAGGTACATGAAACAGTAAAATTTTATTGATATGAAATTCCAATGGCAAGTGTATAAGTTTGATTAAACAGAATTGAACAGACAATTATAATAGAAGGTAATTGAAAAAAGGAAAATAGCAGTTGCCACGCCAAGTTGATTGTTGAAGGTTCAACCTGAGGAGAAAGAAAAGATGAGATAAGGTAACAGAATTTCAAAGGACAAAGGAATGAGAGGAAGATGAACAGATAGAATCCAGAGAGAGAAGGTTCATACAAAATAATCATATCTTCTCTTAATGATCAAAATCCCTTAAAAGCATATTCTCCTTGCTCCTTGCGTGGCCTGGTGCTTCTCCTCGTGGGCTTCTTTTGCAGATCCTCTTCCACGTGGGCTTCTTTTGCGAATCCTCTTCCACTTGGGCTTCTTTTCAACCAACTTTCCCACGCAATCCATTCTACTTGTTACAATACCCTTCCCTTTTACAGCAACCTTGTCCTCAAGGTTGAATTGAGGATAAGCTTGTTGGAAAGCATCCAAATCCTCCCAAGTAGCTTCATTAGGGTCAGTAGATTGCCAATGCACCAACACCTTTTGTATTTCAGTGGAATTACGCCTTATAACTCTTTTATCCAGCACTTTCAGTGGACTTATGACAGGTCCAAACTCAGTAGTGGTCAAGGGTAATATATCACCAATTTGTAGTTAAAATTCTCTCCTTTTCTTATCTGCTTGTAGTTTCATATAATTTTGAGCCCTCATCAAGTTGCTCTTGAACTGTTGCAGCACTTTGTCTCTATTGCTTAAGTACTCTTGAATAGTTAACGAATCTTTAGAATTGACTTCATAAGGAATAACCGAGGGAGGTTCCCTACCAAATACAACTTTGAAGGGACTCATTCCTATGTTGTGATGATAGGAAGAGTTGTACCAATACTGTGCCCAAGGAAGCATAGAATACCAAAACTTTGGGCTGTCAAAAACATAACACCTTAAATACATCTCCAAGGTCTTGTTAAGCACCTCAGTTTGTCCGTCACTCTGGGGATGATATGCTGAGCTCATCGCCAAAGTTATACCTTGAGCTTTGAATAAATGTTGCCAAAAAGAGCTGATAAATACTCTATCTCTGTCAGATACAATGGTTTTGGGAAAACCATGGATCTTTGCCACATGATTAATAAAAGCTTCTGCCACACTTTTACTATTAAAATCAGCTTTCAAGGCAATGAAATGCCCAAACTTAGAGAGTCTATCAATTTCCTTCACACCAAATGAACCTTTTGAAAGTCTAACATATAATTGCTATTGCTGTAAAGTTTTCAATACTAACTCCAGATGATACAAATGATCCTTCCATGTGGCACTAAACACCAAGATATCATAAAAAAAAACTAGCACAAATTTTCTTAAGTACTCTTTAATTATGATAGCATTAAGGGCTCTATAGTCAGTACAAACCTGCCACGATCCATCCTTCTTCTTGACCAGGATGATTAGAGAAGAAAAGGGACTCTTGCTAGGTTGTATGATGCCTTCTTCAAGCATTCCTTGCATCAACTTTTCAATTTCTTCTTTTTGGCTATGTGGATATCGATAGTGCTTAACCTTGACAGGTTGAGATCCTGCAATCAAACGAATTGAGTGATCCTAAAATCTAGGAGGTGGTAAGGATGTAGGTGTATCAAAAACTGAGCTGTAATTATGTAACATCAAGGCTAATTCCGGTTCTATATCAGCAGGTAATTCAAGTAGTGGAAACTGAGAAGAACTATCTTCAACAAGTTGCATACTGAAAACCTCAGCTATAGAATTAGTGTTAACCATTCTTCTAATATGATGTAAATGTGCATGAGTAGGTGAACAATCACTTTCCCCTTGCAGAGTTATAAACTTTCCGTCATGTAAAAATTTCAATTGCAATGAATCATAATCAGCACTGTGAGACCCTATGATTTTTAACCAGTTGCCCCCCAAGATCAAATCAGCTCCTTGAATAGGTTACAAAAAGACAGGCAATTCAAATTGAGCCCCTTCAGCTTGAATCTTGAGTTCTTTAATCATTCCTTCAACAATCATATAGTTTCCATTTCCCACCATAACTTTGAACATTGGAGCTGGTTCTATGTCCAACTTAAGGAACTGAGCAATCCTTGGCTGTAAGAAATTATCTGAGCTGCCTCCATCCACTAATACCGTAACAAGCAAGGTATTGATATGAGCAATAAAACGAATGGTGCCACTTCCTAAACCTCCGTGCATAGCATTTAAGGACAGGTGATGATTATCTTCTATTCCTTCTTCACTGTTTTTATGAATCATAGAATGCACACTGGTATTATCATTATTAGGTTCGAATTCCTCTTCTGCAGTGTACAACATCAACAATTGTCTGTTGGGACATCTATGATTAAAGGTGAATTTCTAATCACAGAAATAACACAAACCTTTTTCTCTCCTCAATTGCATCTCAGTAGGTGTAATTTTTTTAACATTTGAATTTCTAAATGGTGGAGTTGGAGGTGTTGGTAGAAGCGGGGGTAAGGATTGTTTCGGTGTCGTTTTGGCTGAACTAAAGTTGGTACTGGTAGATGAAAGTGGGGAATATCTATGATTGTGGTTGGTAGAAAGTTGATTAACAACAGGGTTATACTTTTCTTCATATAATTTGGCTAAGGAAACTGCTCGAAGTAAGGTAGTAGGACATTGAGCCACAACATCCCTTTGGATATCACAGTTTAAGCCACTTAAAAAACAAGTCAACACAACGTCATCACTAAGACCTTCAGATCTATTTGCTAACGCTATGAATTTCAAGTAATATTCTGAAACGGTACCTGACTGATACAGTTTGAAGAGTTCTGCCATGGGTGAATCAAAAGGAGATGGTCCAAAATGGCTTTCCAAAGCTCGAGCCAATTCTGTCTAAGTCTGAACTACTGACATGCGTTGCAACATTTGGAACCACGGAATCACGTCTTTCTCAAAATGAATTGAAGCTATATCTACTCGCTCTTGGTTAGGAGTACGGTGATAATTGAAAAACTTCTCAGCCTTAAAGATCCATTCCAAAACAGGAGTTGTACCATCAAAGTGAGGAAATCCCAAAGAAATATCTCGGACCGTCGGCTGTGAACTTGAGCTCGAACCATCAATGTGCTGATGCTGGCCTTGATTTAGTAAATCGAACAATTTTTGCATCTGATCCATTCGATCATTGTTTGCAGTTTGGAACTGGATGATCAGATCTCGATTTAACCTTATCACGATCAGGTTGCTTCTCAATCCAATTCAAAATTGAAGCGAGTTGGGTTTGAATTTCTTTCATGCGAGTGTTCTCAGCCATTGACGTCAATGAAAGCACCAATGAAACAGTAAAATTTTATTGATATGAAATTCCAATGGCAAGTGTATAAGTTTGATTAAACAGAATTGAACAGACAATTATAATAGAAGGTAATTGAAAAAAGGAAAATAGCAGTTGCCACGCCAAACTGATTGTCAAAGGTTCAACCTGAGGAGAAAGAAAAGATGAGATAAGGTAACAGAATTTCAAAGGACAAAGGAATGAGAGGAAGATGAACAGATAGAATCCAGAGAGAGAAGGTTCATACAAAATAATCATATCTTCTCTTAATGATCAAAATCCCTTAAAAGCATATTCTCCTTGCGTGACCTGGTGCTTCTCCTCGTGGGCTTCTTTTGCGGATCCTCTTCCACGTGGGCTTCTTTTGCGAATCCTTTTCCACGTGGGCTTCTTTTCAACCAACTTTCCCGCGCAATCCATTCTACTTGTTACAGTACATTATTTATATTTACAATTACAATAATATTGTTGTCTGATAGAGAAATCTTTAGTAATTGAGTTTTTTCTAATACAATTTAAAATTAAAGGGATGATATAAAATATGTTGTACAAATAACATAATTCAAATATTAATATATTTTCTTAACATTAGTCTTTCTGACATTTATCAATTGAAAAAAGAAACATTCTCTAATTGAAAAAAGAAATTTTCTAAATGTAATACATATAACACTAAATGTAATGCATAGGAACTTAGGGTTAAATATATATGATAAAAAAGTTTATGATTATTTCAATAAGGCTCATCAAGTCTGAGATTAAACTCAATAGCATAGTCGAACTTAGGATTAAAATATATATGATAAAAAAGTTTATGATTATTTCAATAAGGCTCATCAAGTCCGAGATTAAACTCAATAGCATATTTGATATGATGGTTAAGATTCATTCTATTAGTTAAAATTTAGGTAAGTTAAGATTTAGTCTATTAGTTATGATATATTAGACATACTAAATCTTATAATTTGGATATATCAAGGTATTCTATTACTAAATAATATTATAAATAGAGTATTAACTAGATATAATCATCTATCGTTAATCACATACTAAACATTATCAATATTGTATTACTAACTTGAGCGTTAGAGTGTAATCATAAGTACACCCCTTTATATAGTTTGAAGGATTCTTAAGCAGTACGCGACACCAAGGAAGATCGAAGATTGTTTGGAGGTACTCGATTTCTGTAAGTACATTTTTGGCATTCACCGTGGGGTCAAAATACTTTTGAGACAATTGCTTTAACAAGAAACATGACCAATCAAGAAGAGTCCAGGAGGCCAACAAAGGCCTCCCACCCTGATGAAAGGAACTTACTAAAAGAAATGAAGAAAGAACTCAATGAGTTAAAGCGAAGCGTAGTAGAAATGGATGCACGCTAGAAGCGAAGTGTAGTTGAGATAGATTAGCTAAGGTAAGAGAATCCCTAAATAAGACGAAAATTGGAGCAATAGGAGGGAACCTCCTCGCATATATGGGCACTGATTGCATCGCAACCATGTCGAGTTCAACTACCTCATGTCATTCTAGAGGTGGTTACCTTGAGCCATGTCGAGTTCAACCACCTCTAGTGATTCTTGAAGTGGCTACCTCACAACCACATCAGACTCTACTGCCACTGGTAATGACAATAGAAGGAAGTCATAAGGATGGATCCCACCATTTCGTTGCTGCTTCAACGTCTCAAATGCTGAGATAAGAATGAAGACAACACCTTTTCGTTGACGGAACCATGGAGACCCCTCCTAGTTGTCTGGAAGAATTTAGTCATGGATAGATATGATGGCAGTACATGTCCCGATGAGCACATACATGCATATTTAACGTAGGTTAGTCTTAATTCAATGGATGATGCGTTACTATGTTGCGTTTTCCCAACCTCACTGAAAGAAGAAGTACTCAACTGGTTTTCAACACTTCCCCTAAACTCGATTGATTATTTTGATACCTTAACGACAAGATGATGTTGCAAAGACCGCCTTCATCAAGGAAGATGCTAATTATTATTATAAGTTCATGTCTTTCAGCCTAAAAAATTTAGGTGCAAATTGGGAGGAATATGGAGGTTTAAGTGGATGACATAGTAGTCAAATCAGGCTCATGCGAAGAACACCTTTGAGACTTAGATGAAATATTCCCAGTCTTGCACAAGTAAAATATGCGCTTGAGCCCAAAAAAGTGTGTTTTCAATGTTCAAGGGGCAAAGTTTTTCGGTGTTCAAAGGGGAAAGCTTTTCAATTTTATGCTAACTAATCGGGGTATGGAAGCCAATTTAGAGAAACACCAAGCGATAATTAATATGTGGAGCACAACAAATATCAAAGAAGTGCAACAGCTAATCAAACGCTTGACAACACTCTCCCGTTTCACTTCAAAAATGGTTGAAAAAGTCTACCCTATATTTTGACTACTAAAAAAGCTTTAAGCTTTCAATGGACGAGAAGTGTGAAGAAAACTTTAACAACATCAAAATGTTCCTAGCATCACCACCTATCCTCCAAAAATCGAAAGTTGGTAAGGAACTTGTTCTATAGCTCTAAGTTTTAGATAATACTATCAACTTAGTATTAGCACAGGAACAAGAAGGAGAAATGAAGCTTATATATTATATGAGTCAGGTATAGCAAGACACCGAGACGCGCTATGACTAAGGTAGTGTTAACTTTAATAGTAGTAGCACAATGACTAAGGTAGTACTTTCAGAGTCACATGGTAGTCCTCCAAACAGATTACCCAATTGTTAAAATACTTCGCATGCTATAGCTATCCAATCAGATGGTAGCATGGACAATAGAATTATCAAAGTTTGACATCTCTTATGAGAAGGGAGGTCCCATCAAGATACAATGTTTAGCCAACTTCGTAGGGAATTTATACGGATAGGTGGAGGAAGAAGTAGTTTGGAAGCTATTCATTGATGGATCTTCTAATAAAAAAGAAAGTGGAGCTGGAATATTCTTGGGGGATCAGGAGGATTGATGATTGAGTAGGTGTTGCAATTCAAGTCATCCAACAATCAGGTCAAGTATAAGACCCTAATCGTAGGGCTCGTGCTAGCAAAAGAAATTAGTGTTTCCAGAATCAATTGTCACATAGATTCTCAGCTTGTTGTTGGTCAACTATCGGGTGAAGTTCAAGTAAAAGAACATTTATTACTAAAGTATTATCATTACATTACAGGAAAAATGATGAAATTATAAGAAGTACATATCTCTCATATCCCAAGAGCAGACAACATATGAGCCAATTTGTTGTCAAAGGAACGAGACATCACCAAACGATTGTCCAACACACGATATGCCAACCATCAATCATCCCTAGCGAATGCCTGCAGACTAAGACGCAGCTGACATGGATGATGCCCTACTACTCATACCTCAGAAAAGGGGAATCCCCAGATGACCCCAAAGAGGTAACTATCTTTCAGAAGAAAGCAACTTGGTTTACCATCATTGACAATGAACTCTTCAAACGCGCCTTTGTAGCTCCTTTACTGAAGTGCATAGATAGTGATCAAGCCTAATATGTACTTGACAAGTTACATAGAAGAATTTGCGGATCACACATTGGAGGAAGAATAATGGCAGCCAAATTTCTAAGAGCTGGTTTTTATTGGCCTACTATCCGAGAAGATTATGTCGAGTACATTAAAAAATGCAAAGAATGACAATTCAATGGAGACCTCATTCACTTGGTACCTGAGAAGCTACATCATATGTATCTCCTTAGTAGTTCGCAATTTGAGGTATTGACATTGTTAGTCATTTCCCACCATCCAAGGGACAATATAAATTTTTGTTAGTCGTCATCGAAAACTTCACCAAATGGATTGAAGCGGAATCATTGGCTAGGATTACTACCCAACAAGTACAAAAGTTTGTGTGAAAAAATATTGTTTGTTGATTCGGGATCTCCCATACTATGGTCACTAGTTCATTGATAAGATTCTTAAAGCATTTTATCAAAGTCTCGGTATTTGACATGTCACCGGCTCGATCGAATATCTGCAGACCAATGGTCAAGTTGAAGCGACTAACAAAGTCATCCTGAACAAATTGAAAAGGAGGTTAGGATCAGTGAAGGGTACACGGGTCGAGGAACTACTCGAAGTTCTCTAGGCATACAAATGTACACCACATTCACTACAAAAAAAATTCATATTTCCCACGAAACAAATTCATGGGTAACACTTAAAAATCAGTGGGAAATTAATTTTTTCCCACGAACTTCCCACTGCCATAAGTTTGTAGGTAAAAGCATAGTAGGAAATTATTTTTCATTATTTTTAACAAAAAAATCAGTGGGAAATTTCTCACAAACAAATCCGTGGGAAATTTCTCACAAACAAATCAGTGAGAAATTTTCCACAAACAAATCAGTGAAAAATTTCCCATAAACAAATTCGTGGGAATTTTCTCACAAACAAATCAGTGAGAAATTTCCCACAAACAAATCAGTGGGAAATTTCCCACAAATAGAATCCATAGGAAATTTTCCACAAACAATCTAGGAAAATTACTCACAAATAAATTTATGAAAAATTTTTATTGAAAAATTTGTGAGAATTTTTTTTTCTATAATTCAAAATTATAAGATATTTTACAATATATTTTATTGAATTTATTATAATTTCTCGCCAGCTACATTTTTCGCACAATGACTGCAGTACACCATTGTGGTCAATACAAATCTAGTGGAAACAGGTGGCCACGGCGACTACTCCGGTGGAGGCATAGGCGGCGTTTTAAGGTGGCGTGGCGGAGACGGATGAGGTAATTGGAATGAAATCGAAAAAGAAAATCAAAGACTTGAATGGGGAGCAGAAGAGAGAAGAGAGAAGGGAGTGAACAGAGGCAGAAAGGATTGTGAAGGTTAAAAGCATCACGATCGAAATTGAGGGAGGGGAGAGCGTGCACACGTTTTATAAAAGTTATAATGCAAGTTATAAAGATATTGATCCTAATAACCTATGCCACGTTTGCTCTGTCCCGTCAAGTTATCAAAGGTAAAATCAACTTTCTCCTTCTCTCTTTTCTTTCACAGACCAACTCTTTCTCTAAAATCAATTTTCTCCTTCTCTTTTCTCTCACAGACCAACTCTCTTCCTTTTTCTTCTTACAGATTAACTCTTTCCCTCACTCAAGTGGTGTGTATAGAATAAGAAAATAGAGTCCAAAATCTTCAACTGTAGCTCATGGTAGTACCACTTAAATAATGGAAACAATCTACCTTAAACCATTACAGTATAGAATTAACAAGAAATAAAACGAAATTCCAATTTGAAATAAAAACGAAATAACAAAATGAAACCCTAGATTCATGAAATTAATTAGATAACTATAGAAGTGAAACACAGAAACAAGAAACGTAAAAAAATACATAAAGGAGAAATATAGAGATAAAAATTGAACCTAAGTAACAGAGTATGTGAGAGAACACACGGAAAGCAGTGTGAGAGAACACACGGAAGAAGAAACTTTGAGCACGCTTTTGTGTGGTCACAACAACGAGAGAAATGAAATTGGGCTCTCACACGGAAATGAGAAGAAACTTTGAGCGCGCTTTTGTGGATATACAGTGAGACAAATTAAAATTGTGGGTGTCATAGCAATGAGAGAAATGAAATTGGACATGGGCTTTTTGGTGTGTATGACATCAATTAGACAAAATTGAAATTGGGTTTGTAGTGTGTGAGTAAATATACTTCTTTCACTCTCATATGAGACAATTATAAAGGGGGGAAATAAATTGAATTTTGTTAATTGAATTACATTTCATTTAACAATTATTTTTGTCTCATGTGTTTCAATAGAGTATCAAGAAATAAATATTTTTCCATAAAAAAAAAAAGAAAATCTGTGGGAAATATTCAATGGGTAATTAATTTTTTTTTCCATAAAAAAAAATTTGTGGGAAATATTCAATGGGTAATTAATTTTTTTTTCATAAAAAAAAATTAGTGGAAAATATTCAATGGGTAATTAATTTTTTTTCCATAAAAAAAATCAGTGGAAAATATTCAATGGGTAATTAATTTTTTTCCATAAAAAAAATCAGTGGGAAATATTCAATAGATAATTAATTTTTTTCCCATAAAAAAAAATCAGTGGGAAATATTTCATAGGTAAATCATTTTATGCTTGTAGTGATTCAAGCGCATCTGAAACACCTTATAGCTTAATATATGATGTAGATGTTATATCCTAGTCAAGGTTGGAAAGACAAGTCTGAGAAGGAAGCTATTCAACTTAGACAAAAATAATGAAGCTATGAGGATTGACTTAAATATGCTTGATGAGCTTTGAGATAGAGCGACTATTAAACAAGAAGCACGCCAGATGAGAATGGCCAGGAGATTCAATTCCAAAGTTAAACCGAGAAGGTGATCTCGTTTTACGAGTATGAACTTTGGCTCGAAAAGGTCCCATAGAAGGAAAGTTTGTTTCCAATTGGGAAGGTCCATAAAATGTAAATAAAGTACTGGGAAACCGAGTGTACCATCTACAAGATTTGCCCGACAAGTAACTACCATGATCATGGAATACGAACCTACTTAAATTTTATTACAGTTAACTTGTGTAATTTGCTTCATGTACTCCATTTGTTTCTCCCCCAACAAAGGGCAATAAAAACCTTTTTTTATGATTCCACACAACTATAAAGTTTCACAAGATGATTTATGAGATGAGCAACCTACTGGACAAGGAAGCTTCACTCAACCACGAGTGACCCCTCCCAAGAACATAAACATAGTCTACTAAGCCGAGGAAGCTTCACTCAACCACGAGTGATCCCTCCCGAGAACATAAACGCAATCTACTCAACTGAAGAAGCTTCACTCAAACACGTGTGATCCTTCTCGAGTTTATCATACTATCCTACTCGACTAAGGATGTTTTACTTAACCATAAGTGATCTCTTTCGAGATTATTAAATCATCTCACTTAAGATAATTCATCTCTCCCGAGAATTTTAACTTAAGCTATTGAGCATAAAACATTTCACTCAATCATTTTTGGATCGTTCCTTCCAAGATAAATTCTATTACTTTATGAGTTATCAGTCAACTAATCGATTATATTATTCAAAATGCTTCATATAAAAAACAAGTTAAGTATGGAAAAAAGGAAAATTTAATTAAATAATTATAATTTACAGAGAAAGTTGAAGATACAAAAAGCCCTAGTCATTTACATTGTCGGGAGTTGCAGCTACATCTGAGGTCTCAGTATCCTCAAGTATATCATTGATTGAAATCCACTAGACCTCGTATATATCAAAGCCGATATTGAACTTTTTAGTGGTAATTGGTTAATCGTGTTCTCAAGTACATGAGCTATTATCATTGTCAACAGATTTTGATCCTGCCCATGGATATCATGCTTGAGCTTTCTCTCAATCTCCTCGAGCTGACTTGACATAGCTCGAATATTGGCTTCCAATTTAGCCCACAAGTCCTTCGACTCTTCCAAGCGCGAGTTTAGATTAAAGTTAATCTCTAGGGACTCTTTTAGCGCATCCTCTGAATTCGATAATTGCTCTTATAGACGTGCTAGCTCAGTAGGGTTGCCTTGTTTGTTTCTCAGTCGTTGCCTAGTAATATAACTCGCGCTTTGAGTTCCAAAATTGATGAGGCCACGTCAACATCATCGGCCTTCTCTAGATACTCTCAGTCCACTATCGATAGGTCAAATTGAATATGTCGACTCATGATCATGTTGACGATCAAATATCTCGACAAATCAGATGTAGACGAATTGGTCCGGGAGTCACCCGACTTCGCTTAGGAAACTAGGTGCCTTGCATCTCCGGACTGCCTTGTGCTTTTCCTTTTAATTTGTGGGGGTTAGGAGTCTTGCTCCATTGATGGCATATTAGTAGCTTGTGCTTGAGCACTCTCGGTTGCAACCATAAGTTTGTTGCGGAACTACCTAAATAAGTTCTTCAACATCTTCAATGTGATTGCTAAAATTCCTACAACAAACACAAAATTCAGAAAAGTAAAAAAAAAATAAAAAACTTAGAAATGGTAAAACAATCCATACCATATACGTTTATAGGACGAAATGGATTGATGATGTCGCCAAGAAATGGTCTTATGGGCAATCGAAGGGAGAACTTTTCAAGAATATCAAGCACTCGTATGTCGTAGGTCGACTTCTCGCTCCTTGGCCAACACTAATATCTTTGAGAGACCCTCGTCCAATACAAAGAAAACTTGGGTTTCTCACCCTCGAAGAACAAGTGCCTCCCGACATCCTCTATCACAATCTTAAAGAACCTTGTTTAGAAATTTTTGTAATTGGTAGTGAATGAATGAAATAAGGTCCTAGAGGATTGGCTAACTAGGGACAGTCAATTGGTAGATCCCCTCCTCGGGTGCAATAGTAATGCAAAAATACCGGAGGAGTCAGAATAATGGACAACACCTTACATAGCATGCCGAAAGGCTTGGACCGAAGTCCAACTATTGGGATGTAATTGAGTGGGGGCAACATTCAATACTCGGAGTATGCCCATTGTGAAGTCGTCAAAGGGTAGTTGCACGCTCAAATCCAAGAACATGCATGCATAAACATAGAAGAAATCCTTCTTCAAATCTTCACGACCATGACAAACATGGTGTATGGGCGTGCACCTCCTTATCGTAACCATATTCTCCATGGTATCCTCACCTAGTAGATTAAGGTTCTTAATAAAAGAACCTAGTTCTCTTGAACAGCCAAACCGAGAGACATAAAGAAGAACTGAATGTGCCAGCCACTCGTACCCCTTATGGAAGGAAGGTATCGTAGTGACCATTCTTCCCTCTCTCACTCATATGAGGAAAACCCATACTCCTTTGAGTCTTATGCTACATTCCCAGGGCTTCTTTGGACCACATCCAACACCATCCCGACTTGCTTGGGACATTCCTGCGAACTCCCACCTGACGTGCTCACAACATATCACGACGTTGCTGATCACTCGATCATTCGCCCGACGACTTCTCAAAGCTAAATAAGGAAGACATATTGAAATTTGTAGAAGAGAGGGCTCGTGAAAGAAGGAAGTAGCAAGAAGGCAAGAATGAGAACTCAAAAGTAAACGCAAGGAAGAGAGGGCTCGCGTCCTCTACTTATAATAAAATGTGATGGTTACCAAAATGTCACTCATCTACCCATTTAATGTATCATCATTTCAATTTCCCATCATGCGAGAAGGCGTAACTACTGCCTACCTTGAGCAACGCAAACAATCACATGGGATAAACCTTTCTGTTTCTCAAGAAAGATTTTCTTGCATCAATGGGATACGCTTTCACACAAGAATCGAAGGAGGCAACAACTTTCAGATTTCAAATTCACAACCAACAAACCCAAGTCAACTCATCACACTATTGAATCACGGATAGCCATGAGAACATGGCCAAACACTTACCGACTTGCAGTTTTATATTGTACATTAGAAACTATTAAAAAGCATGTATAGCTGAATTTAGTGTGACTAAGAAAAATGATTATTAGTCGCTTCGACCTCATATAAGCTTCATGACAAGGGGTCTTGTGTATTGGAGGCTAGATTAACATATATATGACCAAGAATCTTGTGGCTGAGAACATCTTAGATATGACTAAGATGTACTCGACCTCATTTCAATAAGGCCCAACAAGTCTAGCCTGATAGATTAAGCCCAACAATCCATTAATCTGTTGGTTAAGATTCACTTCGTTAGTTAAGATCCATGTCAGTTAAGATTCACTCTATTGGTTATGATACACTACACCCACTAAATCTTATAGTTCAGATATATTAAGGTAATTTGTTACTAAATAATATTATAAAAAGAGAGCATTAATCATGTATAATCACTTATCACATTTAAATATTGCCAATATTGTATTATTCACTTGAGGACCAAAGTGCAATTATATGTATACCCTTATATGGTTCGAAAAATTCTTGAAGAGTACATAACATTAAAAAAATTCAAAAATTATCTAGAAATATTATGTTTGAGTAAGTACAATAATATTTTTTATTATTTATAAATAAATATAATCAAGAGAGTAGTTAACAAAGTAAGATTCACTTTCTTTTAGTTGAAACTCACATAAAATCCATTCAATAAAAACTCAATAAAAATCGGATTCAAATTCTCTTATGTAAGAAATCAATGCGATGATGTCATCTTATGAGTCACGAAAGCACAAAATAATTATAATAAAAAGCATTATAATTTGTGTAGATTCCATTAATATTATATCTGTGTCTTAATATTTAAATGTAGCAACTTGTAAAGGCCCAAAGGGAGAAGGGTGAGGTGAAGAGTTCTATATAAGGGTTGGATATTTAGTCATGAAACCACAACCCAAACCTACTGAAATCCCAGAGGCAAAACATTACAACATGAGCAAGTTTCTTCTGATTTCCCTATTCTTGGGACTTCTTAACTGTGAAGCACAAAATTTCAATGCCAACCCATATGATTACCTAGAACTAGCCTTAAGGTGGCCAAACTCTTATTGCTTGACACATGATGGTGGTTGCAGGGACATAGTGCCCCAATATTTCACTATTAGCTACCTCCGTCCAAGGAAAAGGGGAGGACCTGATATGCAATATTGTCCTTCACCATTTACTGTGCCAAATAGCACTGTTAGTATCTCTTCCATTCTTATACATATTCAGATCCTAGTTATAACATGTTATAGGTTTGGTTTTCAAGTTTTCTTCAAAGATAGTGTCTTGAAATTTGTTTAGATTAAGATTCTATTTAAATTTATTTCATGTTAAAATGAATATTTACACCTCAACTTTTAGATAAATTAACTGAAAGAGTTATTATGAAAGTTGAAGTGATGAAAGAAACATTCATTTTATAGAGAATGCTATTCAGAAGTGACTCTTCAAGTTTATCAAGTTGAATATTTTGTATACATGCAGATGGAGATAAACAAAAATGACCTACTCAAGTTCTGGCCTGATCTGAGAACTGATAATTTCATAGAGAGCAAGTCATTATGGAGGGATCAATGGAAAAAGTTTGGATCGTGCTATAATATGATGCCAGATGACTATATTGTTTATGCACTCAACAGTAGAAAGAAAAATGACCTTAAGAAAATCTTAACAAGTGCAGGTAAAAAATATGTATCTTAAATGAAAATTTTCAAGTTCATACTATGTTTGTATAACATTTATAGAAATTTTCCAATACTAATTTAAGGAACATGATAAATATGTTTCAGGTATTGTTGCTAGTGGAAATCCATATCCAACACGTAGGATTCTACAAGCTTTCAGGAAAGCTTTAGGTGTGAATGTGGACATAATTTGTGAGCCAGATAGAAGTGGCAATGTGTATCTTGCAGAGGTTCATCAATGTCTTGATGTTTCTGGAACAACCCCAATAGATTGTGACAATAAAGCAAGAGGATGTGATGATGACCCCATCTTTCCTTACATGGGATTCCAACCAGACAAAGATCCCAAATAGTAACACCATGTTATCGAGTAGTCTTCTAAGATCTATTACCCCTAAAACAAATACCAAATAAGGGGTTCTTAGTGTATGTTAAGGAAATAATTAATAAAATAATATTTGAATAAAATTCACAAAATATTTTATCAAATACAACAAGAACTTTACCTCGTCATAATATCTACTTTTTTTTTTAATTCGTGGAAAGATTAGTTAAGGAGCTTTTTTTATACTATACTTATATTTATCAAGGCGTTGAAATGTTTAGTTAAAATCACTCTGATAATTGATTCATTTATTTAAAAAAAAAATATAGAATTTTAAAATTGATGTAAACTAGTTAACAAAGAGTTAAATTAATATAAAATGGGTGAGAATCAATTAATTATGTAAAAAGTAATTATGAATTTAATTCACCCCAAAACCAACTTAGAATATGAGATTTATACCTCACATATATACCAACCTCACATATATACTATAGTTCGGTGGGATTTCCCAACCTCCTCTCCTCTCATTCTCAACTCGAACGTGACCCGTTAACAAGTTATCCAATCTAGGTCCAACAACCTTACTAACAATCAAGACTCTACATAACGGCTCGTTAACAACTTTATTAATAGTTAAGACTCCTCAAAACCATGTAGAAGGGATCATAATCTATTAACAAGTGACTCAATTTAGGCTCAATAACCTGTCAACCAAGGTTTAGTATATTAACAAGTGGTTGAAATTTAGGCCCAATAATCTTGTTAACCTGATTCTGATATCTTGTAGAAAGTGATTATGAGTTTAATTCATCCCAAAACCGGCTCAGAAGGTGAGTGTTTATACCTCAATTATATATCATAGTTTGGTCTCATTTTTAGTTAATATAAAATCTTGTAACAAACTATTGGTGTAGAAAATTGGTTGGATCCGGTATTTTTTTTATTTTTCAAATTGTTTAATTTATTATAAAATAGTTGAAAAGTAAGTATAATAACATATTTATCAGTTATTGTAAGTTTTTTCTTATAAAAAAATAATCCATATATCTATATTACTTTTGATTTTCTATTTTCATTTTTATAATTTTATATTATATTAGTTTATTAATTTTTTTATTTATTTTAGATGTGAACTTTTTATTATTAATTAATATTAGGTTAAAGATGGGGAATCAAGATTGTGAAATCATGTCAGACGTGACTTTAGACTGGTGTGTAATATGGGATCCATATAGAGACCCTCACCGAAAAACATAGGAATTGAGAAACACGAGATCTAAGGAGTAGCCATCTTTACAACCATAATTCTCATGCCAGGTGTTTTTATGTGGAACTTTCGTTTATTCCGTAAATAAATTAAAATTAAAATAATATATTTAAATTTTATAATAATCAAATTCACGTAAAAACTTTTATGTAAATTATTTTAATATATTACTTATTTTATAATAGCTAAAAATATATTTTATTCAATTTAGATATTATGATATATTTAATTAGCACTTATATGTATATAAATAAAAGTTTAAAATTTGTAAAATGTTTTTTTTTTATAAATTTTAGTATTATCAAATTATAACATTATATTATTTAATATTATTTTATAATATATATAACTATTGTTATTTTATTAATACTGGTTAGTTCTTTGACTGGTCTATTTTTAAAAATATTATTCAAGAGTAATAAAAAGCAGGCATAATTAAAGTTAGATAAGCGTATTAATAATCACGTAAAAATATTTTAAATTTTATGAACAATATATTAAACTTATACAAACTTATTTCATTGATTTTTTAAAAAAATTTATCTTATTTTATGTATAAGAAAATGTTACAATAAAATTATATATATATATATATATATATATATATATATATTCGGGCTAGTAATTAATAGTAAAATTTAAATAATTTTATATAAGGAAAATTTTAAATAGTGTACAGAATAAATGAAAATAAATATTCCTATATTTAATTATTATAAAATAATTTAGTTTCTATGCTATTGAAATTAATTTTTTTTTCTCAAAATGGATTGTTGATAATAGACAAAAATAAATATATAAAAAAATAAAAAAAAAAACTAAAAAAATTAAAAAAACATATTTAAGTTATCTGATACGAAGAAATGAAAAATATATTTAATAATTAATATTACACGAGAAAAAAAGTTATTTAACTAAATAGAATATTATTTTTATCGTCACATGATTAATATGAAGAGAGGTTTGTATATATATATATATATATAATCAATGATTAAGCAAACCGTTTATTTGTGAAATCATAAAAGCTAATGCTACAAGTTAATTATGAAAAAGAAAGAGAAATGATTAAATTATTGAAAAAACTTAATTATAAAAGTATATTGATGAATTATACTGACTTGCTTAATTGTTTAGATAAACTGATATAATAATTTGAGTAAATTAAATTATTTTTTATCTATTCAAAATGTTTGAACAATTCTTGGTAGAAATCTTATTTTAAATATATTTTTAGTTATATAAATTATACTTTAGTTCAGTTTAAGAAATTTGGTTTATAGATAATTCAATTTTTAAAACCCAATCTTAAAAAAATAGTTATTTTTTTAACTACGCTACTTATTGGGAACCAATGAGTCATCAATTTGTCCAGTTTTCAGTTGATTAGTTGGTTCACACTGATTTTCATACCACTGGTTTAGTAATTTTCACTTTATTTTTTATTTATGTTTATCAAAACTTTATGCATGATAACTTACAATTTTTGTCTTCTAAATAAATCATGTAAGACTTTTTTTTATCATATTTTAGTAAAAATGTATTTTAATTAAAATTTATTAACTCAAACTTTCTCTCGGACCATACATTTTGATTTTCAATATTGCATTCAAGAGCAAGTAGAGTAAGTAATAACATAAAGTAAACATAATTGTTTCATAAAATTATTTTGTTTCAAAGTCATAAGATATGCATTAAATGTGATATTCTCATATGATTAGTTTTTATGAGAATAACAAAAGTATTAATCAATTATAAAAAAAAGTTTTAAAATAAATTATTTAATCTGTAAAAAAAATAGTTTATTTTATAAGAACCTAGTGTGTGATAGTTCTAGTAAGATAGTAACTTAAGTAGTGAAAAGTAAAAATATTGGTAAAGTTTTAAAAAGGACTATATATAGGAAAACTTAACATTTCAACCTTCATTATTTCAGAGTTTACTATATATTTAGAAACTTTCCTCTAAACCCTCTCTACCTTCTTTCTAAACTTTCTCCTTCACCTTTCATCTCTTGCAAGATCCGAGCAAGAGATGTGCATGTGCGTGTGTGTGTGTGCGCGTGTCTGTGCGTGTGTGCGTGTGTATGTGTTGGATCATTTGGAGAATTGGGAAGAGATCTTACCTCTAGTAGAGGTCACCTACAATAATAACTATCACACCAACATCAGAATGGCTCCTTATGAGGCTCTTTATGAAAGGAAGTGCGTGACTACCCTCTGTTGGTACCAGGATGGGGAAGGGATTCTGGTGGAACTTGAGTTACTTCAGCAAACCACAAAGAAAATAAGGCAGATCCAACAGAGAATGAGAGTATCTTAGAGCTGCCAAAAATCCTATGTTGATACGAGAAGGAGATCCTTGGAATTCAAATCGGTGAGCATGTGTTCTTGTGGGTTGCCTTAGTGACTCGAGTATGGAGAGTCCTCAGGTCCAAGAAGTTGACTCCTAAGTTCATTGGGCCCTATCAGATTTTGAAAAGGATTGATACTGTGGCTTATGAGCTAGCCTTGCCTCCTCCCCCAACCAGACTACATAATGTATTTCACGTCTCCTAGCATAGGAAGTACATACCAGATCCTAACAACATCCTTGAGCCTAAAGAGGTTGAGATTAGAAAGTATCTTTCATTTGAAGCTGCACTAGTAAGAAATGAGGATAGAAGGACCAAACAACTTAAAGGAAGAGTCATAAACCTAGTTAAGGTGGTATGGAATATGAGAACTGGTGATTCTACTTAGGAGCTTGAGGATGACATGTTGAGCTATTATCCCAACTTTTTGACTAATTAAGGACCATTTTCGAGGACGAAAATTATTTTAGTTGGAGGGATTGTAAGAACCATAAAAAGTTGGTCTAAGTGAGACAGTGAGTTTAAGTGATGAAGGGTGAAGGTGTTTAGTAAAGTTTTTAAAAGAGCTATAAATAGAAAAAATAAACATTTCAATCTTCATTATTTCAAATCCACTATCTCTCTAAAACCCTACTTTTTAAAATATCTCTACCTTCTCTCTAACTTATCTTCCTCCTCCTTCATCCTTTTCAAGATCCGAAGGTATCAAATCGAAGCTTGTGAAGAGTATATCGCATCCAACCGATTGGAATTTTGATTTGGACAAGTTTTCCTTGCATGTGGACCTTACTCCCATTGCATGTAGTTCTTTCCTCATCAATATGGTTCTATCTTAACTTAGGTTCTTAATGGTGTATTTGGATTATGAAACAGGTACTTAGATCACTAGTTAGAACACTTGGAACCTTGCCTTGTGGAGTGGAGAAAAAGGGCACGTTTGGACAAAAAATAGGTAAGGGAAGCTAGTTCTAATTTGTGTTCCTTAATGTTTTGAAGAAATGGACTAAGAATAAATTTTGGTAATGTTTTGGATTACTACTATTTGGGGCTAGGATTTGGAGATTTATTAGGGCTTTTAGTGGTTGAACTAATGAAATGTTAAAATTGTCTATGTCTTGATTTCTTTTATGTTTTGAGTGTGATTGTATTGTTGCTAGTGAATTGAAATTGAGAATGAGAATTGATATGTTGTTTATGAATGTATTTAGAAATGTGTATGAGATGAATTTGATTTTGAGAATAACTGTTCTAATTTGACTGTTATGTATTGATTAATTATGAATATGGAATTGGGATTTAATTGAATTTGGGTTGTATGGAAAAGCTATTCTGGTTCACTAGACTCACCCATATTGATATGAGACCATGTTTTTGATAGATTTGGAGTACTTGAAAGGTGCCGATAAGGGTAGAGTCAATTGAACCAAAATGACTATTCTACAGAACTTAAATCTGCATAATTTTTGCTAAGCAAAGACCCTGTGTGCTCAGCGGAATTGGTTCTAGAGGATAGAGTGCTCTCTGGCTAAAATTCGTTGAGCGGAGGGTCCTCGCATTGAGCGGATGTTCTCTCCACTAAGCAAATCTTTCCCAATGGTAAGACTGCCCTTTGGACCCAATCCGCTTAGTAAATTGGGGGTTCGTTGTGAAATGACCTTGTCTCGGTACAGTGACTTTAAGGTGATTGAATATATGAGAATGAGATGGAATGCATCATTCAACTTGTGAAATACTTTTTGGCCTAAGGCCTTGACTTGATCTCTTTATCTTACTATTTATTATATTTTCACTAATTTACCCTTCTTGTATTTTGTGTGTAAATTGTTGTGACCGTGTAATGCACGGGAACAAATAGGAGAACGTCTAAAAAACCATACGTGAGGCAAAACAAAAACTAAGAGTAATTTCATATTAAATATTTTAAGAATTAACAATAAAACCTTTAGTTATTTTGGTTATGAATTTATTTTGAAATATGAATTTATTTTGAAGAATGTATAAGAAATAATACTTTATCCTTTATCTCTAATAATATGTGAAGATGACTTTTATAACTATGCAAATATATTTATTTATATTTTTTGGTATATTACATTTTATATTCTCTTTCTTATTATATTTAACTTTAAGAATATTTATGATTCAAATTATTTTATTTTTTTATTAAATATTTACTTAAATCAAATATAAATATTAAATATATTTTGATTTAATTTAATTTTAATTTAATATAAAATTTAAATTAAAAAAAATTAATATTTGATTATTTGATTTTTATTATTATAATTTTTTTATAATAAAAAATATTAAATATTTTATAATAAAAAATATTAAATATAAAAATATTTTATAACTTTTATTTTTATATTTTTTTATAATTTTAATTATTATTATATTTATAAATAAATTATTTAATTTTATATTTAAAAATTATAATATAAATTTTTTATTATATTTTATAAATATTATATAATTAAATTAAAAAATAACTTGATATATAATATATTATATATTTATTAGTTATTATTTAATTTTATGTATATAATTTTATATTTAAATATAATAAATAATTTGATTTAATTTTTATTTAACATATAAAATTTAAAATAAGTCTTATTATTTAAGAAAATATAAATCAAAATATATAAAATAAATTTAATTTTAATCAATTTTTTATTTTTGGATTGACTTTTAATTATTTTTTTAATCAAGGTTTTATCATCGTAGTAAATATTGTACAATATAGTCTTGCCTGTGATAATTTCGATGGTTTCCTTTTTTTCTTTTAATCTCTCTTTCCTCTTAATTTGTTGGTCATTCTCATATTTAATTTTGGACACCATAATAAACAATTTTGCAATTTAATTGGGTTTTCTATTTCTTTTCATCTTAATTCACGAGTAAAATAAATAAAATGGAGGAGAATAAAATAAATTGGGTTTTACTTTTTAGCAATGAAATGTGATTAAATTAAAAATTAAAATAAAAAAGTAATACATCCTGGAGTGATATAATTGCAAGTTATTTCATATAAGTTTTTAGATTATTTATTAAACTGATGTTATTTATGAATTATAAGTTTAAAGACTATCTTTCAAAAAAATTATTTTCAAAGATTAATAATTTGATACGTGTCTTTTTCTTCATGACAGAGTGAGTGTGTAATGAAGATGATGAAACAAAGGTTTGATATGATGATGAAAAATATCTTAGAAGATGGTTGAATATATTTAATATTTGTTTTGTTGTGATTATAATTATTCTAGTAAGAAAGCACCACTTAAATAAAATGAATTAATTATTGAACTTTTACTCATTCAAGCAATGAACACCACTTTCTCCAACATTGATTAAGGTTCTCCCACCCCACCAATGACCATTCATGGTTTGCCTCTTGTTCTTTTGCCACTACCAAGTGGTTGACTCTCAAGTGTACTCAAAAGAAATACTTATGTGGATAGAAAGAAATAAAACAAATATAAATTATAAAATAAAAAATATCTAACAATTTGTTTAATGGATTAGAATCTTCCCAAAAGTGTCATAATCATGTGTTAGGCTTTTGCATTATTAAGTAGTGGTAATAAATAAAGTATTTCGACATTTTTCTTATCAAATAGATTATTTAATACCTAAAAATTGATAATTTTTCAAGAAGATATGCTTTGATATATATTGCTTTTTCAATTTAATTATAGTTAGATGTTGTTAATAACAAATGATTTTTCAATGCTTTATTAAATTTGTAATAAATTATAAGGATTTTACAGAAATTTACTTAATATTAGGATATAAATATAAATTATTCATCCTAACAATATGTTCTCTTTAGTTTATTAAAAATAATAATCATAAATTGTCAGGTGATTTTTTTATTTTTCGTTTTATCAAGAGCATATTTATCATGTATTATTAATGTGTAAAATCCATATCGATGACTTAATTGTAGATGAGTTTTTCAAATTTGCACTTATGGTAATATTGTGATATTTTTGTAAAATAAAAATATATAATATAGTTATTTTATTTATCTTAATTAAATTAGATTTAAGTAATAAATAAATAAAATTTAAAAAAAAATAGTTAGTTGATATTTAAAATCTTAAATCACTTTTATATATATATATATATATATATATATATATATATATAGTGATCAACTTAAACTTTAAATTTATTATCATTTTCATTTTTTTTACCTTTTGATTTTATTGTGAACCTACTTAATATAATTCTTAGTAATGATGTATTGATTATTATTAAAAATTTGATAAATTTGTAGTTTTATATGTATTAAAAAATTATCAATGAGGTGGAGAATTTATATTTTTTTTAAAGTAATATTTGAGAGTCTTCTATCTATTTCTCAATTCAATTGATTAGGATTTATTAAAGATTTATAATTTTTGTAATGGTTATTCTATCTTATAAAATTTTGTAGTGATTAATCTATAATTTATCTCCCATCTTTTTTATTTAAATATTGAGAATAATATCAATATTTTTTAATAAAATTTAAAAATACAAAAAAGATTATCAATTCTTAAAATGTATATTTCCAAACGATATGTTATCTTGTTACAATCACATAATTTGATTTAGAGTTTAGGTTGTGGATATAGGTTAAATGATTCTTCTATTTATATTTTTAATTATTTTATTAATTTTTGTTCCATCGTATCTTTTATTGTGTGCGACTATTCTATCCATTTGTTTTAGATTTAAAAAATAAGAAGTAATGATATGTTAAAGAAGATGTTTAATTATAGGAAATTTTTTTTTTATGATTCTTGATAAGGGTAGTTACGTCAATTTGGCCAATATTAAGTTGATTACCGAACTTCACTTTGAAATCATCTCACACTCTAAATCATATTGCTTACATTGTTATTGTTAAGTTGATTATAAATTAATAAGTATTGATCAATTTTAGTATTGGAATATATATTATGGTAATCAATCCACTACGTTATCCTCTAATAATAGTATTATTATGACTACTCTTATATAAATGCTATTTTTTTACAATTCTATTTTATTTTTATTCCTAGTGTATAAACACTGTAGAGCAAAACCAAGAGTAATTTCTCACATGATACTTTAACATAAATAATTTATGGTTATTAGTAAAATTTGAATATCTTATTGAATTTGTTAACTTATAACTAATCACAATTTAATATTATCTTTTTTTTAATTATTTATAATATTTTTATTCACACAACTTTATTCTTATAATCTCATATTACTTATTATATCTTTATTAAAACTCTTATTCTTTTTAAATAGATATGTATCACTTGAGTATGTATCTAATTGTTTCAGCGATACACTTACACAATAAATTTATTTGATTATATTGTGTTCTTACTGGAATCGGTGACTCTTAAGGTATGGTCTTACTGGAACGCCTGGTCTTCGGTCTCCTCATTCCGAATTGGTGTCGTCCTCTCCTAGCACCGTGGTCTCCTCGGTCAGACAGGTTGGGGTACCTGCGAAGGCGCTCCGACGCTCAAGTCAATAAAGGTATCGGAGCAAAGTTAATGTACTGTAGTTAGCAACAACCACCTACCTCATTTACTACCTCTATTTATAGTGGTTTGGGTGGGCTTGCTTATTGGGCCGTTTCTCTGACTTGGGCCTCCATTTGTTAATGATTTTTAGGCGTGGATGATCTTGTTTATATTGCTAATCCTTCTTATTAGTGTCAGGCTGATTGGTGTTAAGCAATCATGACCGTGAACTCTTTGGCTTGGCTCTTGGGGGTGTCGGATTTGCCCGAGGTCTCCTCGGCCTCGTTGTGTTGATGCTAATTGAATTGTGGACTCTTCGGTCCTATTGTGCCGGTTTCCAGGGGTGAGCCCTATATCAGTACACTTGCCCCCCAAGCCTTGAAGAACTGAAGTGTCCTTAAGACCGAAGTGTTTGAAAAGGCTGATCTTTGAGTTGGACCGTTTCGTGCCCGATTGTGGAATTTACTTGGGCTTGGGTTGGTTATGGACGTTTCGGATTTGAGGTGAACTTTTGGCCCATGCTGACGTGTCCACACTCTCATTGGTTGTGACTTTTCGACTTTGAAGTCCCACCTCGCCTGGTATTCTTCATTGCAACGTTTCGTGCTGGCTCTTGGCTTTGTATAAATAGGGGCACTTGGTTGAGTTCATTTGTGCTTTGCTCTTCGCTGCTTGGGATTAACCATTCGAACTGGTATGATGTCTTCCTTTTCGCTAGCTGAAGAGTTGTCGGGTTCAGGGGATTCTTCGAGGGAGACCTTGGTTCGTCGAGTCGGGAATGTTGAGGGGTCTTCGGGTGAGGGTTCGACCTCTTATGTCAGCAAAGTTGCTGTGTCTGGGGATTGTACATCCTCGAGAGATGAAAGGGAAGTTGCTGCTATGTAGAAACCTGATGTCGTTCTTCGTCCAGGTTATGCATGGGTCGCTGAGAGCGTAACTCAGTATGTTTCCCGTTTTTATAGGTCTAGGGAAATGAAAGAGTTTGCGAGGTCTCAGGATGTGATGTCTTCTGAGGTCGAGGGTGAACTGTTTCATGCCTTAGCCTGTACTCGCTCAGACCGTGTATACTACGGTCGGGAAGGTCATAGGCGAGACTTCTTTTATATGTATGCCTGCCTGTTCACTGATTTGCGTGTTCGTCTTCCTTTGGATGACTTCACCGTAGGTGTACTCAACACACTTAATGTGGCGCCTACACAATTACACCCAAATGGGTGGGCCTATATTCAAGCTTTTCGTGCTCTCTGTTCGGGTTTTTCCATCACCCCCACTCCTGCTGTTTTCTTGTCTTTTTTCAGTATCGTCCTTCGAGTTTGGCGAGTTGGGTTTCTTTGTATAGCCAGCCTTCCAATGTTCTTTTTAAAGCCTACTTCGCCTCCTACAAGGATTTTAAAGATGGTTATTTTAAGCTTGTAATTAATGACGAAGGTCGTCCTTTCATTTTTTATAATAACTCGAGTCCTCGGTTCCCTTTGTACTGGACCCGAAACCCTGTCAGATACTCTTCTTGGCCGAGGTCCAAGCTGTCTGCGTATGATCTTAAGGTTTTATCAGTATTGCAGCGTCTACCTCGCAAGCTGCCCACTCGACGACTCCTCGGCAGTTTTCTTACTCCTCAACTTGTAACCCATGTAAATGGTGAGTTTTGTTTTGCTGTGTGTTTATTGTTATGGTTTTAACGTTGCTAAATTTTGTGTCTTTTTTCAGAAATCATGGCAAACGAAATGGACTTGTCTGATATTGCCTTTGCCAGTATCAGGGATGAAATTATGGCCGATATGGCTTCGATTAATCCCGGGGTGACCCCCCCTGTGACCTCCACTGGACCGAGTATTCCTCGTCCTGCCTCTGCTGATAAAAGGAAAGAGAAGGAAAAAGAAAAAGAGAAGAAAAAGCAAAAGAGGAAGGATAAGGAGGCCCGCAAGCATCACGGGTCTTTGAAGAGATCTCGATTGTCAAGTGGGGGTTGCTCCCTACCCGAGGAGTCTGCGGGTGATTTCTTGGGGGATTTTAATGCTGCCCCTTCATCTTTATTGGAGACTCACATGAGGGCTAGCTCGAAGGTGAGTGTTAAAGTCACCCCTACTGATGTGGAGTTTTTTAAACAGTCCACTAAAGAGGAGCTCGTAGCAGCAATGTTTGAATTCAAGTCTAGGGAGCTGATGATCAACAAGTATATTAGCCAAGAGTTTCTTCGTCCAGAGCCTTCCACTGACTTAGAAAAATTGCAGAAAGAGTTGGCCGAGGTCAATGCTTCTTTGAGGGATGCCTTGGACTCTAGAGGCCAACTCGAAGTTCAAGTTAGAAATTTGGAAGAGCAAAGGAATAAAGCTGTTGAGGAACTCGGCTAGCACGAAGAGGCTGCTTCTAAGAGGGAGGAAATTCTGACTGATGAAATTCGTGACTTGGAGGTTACTCTGAGATCCAGAGATGAAGCTTTGAAATCTAGTGAAGAGGCTCTGAAGACTGCCCAAGATGCGTTGGCTGTTTCCGCGCATAAGGTGAAGCAGTTAAAATTCATGGTTTTTACTGAGCATGAAAATGGATTTCAGAAGGGGGTTCGCCAAGCCAAATTTTTCCATGACCGAGGAGACCCCGTGACTTCGGCTTCATATGACAGTGGTTTAGATGTTCACGAGGGGCAACTTTTGCCTCTCAAAGATATTCCGAAGGCCACCACTTCCAATGTTCCTCCAAGCTCCTCCTCGGCCCAACCAACACCTCTTGTTGTGATTCTGCCCGATCCTTCAAAGTCAGGATGAAGACATTGCTGCCATTGGCTCCTTTTTATTTTGTTAAGCCATAGTTTGATTGACCCTTCCCCCTCTTTTTTTTGTAACCATCAATTTTTTGTAATTTTGTACCTATCAATACAATCAGGCTAACTTTTTTATGGTTAAGTAATATTTGCTTTCTCTCTTCTTTTTTAAGTTATCTCTTCGCCCGAGATTTACTCGAAAAAGTAGTAAAACGTGAAAGACTTCGGTCTGCTAAAAATAACAAGTGATTAAATACCAAGGACTAAGGAAAATGATTAGATACCGATGATTATTCGGTTAAATAAAAATAGTTAAGTTCCGACGACTGCTCGGTAAAATAAAAATGGTTAAGTTCTGATGACTACTCGGTTAAAGGAAAATGGTTAAGGCATTTCGCTTAATTTTCGCTTTATTGTTGCTCGTGCTTTCTTAATATTATTCGGGAGGGATCACTTAGTGAAACGTCCTGGGCCGAAATTATGGGATTGGATAAGGGATCACTTAAAGTGAAGCTTTCTTCTTCCGAGTGCTACTCGGTAGGGATCATTCTTCTTTGGAATGAATCTTCCTGCACCGAGTACTATTTGGGAATTAACACTTGGTCGTGTAAATAAATAAGGGATCAGCGAAGTGAAGCTTCCTTCTTCCGAATACTACTCGGTAGGGATCATTCTTCTTTGGAATGAAGCTTCCTGCACTGAGTACTATTCAGGGATTAACTCTTGGAGATTGTTCGTGTTCAGCTGAATACCTCTTCATTGATTGTAACAAGCTTTACATTTTTCAACTGAAATAAAACTTTAATAAGTTGGCATTCCAAGCTCTAGGTATCTGATTACCTTGGAGGTCTTCTAGGTGGTAAGCCTCATTTCCTAATGCTTCTTTTACTCGAAAGGGGCCTTCCTAGTTGAAGGCGAATTTGCCTTCGCCGGGGTCTCTTCAGGCCATACTCTTCACCCTTAACACCAAGTCTCCACACAGAAATCTCCTCGGTTTTACCTTGGAGTTGAATCTTCGGGCTGCTCTTTGCCTGCATGCCTCTTGGTTAACATGTGCTCTGTCTCTATGTTTTGCTAGCAGGTCCAGCTCTACTTGTAAGGCTTCTTCGTTTTCCTCCATGTTTATCAGCAGTCTTCTAGGGCTAGCCTCCCCTACTTCTACTGGTATCATGGCATCAGTGCCATATGTCAGACTGAACGGGGTCTCCAGTGTTGAGGATTGGGGAGTGCATCTGTATGCCCATAATACTTCT
>BDMB01000087.1:70563-213905 GCA_016859785.1 Macrotyloma uniflorum | reverse complement strand
AATAGAGAGTTTGTGAGTTATAACCTGGGGGTTTATACCTGGCATGTCAGCTGCTGTCCAGGCGAAGAGATTTCGGTTTTTTCTGAGGTTTTGAATGATTGCTTCTGCTTCTTCCTTGTTCACCGAGGTCCCTATGTATGTGTTTTGCCCTTCATAACCAATGCAGATTGCAATGGTCTCCTCTTTCGGTTTCACCCTTTCTTCCTCTTCCACCCTCGGATCAAGGTTGGTCATTGCTACCATGCCTTCCCGTCTACTCCTCTTTTCAATCTTCTCTTCCTCCTGATAACTTCTGTTGTGGGGGACCTTCAAACTAGCCATATAGCACTCCCTGGCAGCTTTCTGATCTCCATGAATAGTGGCCACCTTTCCCCTGGATGGGAACTTCATGGCTAAGTGTGGGGTTGACACTATAGCGCTGAGCTTGTTCAGAGATGGCCTTCCCAGGAGCATGTTGTACGAGGTGTAGGCGTCTATCAAGACGTACCTAACACTTATGGTTTTTCCTTCTTCTCCTCCAAATTTAGTGGGCAAGTCTATGAAGCCTTTGGTGTCCACTCTTTCCCCTGAAAATCCCACCACTTGGTCGTTATAAGGCTGTATCAGCTCTTCTGGGAGCTCCATTTTTTGAAAGGTTCTCCAATATAGGATGTCCACAGAGCTTCCCTGGTCCACCAATGTCTTCTTTATTGCGAAGTTTGCTGCTTCAACTGTGATAACCATGGGGTCATCCTGTTGGGGGTCTATGCCTTGAAAGTCCTCGTCTGTGAAGGTGATCGGTGGCATTCTAGATCTCCTCCTTTCTACTGAGTGCACAGATTGCATGTTTCTTAAGTGTCTTTTTCGGGCAGAGTTGGTGGATCCTCCCCCAGCGAATCCCCCAGCTATTGTATTGATGACTCCCCTGAGGGGGGGTCTTTTTCTTCTCTCCTCCTCCTTTTCCTCCTGCCTGTCCCTCGGCCTTTGCTCTGAATGCCGCTGAGGTGGCAGTCTCATTTCCTGCCTGGGAACCCAGGGCCTCCTTTCTTGATTATTTCTTCTTACCAACCTTTGTAGGTGGCCAGCTTGTATTAATTCTTCTATTTTGTCCCCTAGGGCCACACATTCTTCTGTTGTATGGCCCTGGTTTCCATGGTATCTGCAATGCTTAGTGGGGTCAGCGTTTGAAGGGGTTGGTATCCTTCTGGGCATTTGGATCAAATCTGCGCTTAGAGCCTCCTCTAGTGCCCTACCTTTATTCACATTCAGTGGTGTATAATGGGAAAACCGGGGTGTTCTCGGTTCTCTAAATTTTTGTGCCCCCCCTTCTTCCTTTATCTTCAACTTCTCTCCTTTCTACTCCTCGGCTAGTTTGTTGCTCTAACCGGTTCTGTGCTCTGAACTCCTTTAACTCCTCCAACTGCATAAACTTCGCTGCCCTGTTTCTTAGTTCATCTAAGCTCTTAGCTGGCTTCTTGCATAAGCTGTCTGAAAGGGGTCCAGGTCTTAGGGCTGTAACTATGTGGTGTAGGGCTACTTCTGGACTCAGGTTCCTGATCTTCAATGCTAACTTCCCGAATCTCTCCATAAACTCCCTTAAGGATTCATTTTTCTCTTGTCTGATATTTACAAGCGCAATTGACGTCAAGTGGTGTGGTTGGCTTGTGGCAAACTGGGTGCCGAATTTGGCTACCAACGTATCAAAACTGTCGATGGAGTTAGGGGGTAGCCTTGTGAACCAGCTTAACGCAACTCCTTTCAGCGAGGTTGGGAAAACTCTACAGAAAACTGCGTCTTCTGTAGTATAGAGACTCACTTGGGTCACATACACATCAATATGCTCATCAGGGTCAGTTGTTCCGTCATATCTGTCTATTGTCAAATTCTTCCAGATAGTGGGCAGGGGTGTCTCCATTATTCCATCCACGAAGGGGTGTCTTCGTCCTCCACCTGGTGTTATGGACATCGAGGCGCTTCCTCTATATATCTCCTCTTTTTGACTGGCTTCTTCCCCGGTGGTCCTCGGGGGTGGGCACCAGGAGGGTTGAGACCCCGCTGGCACCTCGGTATGGGAAGAGGTTCCTTCCTTTTCCTCCAACTTCCTCCTCATTCTCTCGTTCTCCTGCCTTAGTTCATCCATTTCTTCAGCACTCCTCTTCTTAAACTCACTCAATTCCCTTTTAAGCTCAGCCAACAGGGACGAGTTCTTGTCGGTTTTTTCTTGTTCGGGTGGTCCTCTTGGTTCCTCCTGGCTAGTCATGTTCCTGGTAGTGACCATATTCTTGTTTGTCAATCACGGTCCCACGGTGGGCGCCAAATGTTCTTACTGGAACCGGTGACTCCCAAGGTATGGTCTTACTGGAACGCCTGGTCTTCGGTCTCCTCACTCCGAATTGGTGTCGTCCTCTCCTAGCACCGTGGTCTCCTCGGTCAGACAGGTGGGGGTACCTGCGAAGGCGCTCCGACGCTCAAGTCAATAAAGGTATCGGAGCAAAGTTAATGTACTGTAGTTAACAACAACCACCTACCTCATTTACTACCTCTATTTATAATGGTTTGGGTGGGCTTGCTTATTGGGCCGTTTCTCTGACTTGGGCCTCCATTTGTTAATGATGTTTAGGCATGAATGATCTTGTTTATATTGCTAATCCTTCTTATTAGTGTCAGGCTGATTGGTGTTAAGCAATCATGACCGTGAACTCTTCGGCTTGGCCCTTGGGGGTGTCGGATTTGGCCGAGGTCTCCTCGGCCTCGTTGTGTTGATGCTAATTGAATTGTGGACTCTTCGGTCCTATTGTGCCGGTTTCCAGGGGTGAGCCCTATATCAGTACATGTTGGTTTCTCACTTAGATTATATTTTGGCCGTTTGAATGACAAGCTATCTCACTTCAGCATCCATCTCAAAGTTTGAATGATGTATTATTAGGAGTAAACCTAATATTCTATTTATATATTGTTTAAGCACCCTCTTAGTCGTTTGAGCGATATACTTACAAAATCAAACTCATATATTTTGTTTGTATTTTGTTTAAGCAACAAGTAGTTGCTTGAAGAAGATACTTCTAAAATAAACTCAAACCATTACGCTTGTGATAAGTGTATGAATGAGGACATAGAAAATGAGTAAGAATGGAAGATACTTCTAAAATAAACTCAAACCATTACGTTTGTGATAAGTGTATGAAAATAGAAAATGAATAAGAGTGGAAGATACTTCTAAAATAAACTCAAACCATTACGTTTGTGATAAGTAATGAGGACATAGAAAATGAGTAAGAGTGTCTTATTCCTGAAAGAGTCACAAGGAGCATGACAAACAAGACACTCTAAGTCACAAATATATTTCCCTTTTTTATCTCATGGTATTTAAGTTTTTAGATTCTTAATCTTTTCTTTCATTTTGATCAATCAAGCTCATATAACTTGGACAATAATTTCATTTTCAAACCAAGGCCCATAGGGAATTCTTGGACAAATGATTGAAGGAGCACGTGATCAAGCATTGGAAGCAAGAATCATACTAGGAAAACATGACTCCTTTCTTGAGTCAATTCAAACTTCATTTAAATTTCAAATTTGAATTTGGCTTTGTATTTCATTTGATTTTTTTTGAACTAGGAGCCTATAAATACATACCTCCTATCTGTATAAAAGAAATTTTGATGAATACATAAATTTGATTTTGTGAGAATCTCTTGGGAGAGTGAAAATATTGTCTTGGTCAGGGCATTAAGTGGCGATTCACTTATCACTTATCTTTGAAAACCCTCTTTTTTAAGTGGCGTGATTTGTGATCCTATAGTCGTATGTGGTTTTCAAAATATCTCTAAGTTCTCCCTAATGTGATAGGGAAGCAACCTCAAGGTGTCAATCCATGGAGTAGTGAATATGAAGGCTTCAAATTAGTGTAGTATGTCTTTTATACAAATTTAGTGCAGATTTTGGGGGTTTTAAAATGTAAAATAAATCTTTGAAATGTATAAAAGCAATAGTGAAAATGTAATTGAACACTAAGGAGTAATTGGAATGAATTAAAATGAATTGTGTTGACAAAAAAGTTATGTAGAAAATGTTGTTGGAATTAAAATTAGCTAATATGCGAATGATAAGTATGATGAAAAGTAATGAATGAACGAATGGAAGAAGGAAACTAGATAATGAATGTTTAATTTTTATTCAATGGATGAAATGATGTAGTGGAGTGTATTTACAATGGTCAAATGCATAATCAAGGGGGGTTTGCCTTTGGAATGCAAATTGGAATTTATGAATCTAAATGCAATTGGGATTAATGCTGAAATGTAATTGAAATAGTAAAATAATGCAAATGATTAAGAGATGATGCAAGAATTAAATGTAGAATTAAAGTTATGCAAGTGTAGTATTAATACAACATTCAATAGCTAAAGGAATGAATAGAAAGAAAGTTGAAAATCAAATGAACTAAGAAAAATATAGTTATTAGAATAAAGTGGATTAATGCAGAATGTAATATGCACTACACTAAACAAATCCAATGCAAAACTATGTAATTATGCAATACATTATGAATTGGATGGAAGATGAATGATCAAATGCATATTCGAATTGTTGAAATGTAAAGAAAGTTGAAACCTATACTATTGTGCAGAGTTGAAGTGGAAACAAGCAAAATTAAGAGGTTAAAAATAGAAAAGAGAATGCTGGAAAAATGAACCAAAACAAGAATAACAAGTTAACCAAAACAAGAACAACTAAGCAATTGAATGAATAAAACAAAGTTCAAATTTAAAAGTAGTGAAACTCAAAGTAAATTCAATAAAATTGACTCAAGCTACCTAAGTGGAAATCTATGCATGCAAGACTCCAGTGGAGATGCTGGATTAAATTGGTATCATAATGCCTTAAAGTGCAGGTTGATCAACTTAGGCACAATGCAACTACAACATTGGAAGACATCCATTTGATAGAATAAGTTTATTACAGTCGCTTTACCTTACCTTTAAATACTTGAATCTTCCCCTAATATGGTATAGGGCTGACCAAGGTGTCAAGTCTTAGGAGCAGTGTGTGAGAAGGTCTTTAATCTAGCTGTAAATGCAATGAATGTTGGGAAAAATTTATGTAATGCATGAAACATGGATGGTTTAGTGAAACTGAATATAAAAATGAGTGAATTACAATGCTGCTAGATTTTTATGATCAAATGAAATAATGCATGATATAACAATGAGGATGGATGAATTATGAGACAATTGATTTGGTAATTCCAAATGAATATAAACCGAAGATATAATGCAAAATGAATGAGTAAGAATGAATGAATGAATGAAGTTGTTCTTTTGATATTTTGTGGTGAATCAGATTTAAGAAGATGTTCTAATCGTGATATGACTACTGGATGCAAATGATTTATGCACAAAATATGATTCGTTGTGTAATTTTCTGATTTTATATGGGAGTGTGGAGATGTATGAAATGATCGAGTTGTTATTTTATGTGATATGTTGAGTGGAAGGTTGGTAAATGATGCATGTATAATATGTATGATAAAGGGGGTTTTTATACTCCAAATGAAATGCAGATTGCACGCCTACAAAATAAACTAGCTAGTGGAGTAATTCCTAGAGATATAGCACGATTCAATTAAATTCCTATAGCCTGAATCAAAGTGAGATGTTGAACAGTGGTTTATTATGCAGAAGAGTAATGTTGAATTAAATCTAAGGGGAAACTAATACAGAATTATTAAACTTTGAAATCAAATGAATGGGAGCCAAATTGTAAATGCAGTTTAGTTTCTGGGAAATAAAACCAAAACAAGAACAACAAGGACCAAATCAAGAATGGCAAAGAGAAATTCCCACGAAACTAAATTGATCAAAACTATGCAATGTAAAGCTAAGACAAATGTTAAATAGATTTAAATCTTTTTCTCTTCCTTTGAAAGCAGTAAACTAGACATGAAATCGAACTACTGGAGTTTCATATAACACGATCAATCAAGAGGTGTTAGACTGGACCAACAACAACAGAATCAAGAACTCTCTTATGCAGACCGTGACCACGAACTACACCAAGTTCCCTTAGAAGACATCTAAGTATCCTACATCCTCAATCCAACACTAAGGAATCCTTCTGTATTGATTATGAAATATGAAAAATCGTTGGAACTATGCAAACAAAGATCAAGAATTAATCTATGTAAAATGTAAACTGGCTGGAATTAAAACTACAAAGAAAATATTAAAGGAAACGAGTAACCGTCAAGAAAGTTTCTAAGCTCGAGCCAATCTTGGCTATTGAATTTTTTTTACTTGCAAGTCCAATTAACCAATCAGACCTGCATTCAAGAATTGCAAAGAATTACAGCTTCACTCTTACCTTCGACCGAATAGCAAGTGTGAAGAGTGGTAAGGAAAGAATTCAACTCCAAGTATTGTGTAGCAAGTAGATTCTTCTTCCACAGTTACAATTTCAATTTTGTAAAATTCAGAACATGGATTAAAATGAAAGCAGAATAAAAAACAATGAGAAGAAGCACAAGAACAAGGAAATTCAAGAACTGGAAAACATTTTCATTGAAGAACAAGAACGAAAATACAAAGAACTCTAACTATTTTAATCGAAAACCGAGGGAACTCTTGAACTGAGATGCTAAGTGCTACAATTGATTCGTTCTCTGTGCCAATTCTGGTTTATTACATTGCCTAATCATCTATTTATACTACATAAGTGTTACAATAATTTTAGGGGCCTTGGAGAACCGGAGAAGGCCCATAAGTTGAGAGGCACTCGTCACTTGAGTCAACTACAGGTCATCAAACTTTAGATAGGTGCCAAAAATCTATTTCTGCTCCAAATTGTGTGGTTTGACTTCCTATAGAAAGCTTGTTGAGTCTATTTTCAAATGCCACCAAAATCACGATTTTTGGAGGTCTATAGCAAAAGATATAAATAAAACAGTGAACATACCTCAGGTTGTCAATACAATAAAACACTATATTTTTATACTGTATTTGTACGAATTTTAATCTTGGCTTCCAAGCTTCTAAAAATCTGCTTTATGTTTAATTATGTTAAATTAACATCTTGAGAATGCATTAGAACTCTTGTTAGCATTTATGATTAAGCAAAATCACAGTTCTATCAATCCAAGTGCAATACAATTAAGCTTAATCAAGTCTTGACTGAAAAAATGGCAAAGCAAGATCAAAGTAATACCAAGAAACTCTCCATCAATAGTTTTGACTCAAAGAAACCACAAGAAACTATCAAATTGAAAAATTAAAGAACTGAAATACAAATTTAAATGACTGGAAAATAAATTGCAGCAGAACTAAATGTTAGCCGAGAATCAAAAGTGAATAAAACCACAAGCTTTAAACAACCTTGACTATCTTTATCTTTTCTATTCAAGAAATTAATTGATCAATCAAGAACTTGCATATCTAGTGTGTATGTGAAAGACATTCACCATAGCTTTGCTTCAACCTTAATTAAGAGGCAAAATACAAAGTAAACCAAAGAAAAACAATGACACCAAACATTGAAAACCAGTGAATGAATTCAAGATTGATTTCGGATCAAAGTAAAAACTAAAACATGAATTAAAACAAAAAAGAAAAGAAGATTGAGAAGAGGCAGAAGAACACGCGAGAATCAAGAAAGATGAACTTTAATGGTAAGAAAAGTAAAAGAAAAATACAAGAAAGATGATCAAACTAACTAACTCTTTGATTTCCATGTGCTTGGAAGTAAAATTCGTAATTTAATTGTATTCTCTGCCAAACTACATAATTACATAGCCTAACATACTTATTATACTACATAAGTCCTAAGCTTAACAAATGAGCCTTCAGCTAAGCGATCCAGCCCATAACTTAAGGGAAACAAAATTTTGTGTTGCAGCTACTATGAGTTCACTTTAAACACGTGCCAAAAATCCATTTCTGATCAAAATTGAACGATTCAACTCTCCTATGAAAACTTGATGAGTTGAGATTACAATGCAAAAAAAATCATCTAAATCGAACACTTGTGGACAAAGATAAAAATAAAATAATAAACTTATGTTGAAATCTACAATAGCAGAATTTACTATATAAATATAATATTTTGTATAATTTTATATTTTGCCTAAAAATCTATAAAAATATATTTCTTGCATAATTAAGCTACTTTAAGATATTTTAAACTTGTGTGCACTTGTTTTAGCATTTATTTATAATTGAAATTCAGGTTACATCAAAATGCCCCACACTTAAATATTTGCATTCCTGATAAAGATAAATTATGTAGATATAGATTAATTCCAACTTCTTTGAATTGAGCTTGTAATAAAACATCATCCTTTCGTCATGTAACTTTAATTAATAATTTCAAAATGTGACTCTTTCCTTTACTCAAAAGAAATCTTCAATAACTCAAAAAATTGATGTTTTCAACTCAAAAATAATTTCTCACTAGATAAGTGTTTACACTGAATGCACTCTTGTATTTGTAGGGTACTATTTTCTCTCAAGTATTCGAAATGTTAAATATTACCATAGGCTTGAGTAAATTCTAATTTTAATTTTCTTAATTAATATGCACCTCAAGAATCAAAAGAGCTTGTTAAATAAACTTGTAATGGGATCTTTGGCTTACTCGGGTAGTCTCTAAATCTCTCACTGACCTTTTATGTATTGTTCATCCGATTTAAAAAAAAAATCATAAAAAATAACTAGAAACTTATTTTTGCCACAATATTTTTTGTGTTGGCTTATTTTTTTTGTCTAGTTTGTTGTAGAGTTTTGTAAATTTTAAAAACATTGTGTAAAAAAGAAAAAAGATATAAAGAAAAAAAAAACTTGAAATTGCCATAACTTTGTCTATCCAACTTAGAATTGGGAAAATAAGATGCATAGGGAAAAGTCAATTTCATGGGATGGTAAATTCGCGACAGTAGATTGGGTGAGAGAAAATTGTCAAAAATCGTCTATTTATTATGATTTTTTTTTAATTTTTTAGGTTTTCTTTTTTAACTTTAGGCATTTAGTTTTCACTATACTTGTCCAAAAATTCTAAAATTTTTTAAGTTATTTTCTCATACTAAAAAGTGATTTATCAAGTCTTTATATCTTAAATCCATATGTTTTATATTCATACATTTTAAATTCTTTAAAGAAAGAATATTAAATATTGAATATAATTAATTTATGTGCTTGTGAACCGATTTAGATTCTATTTTATATTACAAAATTTAGTGAAAATTGAAAGCATTTGATTATCATTCTATAGTAAAAAAAAAATCTGTAAGTAATGTAATAAATATGTAATTAATGAATAATGCATACCTTGAATTTTTTTATCTATTTTTAATATTTTAATTCATCTACGCCTTATGGGCTTAGCTGTATGTCCAAGACGATCTTAATAATATTAATTAGTGTAATAAGCCAATTAGCTAACTTAATCAATTCACAAAATATATCTTAGATCTTCTAGAAAATTACATGTATGTGGTCGAGATTTTCTCAACATGTTATTCACACATTGATCCGCAAACTTAAAGAGCTTGAGTGGCGACGAATCTTCAACATTTAAAAGAAAATTTCAATTTGTTTGGTCAAGATGTTCTCAACATAATGTTAGTACTGGCCCCAAGCTTGAAGAGCTTAAAGTGACAAAGAGTCTTCATTTTTGGGAAGAAAATTTTCCTTTATTTGATCAAGATGTTCTTGACATACTATTTATATACTAATCCCTAAGCTCAAAAAGTTTTAACCAATAAATATTCTTTATTATTTTAAAAAAAAATCATTTGTGCACTTGCCCACCAGAGGAGCCTTAAGCAATGAAGAGTCTTTAGTTTTTGAAAGAAAATCTTCATTTATTTTGTGAAACATGTTCTAGCATATTATCCTTACACTACTCCCTAGACTCGAGGAGCTTGATGAGATGAAGAATCTTCAATATTTGAAAGAAATTTTTTATTTCTTTAGTTGAAATGTTTTCAACATACTATTCATATACTAAACCCCTAGGTTAGAGGAACTTTAAGTGACAAAGAGTCTTTTAGAAACTATTGGTGTATTGGTATGTGTCCAATGGTAGGAACAATTATGATGTATGGGTATTCAATGTTTTAGAAAGCTGAATCAGTTGGGGAAGATGTAAAATTTTGATAATCTTTATCTTATTATTTATAAATAATAGGTATGAGTCATTGTTTTAGGACCATTAGTTCTTTATTATCTTGATCTAACAAGTATTAAAAATTTCATAGCATCTAAAGTGAGTAATCATGTCTTCATTTTCGTTAGGTTTCGAGGAGTCTGTATGGGGAGGCTTTTGAGTGGGAGTAGCTCGGATAGAGGTTTTTAGGTAAAAACCGTTTCACCATGATGAGATGTCGGTGATAATGAGGTATATAGCTAGGAAAATGAAAATAATGAGGAGAATTAAGCGTTTAAAGAGCAAGTTGGGTGCGAGTAACCTTTGCGGGTGGTTACAAGTGGGTAAATCCCAATGTGAAGGAGTATTTTTCCTAATATATATGGTTTAGTGTTCTTAATGTTATTGCTAATAGCTAGTGCATAATGAAGAGATTGAGCGAGGATGACATTTTTTTTTAATAAGATATCATGTTATTGACAACGTCTACCATGGTCGGGAATATTTGTTTCAGGATCTTTTCTTTATCTATGTATGTATGATGATGGATGTTCAGGTCTAGTTTCCTTTCCACGAGTTTATCATAAGTGTGTTGCAAGGGTTAAATGTGGTGTCAACACAACTTCATTCAAATAATTGGGTTTTATGGTAAGTTTTTTGGGTTATATGTCAACCTTTACATCAAACTCCAACACTATAAGTGTTTTTAATGTTAATAGGCATAAATATATTTTATTATCTTTTATAAATTAGCTGTTAGGAATCTTCGATAATGATTATTGTAATAGTAAATCTCCTGTAATCCCTCTCTTAATTGTATATTCTCAAGAATCTGTCATATTAATGTAAAAGATACTGTCACCTATTTAAGAAAGGGAGGCTGTTGAAAAATAACATCAAGTTTTTCTACAAACATTGTGTCCTATTATAATATGTTTACTTTTGTCTTAATATTTTGACATGATATCTAGAGGTAGGTTCGTGATTAGAGTTGTATAAGGCAATAAAATTTGTCTTTAAGACTATTTGTCATTCAATCTAGAAGTTTTGATCCGCTGTGCAATTTGGTGTGGTTCCTTTGGTGATTCCTTATGGTGGTTCCTTTTAGTGGTTCCCTTTGGTGGTTCCCTTTGGTGGTTCCCTTTGGTGATTCCTTTTGGTGGTTCAGTTGTATTTTGGTCTTGTGCCTTGGAATTTTTTTGGGTGATCTGGAGTAAACACAGGGTTTGCAATCAGGTTTTGTTTTTGAGAATTTTGTTTTTTCATCATGTCTTATGATAAGTCTGATTCTTTTCTTATTCGATTTAATGGCAAAAATTATTCTGCTTTGGAATTTCAATTTAAACTATTTGTCAAAGGAAAAGAATTATGGGGTCATATTGATGGCACACTTCAAGCACCTACAGATCCAACGGATTTGGCAAAATGGAAAACCAAATATGCCCAAATCATGACTTGGATACTTAGCTATGTTGAATCTCAATTTATTCTTAATCTTAGGCCTTATAATACTGCTAAGGATATGTGGGATTATTTGAAAAAGGTTTATCATCAAGTCAACGCAGCTTAGAGATTTCAATTGGAGTATGAGATGGCTAATTTCACACAAGGAAGTCTATCAATTGAGGAATATTTTTCTGGTTTTCAGAATCTGTGGGCTGAATATTCAAATATTATTTATAATGGTATTTCTAGTGCAGCCCTATCGGCTATCCAAACAATGCATGAGACCAGTAAGAGAGATCAATTTTTTATGAAGCTGCGATCTGAATTTGAAGTCACTCGTTCTAATATGATGAACCAAGACCCAATGCCAACTTTGGATGCTTGTTTGAGTGAACTTCTTCGAGAGGAACAACGCATAGCAACACACGCAGCCATGGAGCATAACACCAACTCGAATGCTCCTGTTCATGTGGCTTATGCAGCACAAAGAAAGAATAAGACTAGAGATATGTGTTCTGTCCAATGCTACAGTTGCAAAGGATTTGGTCATGTTGTAAAGGATTGCCCACAAAAGTTCTGTAATTACTGCAAACGTCAAGGGCTTCTTATCACAACTTGTCTAATTCGTCCCGAAAAGAAGCACAAAATTGCTTATCACGCCTCTGTTGATGCTTCTAGTCTTGCTACATTTCCTGCTTCAACTTCTGTTCGTACACCTCCTACAAACACATTTACCCCTGAAATGGTACAACAAATTATTATGTCTACTTTTTCTGCCTTTGGTCTCTCAAGTAATCCCCACTTTTCTTATCAACCTTGGTATCTTGATTCTGGAGCATCTAACCATATGACAAATTCTTCTGTCTTTATCCAATGTGAAAAATTATGATGGTAATAAGCAAATTCACATTACTTATGGAAATTCTTTTCCTATTAGTGCTATTGGTGATATTTCTTCTTCTTTGACTAATATTATTGTGTCTCCCAGTCTCTCCACAAATCTTATATCTGTTGGCCAATTAGTTGATCATAATTTTAATGTCCAATTTTCTTGTTCTGGTTGTGTTGTGTAGGATCAAGTGTCCGTGAAGATCATCCTCAAGGGACCTAAAGTGGGACGACTCTTTCCATTATGCTTATCTCCTTCCACAAATTGTCATATTTTTTCTTTAATTTCTTAGGTTTGTATTGATGATAGACAAATGAATAAAATATGGCATAATCGTTTAGGTCATCCAAATTTTCAAGTACTTAGTACCTTGTTCAAATCTGGTTCTTTGGGCAATAAAAATTCTTCTGTTTCTTTTGATTGTTCTACATGTAAACTTGGTAAAAGTAAAACTTTACCCTTTCCACATAATGCATCTCGTGCAAATCATTGTTTTGATATTATTCATAGTGATGTTTGGGGGATTTCACCTGTTGTTTCTCATGCAGGTTATAAGTATTTTGTTACTTTCATAGATGACTATAATAGATTTACTTGGGTATATTTTCTTCTGTTTAAGGTAGAAGTCTTCTCTAATTTTAAAACTTTTGTGTCCTTTATTAAGACTCAATTTTCTACTCACATAAAAGTCTTAAGATCGGATTCTGAAGGAGAATATATGTATAATGAATTTAAGAGTTTTCTTCAAAATGAAGGGATCATATCTCAACGTTCTTGTCCTTCCACACCACAACAAAATGGTGTTGCTGAAAGAAAGAATCGTCATTGATGAGACTTTATTTTAACATATTTTACTTAACTAATAATTATGTTTAAGCACTTTTAAACAAGCTAGAACAGTTAAATTAACTCTAGATTATATTTTGTACGAATTATACAATTTGAAATAAAGTTATTACAAAGTAGCATACAATTACCATATTTTAACACATTTACAATTTGACATTCATTGACTGTTTCGCTCATATCTTTTGTCATAATGCTCCTAAAATTGTGATTCTTGATGCAGATTAAAATAGACACGTGGAGCTTTTCATAGAAACTAGAATCGTGCAATTTGGTTCAGAAATGGATTTTTCAAAGTCAACCCAAATCAGGTCAACTGTAGTTTGTGAATCCAAGAAAGTCAACCTCGAAGAAATGCATCTCCAGAACGCTACAAAGCTCCTCAAATCGTGAAATCAATGCCAGATGAAAGTAGATTCAGTGGGATTCTATTTGGATCTCAAATGACACAATTTGGATTAGAATTGGATTTTTGGTAAGACAAATAAGCGGGCTTGATAGCAGCTGAAGTTAGCTGGAACACACGAAAAACCTGTCTCAGTGATTGAAGTCTACTAAACTCGTCCAGGCCCCTAAAATCGTGAAATCTGTCTTGATTGAAAATAGACTCGTGTATCTTCATTTGGAAACTTGAATAAATTAATTTAGTGGAGAATCAAGCAAACTGCACACGCTCTAAGTTCACCCATGTGCAACTGAAACATGAAAAACGTGACTTGAAGAAATCTGGGCTAGTTTGTGCAAGGGCCCATCCATTAAGCTTAGTTCGTGTGAATTATAAATAGATGTAGCTTTTGTGTAATAGGTAGAGAGGTTTAACAAAAGAGATTAAGCATAGTTCGTACAATTCTTTAGTTTACAGTTTTAGTTTTCGGTTGGAATGGGTAAAAGTTCGTTAGCTTCACTTGTGTTTGAGTAGCTCTTAACTTTTGCATTTTCAGTACAATTCAAGTAAGATTTCTTATAGTCTTTCGTTGCTTTATCTCTCTCAATTCGCATTTGCTACTTCATCCATCACATTAAACTTTTGAACTTTCGCATTATTTTCTTGGTTAGTCTCGCACCTTCGAGACAATTTAAATTTCTGTTTGTAGGTTCGTTAGTTTCTTTCTTTGCAACAGTGAGTTCTTTGATTTCTAAATTTCTGCATTTTGTTAATCTTGAATCTTTGGAAGTTTCTGAGGAGTTGATTCACCAAAGAATAGTTTCTTAGCACTTTGCGAAATTAAAGAGCAATTGAATGTCTTTTAATGGTGTAAATACCAGCTCTGAGATTTAGTGAAGTCCAGCACAATTCGCATGACTCTCGCCCTCAGAAACCTTTGCTGAAATTTCATATTGCATGTTCTATAAGTTATGTGATTTTAGTCCTTTTAATTGGTAGATAGTTGTTTTGATTCTGCGAATCTTTTTCATTCTAAAGCCTAGGTAAACATTTTTCCTTTATAGTTGATTGATTTCAGATAGCATTGTTCTAGTTACTGTTTCATTTTAATTCTTGCCTTCATATAGTTTAGTCGCAAATCTGATTTCATTGCATCGTTTCGATTCTGCATGTTGGTTGATATTGAACTCTGTAATTGTTCCCAATTCTTCTTAGGATTTAATAAATAGCCTAATCACAATTTAGGAATTGCATCATATAAAATATAGTAGCAACTTAGTTTTAATTGTGCATCCTTACTGTTCATTCAATCATTTTCGCATCGTGCATTCCAGTCTTCTAATTCTCCATTTTGTTTTACACCATTAGCTTACATATATTTCCATCTTAACAGTACATTTGATTCAATAATATACACTGCATTGCATCATAATCAATTCATTGACCAATACATTTTAGCTTGCATTAATCCACTGCATCAGCCACATTTCAGTTGCATTCTTCAATTTTAGGTAATAGTTTGCTCACTTTCAAGTCACTGGTTTTCCTTGCACTGCATCATAGTAGTCTAGTTCAATTCTCTTTCATAAGGCCAATAGTTTTAGCTTCTTGTATTTAGGATCAAAATAGTACAATAAATCTGTTTAGCATAATATTTTAACCAGTAACTTTGCATTCTGCACCAAAACCCCCCTTCCTAAAGACCACATCATTTTCATCTTCTTCCATTTGTAAACTTCACTAACACCCTTTCATAATTCGAAACAGTACCACATGATATCATCCATCCATTAATTCTGTATCATTTATTTCCATTCTTACACTCATATTAATCAAATCTGTTGCTGCATTCGCATCATTAAATCTCCATTGCATCTGCCTTATTCACAGCATATAAATTCATAAAATCACAAAGGAAACAGTAGCATAAAACCATACCATTTCCATCCCCTATAGCTACATTTTCATCCATAAAAAGAATCAACTAAACCTCCTAACTTGCTCCCTGGATTGACACTCAAGGTCTCCCTATTACTACATTAAAGGGGATTTGAAAAATTATTTAAGAAAACCAAACGTGACAAAAAGGTTCAATCAGTCATCTTCTTGATGTTGTACGCACTCTTCTACTTGAATCATATGTTCCTCCTCATTTTTGGTGTGAAACACTTTCTACTACTATTCACTTAATAAATAGGTTACCTTCCCCTACCCTGTCAATACCCAATTTCGTCCGAGGATTATATATATTTTTTTAATAAATAAAAAATATTGAAAAAATAAAAAGGTAGAAAAATATATTATTATTTAATTATGTTTGAAAAATGCTAAAAAAAATATAGGATAATATTTTATAGATATATAAAAAATATTATTTCTAACACATTTTTTTTAAAAAAATTTACAACATTATAATAAATAAATAAATACAAAAAGAGGACCCCAAATAAAAAAAATAAAGTATAGATAGAAAAAAAAGGGGAACCCAAATAAAAAAAAATGAGGTATAAAAAAAAAGAGACCCAAACCAAGGAACCTTGGCCCAAAAGAAAAAACCCTAATTTTTAACCTAATAGTAATCCTAAAAGTAAAAGCATGGGCAGTAATAAAAAGAGGAGAGGGTGGCTGTAAATTGACACACAAGAAAAGGGGCACACGAAAAACAGGAGAGAACAGAAGAAAAGGAAAGAGGAAAAGAGAGAAAAAAAAGCAAAAAAGAAGGGAGGAGAGGAGAAGGAAGCAGGAGATTAGGAGGATAGAAGATCAAAGTTTACTCAAATTATAATCATATATTTACTAATGATTCTATAATAAATCTTTTTTTTTATTTTAAAATTTTTTGTACCAACTTTTAATATAATTGTGAAGTTTACTCTTCCTTTTCATATTATAAAGTTGTCCAGATGTTTGTACAGTCATGTGTATTGTCTTACATCAAATGCTTATAATATTTTTATATCACCTATATATAAAATAATCATTTAAATATATGTATGGCTATACACGTCATCTTATATTTATCTTTTAACTAGAACTTTCCCATAAAATAAATATGTTTCAATTATTTTAAATCAATTTATATAGCAATCTATAATATCCATGTATAGTTTACACTATCTTGATTTATTATAAGATTGATAAAAAAGAATAAAATATATAATTTATTTCTTTTCAAAACTCATTTCTCTTTAAAATTACTAATCATAAAATAAATAGAAAAAATAATGTTTAAGGAAGAACTACGTAACCCTGATTTTCCATTCTAAATGGAAATACGTAAGAGCAAGGTTAATATCTTGTCGGGCCCAAATAAATTCTAATTTAATATTTTTTCTTTTTTAACAATAATAATTTTAAAAATTATTTTTACTTTATAATATTTTATTTGTTTATAGGGGAAACAAACATCATAAGGTCATATTTATCTTGCATATTTAATTGAAAGGTAACCGTCTTAAGACGGACGTTGTAGGGTGCTGATACCTTCCCTACACGTAATCGACTCCCGAACCCATTTTTTTGTTTCGAAGATCATTTTAGTTTTTCCATAGTTTATTCCCTTCATAAACTATGGTGGCGACTCCATTTGTTCCCCTAAAAAAAGGGTGAATTATTTTTTTACGTTCGCCGGTCCCGTCGTGACCCCGGTTGCGACATACCCTACATAATGTTTCTCCTTTTTCTAAGATGTTTGGGCATTCACCTTCATACTCTGATCTTCGTATGTATGGTTGTGCTTGTTTTGTGCATCTTCCTATTCATGAACATAATAAGCTAACTACCCAATATGTTAAGTGTGCTTTTTTAGGATATGCTCTTACTCAAAAAAGTTATGTTTGTTATGATCCTCATGCCCGTCGCATTAGAGTTTCTAGGAATGTGGTTTTCTTTGAAAATCAATATTTATTTTCATCATATGTTGCACCATCATCTTCCTATTTATCTTTTATGCCACATTTTTCAGATTCTTCACAAGTTATGGAAAGACATCGTCACCATCCTTCTGGTACCCTTCATGATTATGCCCCAACACTTGACCCTGTCTCTGTTCCTCCACTATATTCTGTCACTACTCCTGCACTAGATCCTATTACTACTCTTGTACTAGATCTTGTCACTACTCCTACACTAGATCCTGTTTTACCCTTTCGTCGGTCCACTCGATTATCTAAACCCCCTGACTGGTATGGTTTTTTTACACCTGTATCTTTATCAACTACCTTGTCTTCCGTTTCTATTCCTTCAAGTTATACATAGGCTATGGAACATGAATGTTGGAAAAAGGCAATGAAGGAAGAACTACAAGCACTACAAGAAAATCACACTTGGGACATTGTGTGTTGTCCTCCCATAGTTAAACCTATTGGAAGTAAATGGGTTTTCTCCATCAAGTTTCGCTTTGATGGTTCTTTGGATCGCTACAAAGCTCGATTAGTGGCTCTTGGTAATAAATAGGAATATGACATTGATTATGAGGAGACATTTGCTCCTATTGTCAAGATGACTATAGTTTGGACATTTGTAAACTACGACGCTCTTTGTATGGGCTTAAACAAGCTCCTCGGGCGTGGTTTGAGAAGTTTCGTACTATGCTCCTTAAGTTCTCCTTCACACAGAGTCAATATGATTATTCTCTCTTCTTTCACAAGTCTTCCACGGGTATAGTTCTCATTTTGGTTTATGTGGATGATCTCATCATTAGGGGAACTGATAATGGACTAATTACTAAGTTGCAAGCTGAACTACATGCAACATTTCGCATGAAAGATTTTTGACAACTTACATACTTTTTAGGATTTGAAGTACATCATCGATCAAATGATTTTTTTTTAAACCAACAAATGTAGATTATGGATTTGATCAATTTGGCAGGTTTAGATGGAACTACTCCAGTTGATACTCCTATGGAAGTAAATGTTAAATACAGGAAAGATGAAGGAGATCTTTTGTCAGATCCAACTCTCTATCAGCATTTGGTAGATAGTCTTATATACTTAACAACAACCAGGCCTGACATTTCATATGTTGTTCACCAAGTCAGCCAGTTTATGTCTTCCCCTCGACATCTTCATTTTGTTGTTGTTCGTCGCATTATCCGTTATCTTATAGGATCACCTACACGTGGGTTATTCTTTCCGAAAGACTCATCCTTAAAGCTTATGGCATACAATGCGGATTGGGCAGGTTGTCCAAATACTCGTAGGTCTACTACAGGTTGGTGCATGTTTCTTGGTGGTGCCTTAATTTCTTAGAAATGTTTGAAGCAAGATCGTGTTTCTAAATCTTCTACTGAGGCTATATATCGTTCAATGTCGTCTGCTTGTGCTGATATTGTGTGGTTACGTAGTCTTTTAGAGCAACTTGGTTTTTTACAACCTAACCCTACACCTCTTCATGCTGATAATACAAGTGCTATTAAGATTGCTGCAAATCCTGTATTCCATGAATGTACCAAGCATATTGAAGTGGATTGTTACTATATTAAGGAAGCCTTGACCAGTAATGTTATCTCTCTCCCTTACATCTCCACAGATCTTCAAGTTGTTGATATATTTACGAAAGCTATGACTAGGCAGCGTCATCAGTTTCTTGTTGGCAAATTGTTACTGGTTAACTTAGCAGCATCAATTTGAGGGGGGATGTTAATAAGCATAAATATATTTTATTATCTTTTATAGATTAGCTGTTAGGAATCTTCAATAATTATTATTGTAACAACAAATTTCTTCTTTTAATTATATATTCCCAAGAATCTGTCATATTAATGTAAAAGATATGCTCTACCACCTATTTAAGAAAGGGAGGCTGTTAAAGAATAGCATCAAGCTTTTCTACAAACATTGTGTCATATTATAATATGTTTACTTTTGTCTTAATATTTTGACATTTAAATCACTATAGTATCTAACTAGGAGCTTGGTTAGTTGGTTATCATTGGTTGGGTAGCTAATAACATCAATTTTTGCCCTTATAGTTCACAAAAAAATTCAAGACTAGCATTCTTATAATGTTGATCGAGTCAACGAGGCATAAGTTTTTAACAATGGTGATAAGCTTAAGGTTCCATCTATTGGATTCGAAATTTGGTTAAATTTCATTCTTAGATAAAATATAGCATGACAATCGAGGATGTCAAAATGTTAGAAATCTTATATACCAGTATTTACGTATCACTAGTTGTTGGTTAGACCTAGATAGCATTTTCATTCCTCAACATGTCTTATTTATTTATGGTTTTAACTTTACTAAATTTCTTGTATTTTTGTAGATATGATGATGATTGAGATGTCAAAAAATAAGTTTTATTTTTTTCAAACAACTATGTTTAAATATCATAATAAAGGTCGATAAGGAGAAAAAGATGGTCGCCGAGATCATGACTAATACATTGGAAAATGATCTGCATCTTCTTGAAGTAGATCAAAAGAGGGAAGAGAAGAGGAAGGAGAAGAATTTGTAAAGAGATCAGGATTTTCCTTCTAATCAATTATTGTATAGAATGCATTAACAATCGATAGTTGTTGACTCAAGCACTTCATCAATAAGAAAGTTCTTAGGTTAGGACCTCCAACTTGACTCAAAGATTAGCATTCACGTGTCGACAATCAAGAAAGAATTTTATACTTTAGTAAATCCATCTGATATGTTGAAAGCTTATATGAGACTCCATAAGGGGCCTTGTAATTAGAAAGCGCAAAGGCTAACAACTTTAAAAAGTTCAAAAGGATGGAGAATGAGCTTTCAAAGACCATTATTTCAAAAGGATGAAGAATAGTTTCATGTAATAAATATATGAAGTATGCTTAAGATGCTAGTGGGTTCCAAATTGAGCACTACAAGAAATCACCAAAAACCAATGTAATATTACTGAAGGATAATATTTTATTTGTAATTTGATATTATCGATGGATATACTTATTGGTATAGTAATTTTAAGGATTTCTGCATAATGCTACATGAAATCTGCTGAGCGCAAGTCTTATGTGTTGAGCATATTAGACTATAGAGGTTAAGGGGTATTCTTGGGTTTTAATCCGCTGAGCGTATTGGACTACAAAGTTTAAGGGGTGCTCTTGGGTTTTAATCCACTAAGCGAAGTGAAATTTTCTTATTGCGCTGAGCGGATTTCGTAGTTTTGGGATAACCCTCTAGACCCAATCCGCTGAGCGGAGTTGGGCTGAGCATAATTGTGATTCGTTGAGTGGATTTCCTTATTTCCAAAAAAGAAACTTTTGGAAGTGGGATTAAAAGTGCAATATGTTGAATGATAATGAATGAGATGTGATTTAAGAATGATGAGCATGGTAATGGGCATGAGGTTGTATATATTGGAAGAGAGAGAGTTATGATTATTATGAATGGAATGTGACATGTGGTAGTTTAGTGTATATGGATCTAAGGATATGTCATAAGGTATTCAGACCTCAATGTGGATGAAGGTCATGTAGACTGAAATCACATGTAATGAGAGGTCCATGGAGGTCCCATCAGTTACTCAAAGAAGGAAGTTAGATGGAGTTACCCTACTGTGATGTTGGTTAAGTAGTGAGGGGATGATGCAGAGGTGAAACAGACTTAGTTAGTTGGTCGTGACAAAATCCATGGTCTTGTTTTTTGAAACATCAGGTGTTAGCTTTACATGTCTAAGATCTATACAGTCTTCTAAAAGGCGTTAGTCTTGTTTATGATGTGTGAATTCTATCATGTGTAAAGCCTTAGATCCTTACGCTTGAATTTGATTGTATCAAATATCTTGACTATTTTATTAATTCATGTATTCTCTTTTAAATCACTAACTTACCCTACTTGTTATGTGTTTTATGTTTAATTGTTATGATCGTATACTTTACACAGAAGCAGATGTCAGATCTAGAAAAGGTTTATCAACGGGAGACAATAGACTAGGACTGATGTAGTATAGTAAAGGATATTTTGTGATCTATTTGGGTTATATAAAGAGAGATAGTCTAGACTAGTTTACTATAAACTAGTATTTTAATTCGTTACAACATTTTTTAGGTGTGATGAATTTTTTTTTAATTATATTATATTTATAATATATGATAATAAATTTATATAATAATTTTTAAGTATAAAATTATATAATTTATTTATAAATATAAAAATAATTAAAATTATGAATAAAATAATAATTATAAAAATAAAAATTATAAAATATCTTTATATTTAACAATTTTTTATTATAAAATACATAATATTTTTTTTAAAAAAAATATTTTATAATTTTTTAAAAAATAATTTAAAATTTTTATAATAATAAAAGTTATATAACTTATTTAAACTAAATCACAAAACATTAATTTTATTTTATGTATATTTTATATTAAATTAATTATATTTAATTTTTATATTAAATTTATATAAATATTTAATAAAAAAATTAAATCGTCACAGTCATTTTTAATATATATATATATATATATATATATATATCTTTCTCGTAGGATGATACTACACACAACTCAACTTAGTTGATTAGTTCGATTCTCACCCACTTACTTTGGGATAAGGGTGTTCGCGGTGCGGTTTGGTTCGGTTTTTCATTAAAATTTATCCGAACCAAATATAAAAATTATTTGCGGTTCGGTTTGGTTCGGTTTGAAATAAAAAAAAAATCCAAACCAAACCAAACCAATTTTAGCGGTTTGGTTTGGATCGGTTTTTGCAGTTTTTTTATTTATTTTTAATTTTATTTTTTTATTAATAATTGACTATTTTTATCTTTTTAAATAATAAACTAATAAAATTATATCATTGACTAGATTTCATATGGTTAGATAAAGGATTGAAAACCAAAAATGATAATANCAATTTTTATCAATATATTTGTCATTACCGATTAAAAAAAAACATGAAATAGAAGAAATGTATCTTTTTAACCATCAAATCATATATTGTTTTAATTTAATACCAACAAAATAACAATATAATATTTGACAAAACCACTAACAAAAATACACAAAAAAAAATCCAAGTAGATCAATTGTCAAATGTCGATAATTACAACCTGTAAAAAATAAAACATGATTAGTTAAATTCAAATTGCAACATTTCTTGACACTTTTTATAAGAAAAAAAAACATAATTTGTCAAGAAATCATCATACCATATAAAAATTAATTTTTGTAACAACTAATCAGACTCAACATCAGAATTCTCTTCATGTAATGGTAGGCTTGTACCAATTTCTAGAAACATATAAAATATAATAATCAATAGAATATGAAAATACCCATTTCAATTCTTTCTTTCAATGTCTTGCAAGTATTCTTCAATCTCTATTGACCATGGAGAGGGTGAAATGATGTGATGAAGATGGATTTGAATAAGAGTTAACGATGAGATAATGAAATCAGAGTAAGGGAGTTTCAAGTAAGGAACTCTAGAACCCTAAGATGTGTCTAACGAGATGAAAGTTGTAATAGACAATGACGGTAGGTTAGGTTTTGGTTTAAGATTTAGGAAAATAAAATTAAAAATAAATATAATATTATTTAATAATTGCGGTTCGGTTTGGTTCGATTCAGTTTTGAAATGTCAAACTGTAAACCGAACCAAACTGCGCGGTTCTGGAAAAAAAATCCAAAGTGATCCAAAAATTTGCGGTTTTAATCGGTTTGCGATTTTTTGGATCGGTTTTCGGTTTTTGTTTTGGGTTGGTTCGATTCTGAACACCCCTAGTTTGGGACAAGAAGACTTCTAACAAATCACAACTTAATTGCAATGAATTGATAGTTGAACTCATTGTCTCAAATATAAAATATTCAACCACTGAATTAAGGTTACCCCCACCCCCAACTAAGCCATTTATTGTTTAACATTTCTTATGTTTATTCTTTTTTGCCCTATTTTGTTAGTGGCAGATTCCCAAGCATACACGTAAAAGAGGTTATTGTATAGAAAACAAAGGACAAAGAATTCTAAAAGTATGAAGTCAAAAATATCTTACCATTATTTTAATATAGATAATAATCTTATCAATGAAGTGTGATAATCATGTGTTAGGCTTTTGCATTATCAAATAGTGGGAATAAAAGTGATTTTTTTTTTATTATTATCACCAGATTTTTTTTTCTTGAAACTCAAAAAATGTTTGAGTTCTTTTTCTTGAATTTATATTAATTGATTTTATTTATTTCTTTAAATGTTTCTAATTTAATTATTTGTTAAAAACACTATTGCTATAGTATTTAACGACATATGATTGTTCAGTTATTTAGTTTTTAACAATTTTAATAAAGTCTAAGATTTTTCAGTAAAGTTTCATTCAAACTATGAATAAATCTGTAACGTAATATGTTTTTTACCGTTTTCATAATGAACTCATATATGATAATTTATTATTTTAATTTTATCATGAACAAAATTTATATAATATTAATTTAGTTAAACGATGTCAGATTTTTAATTAATTTTTTTATTTTTCTGCATTAATATTTTATTAATTTAAATATATAAATTTTATGGATTTTAAGTTTAAAATTTTATAAAATAAAATTTATATTATTTTATATATATTAATTTGATTATATATCTAAATTATTTAGGATTTTCAATGTTATTTTCGTCATTGAATTTATATTAAATTTGGATATTTGTTATTTAATTTGTACTCTTAAATATAAATAAACTTCGTGACACATTATAAAATATGAAATTGGAACTATAGTTTGAGAGTTGTGATGTACTAATTGTACACATTGATATTTTTATAATGCAGAAGTTAAAGCACTAAAGTAAATATTTAAAATGGCTAAAAAAAAGGTCATTTTTGTATAAATACTGTATCTCTTAACTTTAGTTATAGGAAGATTTTATATCAATTTAATTACTTTACAAACCATATCTTCATTTTTCTTATGAACTTTATATTCTAGATTGATTAAGATTCGGATAGGCTAGCTACCTTGTGGGCATGTGCATCATGTGGTAGTGGGTTAGATATATCTTTGGATAAATTAGCATCTTAGTGGAAAGATATTTGACTATATTTTTTATATAAACAGTATCTTTCAATCGATAATTATATAATTGTTTTTCAGAAATCAAAATGATTAATGTACATTATGTGTTTTTATGAGAGTTTGTTCGATAAAAGTAGCTTAAAAGTTAAGTGATTCAATACCTATCGAGGTTTTTCCTAAGAACTTTTGTAGAAGAAAAATAGAGAAAATTTATTTTTTTATAAAGTAAATAAATTAATTTGTAGAAGTTTTATTACTAAATTTTAAAATCATTTTTAACCTATGGATAGATTAATTTTAGTTTACGAAGCATTTTTTTTTTATATTTTTTATAAATAAGTTAATCTAAAAGTAAAATTTGTAATATTCTGAATACGTAAATTTTGTGGATGGACCTAAGCCTATTAGCTTAGGGAAGGGAGGGAAGAAACTTAAACTAAAAATTTTTTTAAACACTCTCATTTTTTTAGTTTCTGATTAGCATTCTCCTTCCTTCTCTCTCTTGTGCTTTCAAATTTTCCAAAATCTTCTCCATTATTTTCTTAACTTCTTCCTTCATCTTTACATTTTATCAAGAATCTGAATGTGAGGAAGAAGATCTTCACAAAAGAAACCTCTCTCAACTGATTACCCTCTACTATTAGGTGAGTTTTTTAAATAAAAAATATTGAGGGTTTCTGATTTTGGGGATTAGGGGAAATGAGTAATTTTTGGAATTAGAAACAAATTCTTGATTATTATAGTAATTAGGATGTTCTTTGTGTGTTTAAATAATTGGGATAGTTTTAGCAATTAGAATTTCTAAAATCTTCAAGTGTTGCTGGAAAAAAAACTTGAGATAATGGAAGCTAATTATCTCAAACTCATAGAAATATGGATTTATTTCTTATGTTAATATGTTCTTAAAAAATTTGATGGTGATTGTGTGAGATTTAATGTTGAATTGAAAGGTTTGATTGGTGGAGACTATATGAAGCATGATTATGAACATTATGATTCTTAAAATTGGATTGCATGTTGGTTAAAATCTTAGTTCCTCGGATTGTTTGCGCCGTATGCAAGATTTTAGCTTGAACGAATAATTTTTGCTCAAGCGACTGAATTAGGAGTTGCTCTCGAGTGTGTTTACGCTCAAGCAAGGCATCCTTCGCTTGAGTGAAAGTGCCCAGACTTGGGTATATTGAGGAAATCTCACATTAACTAAAAATGAGGCCGAATTATAGTATATACATGAGGTTTAAACCTCACATTCTAAACCAGTTTTGAGGGTGAGTTAGACACCGTAATCACTTTCTACATGGTATCAGAGCCTGGTTAACAAGATTGTTGGACCTAGATTGGGTCACTTGTTAATATCCTGAACCTTGGTTAGTAGGTTGTTGGGCCTAGATTGGACCACCTATTAATAGATCCTCGATGTGAGAGGAGGGTGTTGGGGAAATTCCACATTAACTAAAAATGAGGTCAAACTATAGTATATAAGTAAGGTTTAAACCTCACCTTTTGAACCAATTTTGAGGGTGAGTTAGACACCGTAATCACTTTTTACAAGGTACTACTCTCGGGTTGATTTTTGCATGAGCGAAGAAGGATTCACTTAAATGAAAATGCTTCAAACCTGAATGTGCTCTTAGATCCATTTTTGCTTGAGTGAAAATATCTGGGTTCTTTGTGAAATTTTTTGAGTTCTAAAATGAATCTATTGATAAAAAATCATTAAGAAAGAATAAAAATCCACTAAATTAATGCATGTTATAATAAATTAGGTATTGTGTATTGATTATTTTTAAAGATGTGTGAAATTATGGAGAATTAGATTTGCTAAATGTATGCTTGGAAATAGTATGGTTATTAATATGAGTTTGTATTACATGAGTGATTATGTTGTTGTTCCTATAGTGATGAAAAGCTTTCTGAATGGAATATATGTTGAATTTGTGATAATATTGAAATGGATGTAGATATGTAAATTGAATTGTGAATTGTTGAAATGAGGAAATATATCTAGATACCTTTGGTGAATGAATTTATTACTTGTGATATACTTATTGAAAATAAAATGCATGAGTAAATGGATGAGCAATGATTGAGATAAACAAGTGAAATCATAATCAGGGATTTTCTACGTGTTGTAAATTAATTGTGATGATTGTATTGGAATCAAATAACTATCTATGGGACATTATTTGACATGGTCTAGTATATATGGGATTTACGAGACTTACGGTAAAAAAGGTACTCAAACTTCAAATGATATCTCGGTCAAGAAGACGGTGGTATCATATGGCATGAGGTCGATAGGGATCCCACTTATACTCTACAAGAGTGGTTGTTGCCAACTGTTAGGTGCTTTGGGCACTACCTTGTCATGTAACACCAAAATGGAATAGACAGAGGTCCAATGTAAAAAAGACTCATACTAGACAAGGTTTATGGCCCCGTAACCAGTAGTATGACAAGTGTTAGTCTCTGAAGTTAAGAATTTCATATGTTTTATTTAGATGAGTTTGTCTAGCAAATAAGGTGTTAGTATCAGAATGTGAAAATTATACTATAAATGTGATTGTATGATCTCCTCTAATGATTTGTATTGTTAAAAAATTTGAGCTATTTTAGGTTTATTTATACTTAAGATTGATTTTATTTATATTAACTTACCCTTATATTTTTTGTTTTGTAAATTTTATGGTATTACTCTAATTGTGTTCTTACAAGAAAGTATATATTGTTAAAAATAAATCTCTTATAAAATTATGAACTTGATGAATAGGAATTATGGACTTTATATTGATTTAGATGAAATAATACAATATATGTCTTAATAGAATTATGATATCACTTACTTTTTCACTTATACAATAATGCAATTTTTATATATCTTTATGTTAATAGTATTTAAGATTAAATGTGATTTAAAGATGTTATTTTAAGTTTATTACATAACATTATATAATAAATTAGTAAAATGATTGAAAGAGAGATCTGAAGAAGAATTATTTTCACGTTAAATAAAAAGAAAAAGAAAAGAAAGTTAGCAATTATAAACCATATATTAACTTAAAAAATAAGCTAAAATCACTAAAAGCAATTCATTAACAAACTTATTTTTATTAAGCCAACTTATAAGCGATTCTAGAGTTTGACTTTCCCAAAATATAGAGTCTTCTTGGTACATTGACAACTATAAATTAAATTTAGATCAAACCTAATAATGATAACCCAATTTTATATACAATATTTTTACAATCCCAAGTCAAATAAAAATGATTCGAAGCATTTACATTATTTTAAAAACCCAAATACTCAATCGAATATACATGTAAGATACAAGATTTCCAATCATAATAGAAACAGAGGACGAATAAACAGGGAACGAATATTCAATTTCAAGTGAATAAACAGAATTCCATATTATATATATAACCGTTTAACAATTTTCTTAAAATAATATTATGATATACATACTTTTATTATAATATTATTTTGTCAAATAATTTAAAAGAAAAATGGATTATCAAAATATTATTATGGATAATCTTCAAATTACCTTTGAGATTTATTGGTTTATCAACTTCAATTTTTCTCTAAAACTGATATCTTTGAACATTATCCTATAAAATACTATCAGTATTTTTTTAAGAGAAAAGAAATAAACATTTGACTACACATTATAAAAGGTTCGGAAGACTAAATCGACTTTATATATGTTATTAGATTATAATATTTAAATTTATTTAAAAATATATAATATATATTTCATATTTATGACAGTTGTATTCAAAATATCTTTAAACAATTCAAAATTTACGAATCCCAAATAAATAAATAAATATATAAAAATAAGGATAAAGAGAAAAATAAGTTTTAAACAGATAAATAACTTGAATTAGTAAGTGATAAAAAGTTTGGGAAATTTTTGAAAAGATTATAAAAGAAGGTATAACACCTTTCACTCTTCATTTTCTTTTAAGAGCCTCATCTCTTACTAGAACCTTTTCTCTTTAAGTCTCTCATCTTCTCTTTACGATTTCTCATTATTTTCCTCATCTTCTCCTAAACTCAAGCTCGCCATTGGAAAGCTCTTGAGAAGGAGAATCATCCCCACCAATTGGATTTCGTTTTGGGTAAGTTCTTGGTACAAAGTTTCCTCTTTTTCATTAGGGTTTGGGACTAGGTGTCGGTTCCTCTTCTCCCTTGCGTTTGAGCCGTTTAGAGGCTTGTTATGATGTGTTTGAGCTTGTGTTTAGGTGTTGGGAGAGCTAGTTGGGAGCCAAGGTCACAGATCTGTGTTGTTGTGGAAGGACTCCATAGTTGGGTGTATAAACAAGGTACGGGATATTAGAGATTTAGTCCTTTTTTCTGAAATCTATGTTTGAAATATATGTTAAATGTTGTTTTTGTTGTGTTTAAATATGCTTAGAATACTTGTTTGGGTGTTGGATTCACGTTTTCGCAGTTCTGCAGAACCCCTGCTTGCATAAATCCACTGAGCGTAGGGCCCCTACGCTGAGTGGATTTGTTCTAGGGGCTCTCGAGTTAAAATTCGTTGAGCGGAGGGCCTAGCACTGAGTGCATTTGTAAAATAATAAAAAGAAAACCGCTGAGTGAATTTTCTTTGACTATTTTGCCTTATTTGACTTGAAATGATGGAAGATGATATATATATATATATATATATATATATATATATGTATGTATGTAACTCTTGGAAAAAGTGTGTATGATATGATTTAATGGCATGAGGCCTGTGTTACTCCCAATGAGAGGAGGGTTTTGTTGTTGAGCTATTAATATGTGATTATTGGTAATGTAGTATGTATGGATTTTGAAAATATCTATGGGGTATCCAAATCTTAATGATGTTCCAAGTCATGTAGACTAAGACTCATGTGGTGAAGGTCGATGGAGACTCACTAATTGTTCCGAAAGTTGCAATAGGTGAAGCTACCCTGAGGTGGTATTTGGTTGTGAGGTGTTAAAAGATGACCCTAAGTTGAAAGAGGCTCAAAAGGTCGGTTATGGTGAAGGCCCTTGGTCCTTGGATATACCTTAGGTGTTAGCCCCAAATGTGCGAAACTTACACAGTCTTTCAGAAGTCATCTGTCTAATTTTGTGATTAGTGCTTATGGGTGTAAAGCCTAAGGTAGGCCCTTACACCTACTATATGGTTGGAAATGTTGAATTGATTTATTTGATTGTTAATTTTCTACTACCTTACCCTTTTATGTGTCTTTGTGTTTTTTCTTGCTATGATCGTGTTCTTTATATGAGAATAGATAACAGTTCTACTAAGAAGACATATGTAAAAGAGAGTAGGAAATAATGTAGGTCATATGGGTTGTAATATACTTAATGATAGTTTTTTTGGTGAATTATGAATTAGTTGTGTATTTCGAATAATACCATTGGGATTATTGTAATAGTCATTAGTATTCGTACTTAGAGTTATTGAATGCTTAGAATATATTTATATTTTGAGTATGTTACATTTAGTGGTATCAGAGCATAAGTTCCTTGTAGTAACTTGAGGTAATGGGATTGCCTAGTTAGGATTAATGAATAGTGTGATGTATTCATTCCATAATAGTGTGATTGTTTCTAATATCATTTCTTGTGGATTTTCTAGGATGGTGCCTAGACCACCACCACCTTCTCCTCTCCCGACTCCATATGTAGATCTGGGCCACATAGCGCAAGCCATCAAGATGATAGCCTCCACCATTCAACAACAAAATTTCGTTATGGCATAACAAAATGCCACCATGGCACAACAACATCACGCCACCCTACAAGAACTACAAGCAACGAGGGGGACGACCTCCAAGGAGATCGCAACTAGGGAGGAAATAACTAGAAAAGCAGCAACCACGGAAGCAGCGGCCAGGGAGAACACTTTGGATTGGCCAATTTCTTTAGACATGGGCCTCCTAAGTTTAATGGGAACTCCAGCCCTAACCAGGCAGACCAGTGGATAAGGGAGCAGGAAAAGATCTTTGAAGCTACCTCCTACCCCGAAGATAAGAAGTTGACTTTCGCCACTTATCTTCTATCTAGGGTGTTCGAGTTTTGGTGGTAGGGGATGAGGCAGATGATGGAAAGCAAGGATGAAGTAGTGAATTAGGAGAATTTAAGATATAAATTTTTGGAGAAGTACTTCCCAAACAGTGAGATACAACAAAGAAGTTGAGTTCCTCCAGTTAAATATCGATCATATTCTCATACTTTGGTAGATGTACACCCTTGATATCTCCCCCCGACCTCACTCCATTAGGTAGTAGAGGTATAATTACCCTTGCTTTCGTAACAACATCCAATACCCCCTCCTTGACCACCTCTCCCTCATTCTTTGAAACTGCAATTTCCCCCCTAGATCCGAGTTGGTTGTCCCACTTCGATCTGCCCTATCTTCACTCCTCTAGTCATAGTTTGAATTGACCCTATAATCCTGCCCGATAATAATAGGCACACTTCCTTCCCCACCTTTATTCTGCTCTGCTTTGTCCCCCTGTTGTTTCGTACAAAACTCATTTAACATGTCTCCATCAACTTCTTCTTTTTCCGACAAAAACAGATTGACCTTTCTTATTTCTATCCTAGTCGACCTTTCATTAGGAATAAGGACAGTGATTTTTGAAAAGTCATTCTCAATCCTCTCTTTCACCTTGAAATCATCCTTGTACTCCCTACTATTTTGGTTAAAATTCTGCCCCCTATTTCCTCCTTTGCACTAATCTTACCCAATTTTTCCAAAACAGTGGAACTCCTCCTTGGATATTGCAAAAGCGCATCTGCATTTGACTTGTTCGCACAACTTCCAACCAAGGTCTCCTCATCAGTGAAGTGCAACTTTGCCCTCGTAATCATCCTGTCATCTAGCCCCTCACCGAAGCATTAAACAGAGCACTCCGAATTGGACTCGAGATCAAAGTTGGACCCATCACAATTGAAAAATTGATCGTCATCACTCAGTCCTTGAAAGTTCCCTTCATCTTCTCTACACTTGAATGAGTTCGTCTTCATTTTCATTTCCTCCGTTAAAGAAATTTGAGTTAGAAGACCATTTATCATAATTGTCTTTGAGAAATTAGCCATGTCCGCCAACGACATCTTTATCTTTAAACAAGTATATTCTACGATTTCCATTGATTCTGTTGCGGCATCGATGGATGTTAGGATGCCCACTAGTGCTGCCACCTTCTCGAAGCACTCCCTGCTCCAATAATATAATGGAATGTCGGTACATCTAATCCAGACCACTTTATTACCAGAAAGCACTTTTGGCTTCCAAGGACTAAAGGACTCGAACATAGTAGCCAACCACTCTCTATTCATCACAATCACCTCTTTAATATTAGCCCCCTCTTCACTGGTCATCAATACAAGATTATCTCCTAGATATCTTAATCTTATACGAGAAAGTCATTTTACGAGGAAATATTCATAAATGTTCTCCACTGACAAATAGTCTCGAAGCTGCCCAACAATGCTCTTTTCCAGTCATTCCCTTTTTTCGCACCTTACATTGATCTTCATTCCCTTCCAATCTGAATCTCCAATAGATTTTATAGTGTCTTATGCCTGAACATACTTTGGCCTATTGCCCACAATTGTATTAGCATACGTAAATCTCTTTTTCTTTTCTCTCCAAACAGACATTCTTCATTCATGTCCAACTACCTCCGTCGGAAATCTTGCTTTTTGAGTCTGTTTGTAATCAGTTTGCCTCTCATATTTGATAAGTTAACAAATAGTTTCTTACTCCCAATCCATATTTGGTTCAAACTCTTTTCCATTATTACAGGATTGACAAAATTCTAGAATCTAACAAACCAATATAGTTATCCCTGCCTATTCCTTTTCTTACCAATGAAAATTTTTCTGTAGTTGTCTCATCTTTGAAAATTTTTTTTCATATCGCTTTCACCATATATTTTTGGAAAATAAAAAAGAAAAAAGATGTAATATTATTTATCGTCTACTAGTTCTCTCAATCTCGCAAGAAACATTTGTGATTTTTTAGGGTTATGATTGATTAGCAAAATCAAGAATAGCCGTGGAGACTGATCAAGTCTCTCCTGTTAGTCTCCATGTTCCATTCCCCTTGTTAAGGAAAAAGTACATTAACTTGCTTTGTGTGCGCCAGATGGAAGAGACACGTTACGAGTTTCACCCCAAGTGCTTGATACAGGATTGTGTGATGTGTGCGTGTGTCAAAAAAGCTTATTTTAAAAACTCAGTTTATGGAAATTATGCTTTAGCTAATATTGCAAATTCTATCATGAACTGTATATGAAGAACCCACTATCATAATATTGCCAAGCAATGTGTCTCTACTAATTTAGTTTTGTCACGGAAAAATAAAATAAAATATAGAAAATTTGCAGTGTTGATATTAAAAAATTATAAGCATCTTTTCCAGACGTTCTTAGTGTATCCCCAAATCACACTATTTTAATAAAAAAAATTTAACAGATAAATTTAACCCGAGTCTCCTTCAAAATAAAGGTTCAGTTTGTTTACTGTGAAACTCCAATAAAATCCATATTCGACGAAAACTCGTATATGAATTGAATTTAGATTTTCTGATTTGTATAAACTGTATATTATTTTTATTGAAGAATTTGGCTAATAACTTTTAGTGAGTCTCCTTTTATGTACAAAATTTGAATTAGAGAATTTAAAAAAAAAAAATTAACAGAACTTTAAATTTACACTTACTTTGTATAAATTACACATTATATATTATATATCTTTCTCACATATTCAAATATTTTAACTTAAATATAAATTAGATTAATAAATTTATTAAAATAAATTTCGATATCATATTAAAAATAAATTTTAAAATTAATTTATTTTCGTAAAACTGATTGAAATAATAATTTAATAAAATAATATAAAATAAATAAATAATAACTTGTTAGTTAAATACTCTGAAGTAAATAATCATATCAATATAATTTAGTAAAGAAAACACACATGAATTAAATAAACCGCATTGTAATTTGTGTAGGTCCCATTAATTTTTATGTTGGTAATGACACGTTAGTCACTAAGTAAATGGAGAAGGATGAGGTGAAGATTTCTTTATAAAGTTGGATATGTTGTCATAACCACAGCCGAAACCTACTGAAATTCAGAAAGGCAAAAAATTACAACATGAGGAAGTTTCTTCTGATTTTCCTATTCTTGGAAATTCTTAACTGTGAAGCACAATATTCTAATGGCAACCCATATGACTATTTAGAACTAGCCTTAAGGTGGCCAAACTCCTATTGCGTGACTCATGAAGGTGGTTGCAGAGAAATAGTTCCCCAATATTTCACCATTAGCTATCTTAGTCCAAGGAAAAGAGAAGGGCGAGATATGCAATATTGCTCCTCTCCAATTACTCTGCCAAATACTACTGTTAGTATCTCTTCCTTTCCCATAAATTGAGATCACAGATAACATTTTGTGTTCGGTTTTCAAGTTTCTTTCATGGTAATTGTCCTTAATTCTATATACCTTAATTCAATTTACTTTCTTAATGTGTTTTTTCATCTTTATCAAAAAGCTTATCCAATCATGATATATCAAGTTTGTATAGCTAATATGTCTATATTCATATACATGCAGATCGAGACAAATAAAAATGACCTACTCTTATTCTGGCCTGATCTGAGCACTGATAATTTTATGGAGAGCAAGTCATTATGGAGGGACCAATGGAAAAAGTTTGGGTCGTGCTATAATATGATGCCAGATGACTATTTTACGTATGCACTCAACAATAGGAAAAGAAATGACCTAAAGAGAATCTTGACTAGTGCAGGTAAACATGAACAATTGAGGAAAACAAAAGAATAAAACTTGGTCTTGCTCTAAACTTGAATTCTTCTAGCTCATAATAGGTTTATGTAAAATTTTTTGTTCTCTTAATTTAAGTAACATCCTAAATATGGAGTATATGATTGATTTGTTTGTCAGGTATTGTTGCAAGTGGAAATTCATATCCAACGCATAGGATACTCGGAACTTTCAGGAGAACTCTAGGTGTGAATGTGAACATAGTGTGTGAGCCTGATAGAAGTGGCAACTTTTATCTTGCAGAGGTTCATCAATGTGTTGATGTTTCTGGAACCATTCCTATAGACTGTGACAACAAAGCAAGAGGATGTGATGATGATCCCATCTTTCCCTATACGGGATTCCAACCTGATAAAAACCCTAAATAATAACACCATGCAATCACAATTTCATAAATTGTATTTACCTACAATAAATATATATATATATATATATATATATATATATAAAATAAGGGCTTCTATGTGTATGTTGAGGAAATAACTAATAAAATATTTGAACAAAATTCAGAAAAAAGCTTGACCAAATATGTGCGAAACAAAAAAAAAAAAAAAAATTCACTTGATGATATCTACTATTTCAATTTTTCTAACAACTCAACAACAATTAGAAGCAATATACTATGATTCTTTTCCTATGATTGATAAGGTCGAGGTAATGACATACAAGTTATAATTACCAAGCACTTCTCAAATTCATAACGTATTTAATGTTTCTCAATTGATGATGGTATTAATTTCTCAGTTTTCCTTAACCATATTAATGATATTCTGGATACAAAGGTACCGAAAGCCATTCTTGACACAAGCTTTGTTAAAAAGAAAGGACACGCAATGACAAAAAGTACAGGTGCAATGGAAAAATCAATTTCCTGAAGATGCAACATGGAAATTTTCTCATAAAATTTCCACATTTTTGCAATCCTTATAATTCTTCTTCTCTATTTTATATTCTTATAATCAAGAAGTATGAAGTTCTTTCTTTCAAAAAATTTCCTACAACTTTGAATATTTTGAACTCTATAATTCGTATCATCTTGTACTTTTCATAATTAGTGTATCATCTTCATAGTACTCCCTTTAGACGTAAATAAACCTCAAAGTCCTCAAATATAGTTAATATTATGTTTTAAGATCTAGAAAATATGCACCTACAAATGTTCCTCAAGGTCTAACAAAATTTTTCAATTCAGAATTTGAATAAAAGAGAAAACCCTAAATTAATTAAACACAAAACCTTCCATCACCCACTCTACAAGAGAAAGCTTCATTCACAATGAGAGAGCTCTAAGCCATTATTAGAGAGGTCTAAACAATCATGTGGAGGAGATTAAAGTGCGAGAAGGAAGATCGGGAATGCATTGAATGAGACTTGTGAACACATAGAATTGTTCTACAAACCGCGTGAATCTGTGGAGCATGAGTCGTGGAAGGGAAAGCTATGATGAAAAGTTAAGGTGAGCATGAGAGGGAAACCCAAAAGTGAGAGGAAAGACGTGAGACAAGGATTTCGGATGTGAATTTAGGATATTAGAATAGTTTCAAAAAATGATAAAGAAATATTTTCATATAATTATAATTTTTTTATTTATAAAAATATAAATATATTAATTAATATAAATATTTTAAAAATATTATATAATTATATAATTTTTAATAATAAATATATGCTTTTCAAAATACTTTTAGGATAAAAAATAAATATATATTATTATTTTAAATTAATACAATTTTCATTTTAATTAATATTAAAAAATAAATTAAATGATTTATTTTCCTTTAAAACAAATTTTAAATTTGCAATGACTAATTTATTTAAACTGAATACAAAATAATAATATAAATAAAAAAATTAATATTACTATTTTTAAATTATAAAAAATATAAAAGATACAAAACAAATAATTAACATATTAATTAAATTGATAAAAATAAAAAATAATGCAGTGAATAATTTAGTTACCATTTTTTTTTATAAAAAATTTAATTACTCAATATGATTAAAATTTGTAGTTACTAAATTTTTCACATTAGTGATTGGACATTAGAATCTAGATAGATATACATATTAACACATTTAAAAAAAAAAGTTTAAAGATAATGCGGTAAATATTAACATTCTATCTTTTATATTAACATTCAATTTTTCCTGGTTTTTTTAAAGTGTTCTACAAAATTTTAAAATATGGTAGATTTGCTTAATTATGATAATTATGTAACTGAATATAACTTTTCTTTAAGAGTGAATTAGTATAAATATCTTATAGGATATCTTTTTCTATATTTCATTTTATTTATAAATATCTTATAGGATATCTTTCTCTATATTTTATTTTATTTATACTTTTCTTCTTGAATCTTTGATCCTATATTGAGAAGGTTAACTGATTTCTTGATTTGTAAAAAACACTGATTTCAAACTTTATTATTCTATTTAATTAAAATCTCTTGACAAGGTTACAAAAATTAGAAAGTTTAATTCACCTCGTTCCTCTTGAACTCAGTCTCTATTTTTAACATATAAAAACTATCAATCAAGTTGATAAAAGAATAATTTATTAAAATATTTTCAAAACCTGTAAGGACTAGTTTTAGGATTTAATTTGATGAATAATGAAATTTGGTTTAGTTAAATTTAAATGTATATAATAGTTCATTCTTCATTATTTTAAATAATTATTTTTCTAAAATTTCTCTATCACTAAGTTCTCTCTGAAACTTCTGCTCTCTCTCTAAAATATAAGCTCATTTCTCATCTTTTTCCCAATGAAAGCACATGAGCTAAAAGGTAGCATAGTGTAGATCATTAGTTACCAACCATAATTTTGATTTGGATAAGTTTCTATTTTATCTCTTTTTTCTCTTAGCTTGTATGTGGGTGTGTAGGGCTCACATGTATACTTTTAATAGATAAATCTTTGTTAGTGTATGTCTATAGTGATGTGTTCCATCTATTAATCAAACTTTCTAGGAACAAATTAGGGAATTCTTGATTAGTTCTCTATCTTTTTTTATTATTTTCCTTGGTCAACAAGATATTTTCAAGGTAAGGAAAGTTAGTTTAGTCTCCAAATTTACATTAGGTTAGAAGATTTAAATTGGTTGAAATTATATTTTTATTTATCAGTTTTTATGATTGATAAAATGTTATGTTTATGATTGATTGACTTTATGAATTAAGAAATTATAATGGTTAAGTAGTGCATGAGTTGTGAAAACGGGATATGTTGAGATTGAATTGTTAGTAAGTCATTCAATTGCATATGAATTGCAAGTTTTTATAAAATTTTGTATTTAATAAAATTTACAAATTTGAATTGGTTTAAGTGAAATAGAGATAGTAAGTTAGAGATTAACTCTACGAGTTCCTCATTCAAGCACTTATCTAGTGCTCAAGCAATGGAGTTACTTGCTTAAGCAACTAACCATCGTTTGAATAAGATGTGACTCTAAAATAATAGAATTTAATTTCAACTCTTAAGCTCTCAAGTGACATGTGACCCAAGAGATCTGAGTTTCTTCTATGACTATATCGCCTAAGTGGTACGACTTTTTTCTCAAGTGAAAGAAGTTCACTCAACAACATTCCTTGTTACATGAAAAATGTTTGATGAGTTTTTATATTATTTTCAACAACTTAAGTTTTAGTATAATTCCGTACTTATTATATAATTCAAGTAAATATGATTTTAACGATTATGGTTATTGTGTGATGAATAATGAATTTGATTAACATGAATATAATTGCATATTGTCGTGGAGACTAGTAGTTATTAAAGGAGGTGCTACTGAATTGTGTTAAGTATGAATTGTGTTAAGTATTGTAGATATTAATTTGGTGGGTTCAATTAGATATGCAAGTTCTAATGATAATAAAAATTATATAGATGAAAATATCATGTGTCGTGAGTCAATGAATGTTCTTGTTATTTATTTTGGAATGTGTATAAAAATTACCTTATTATATTAGAATTACCTAAATGGCACCATTATTATGATAATATAGTGGATCGATATACGAGATTTATATATTAATGTATAAGAGGTGTTAATCTCTAAATTTAAAACTAAATACACTCTTGCAAAACTTTTATATATATATATATATATATATATATATATATATATTTTGTAACGAAAAAAAATATACATATTTTATATCTATAATGGAATAAAAGTTTACCAATACATTATTAATAAATCCAAAACATCATAAAACATGAAACGTTCGAACACATAAAATATTCAATTTATCCAAATAAGGTTTATCACTTCAAAATAAAAGTCTTTACAAAAATTCATAATAAATTGAAAGTTTTAAAATGATTCATCAAGACAAAATTTGATCTCCTTCAAGCAAAACTTGAAGCTACTATTTAACTTTCACCTACATTGTTACCTGCTCTCGTGTCAAGACACGATCATCGCAGTATCAACAAAGCTACAAACACAAATAACAAGGGTAAGTTAATCTAAACAAAATCAATCCAAAATATATATAATTCATAAATTCATCCTCACAATTATTTATCTAAATATATTCAGGTATACAAACAATTATAATCGTACCCAATCACATGCACCCATTACACTCACTCATTCACATACACCTAATATTCTAGACAGACTCTTCCAAAAAATTATATGGAGTCCTTAATCACCTGTCATACGGTTAATAGGTCATAAACACAACCCCTTTAGAATCTTTTTTACATCAGTATTGTAATCCCTTTAAAGTCTTTTTCACCTCAGGATTGGTAATCCCTTCAGAACCTTTTTCACCTCATGATTACACGTTTATACCCATTTTGGAAATCGCACGTTAGAGTGATTCCCACATACACCTATCAAAGAACTAATGGTTTCTCCCACCTAATGATAAGTGCAGTCGAAACCTCCATCGACCTCCATCAAATGGTTACCTTGTCTATGTGACTAGAATACCATTGAAGTTTGGATACCTCCTTTAGAGGCATCTAGAATTCCATATGTACACTAAAGTTATACCAAATAGTACCATGTGGTAACTATTTGACTCACACGCAAATAACACATAATCATTCATATAATATAGTCTCACAAACAAATAATCCATTTCACAGTCCATCACAATCTCATAGAAACACTTTCATCTCAAGCACACAACCATCTCATCTCATTGGCACCACTGCCATCACAAATTCATTGGCACCACTATAATCACAAATTCATTGGCACCATTGCCATCACAATTCCACAACTCTCACTACAAAAAAAATTCATATTTCTCATACAACAAGTTTGTGGGTAATACTTAAAATCATTCGAAAATACAATTTTTCGCACAAACCTACCACAAACTTCCCACCACCATAAATGTGTAGGTAAAAGACTAGTAGGAAATTATTTTCCACAAAAAATTCATGAGAAATTTCTCACAAACAAATCCATGAGAAATTTCCCACAAACAAATCAATGGGAAATTTTTCCACAAAGAAATTTATGAAAAATTTCCCACAAACAAATCTATGAAAGATTTTCATAAAAATAAATCTGTGGGAAATATTCAATGAGTAATTAATTTTTTCCTAAGAAAAAAATCGTGGGAAATATTTCATGGGTAAATAAATTTATTCTTGTAGTGTGTACATCCAATTATTTTTAGAAAAAATAAATAATAATATAATAGACGAATATATATATATATATATATTATAAGTAATTATTTGATTAAATAAAGTATTTAATTCAGATTAAAAAATAAAATAAAATAGTTTATAAAATAAAATAAAATTAAGCGAAAAGATATTGTGATGTTATTAAAGATAATGCAGGGTAATTTTTCTAAAAGATAATGTGAAGCAGTTATTATCTTTAAAGATATTATCAATTGGATTTAATATTCAGAAACCCAACTCTACCAGTATAAATAGGCGTTAAACCCTCTTTATTTATCATTCCAAATTTTCCCTAACATTTGGGAAAAAATCTTAAGGAGGTGACTAGGGGCGACATATGAGGAGTTGGGAGTGTAGCATCTCAAGGCGTCGCGAGGCCTAGCATCTAAGGCATTACGTATCTTTATTCAGAGATTGAAAGGTGACAGACAATTTTCATATCATCAGCCATTAAAGAAAAGTAAGAGAAGGGAAAACATACTTCTTTATCAAAGGGACATTATGGATCTAGGTAAATGCTCTAATAACTTTCTAACAATTGGTATGAGAGTCAAGTTCTGACCTAGGACCCGTATAGCTCAATCGTTAGATTGCCTGATTAGATCCTTATTAGATCTAACAAAGTTATATATTATTTTAATCACCAAAGTGATTAAATTTGGAAAGTTATATATTCTTTTAATCACCAAAAGTGATTAAATTTGGAAAGTTATATATTCTTTTAATCACCAAAGTGATTAAATTTGGAATTCTATATGATGGATTGGAAGAATGTTGTTATAAAACTATTTTGGGATGATTAAATTATTAATTTTAAGGTTTACATGATTATCCAAAAATGATTTGTTACTTATAATTAATAATATAAAAAATTATTTTCATACTTGTTGAATGTGTGTCTATCCAAATATATCATGCATGTCAAATAGTATGAGTTATTACCCATTAAAGTACATTTAGTTGGCATCATTCATAATAATATGGAACGTATTTAAATTTACCCTAAGGTGATTTTAAATACAGTATTAAAGTTAATATCCATTAAATGTTTCAAAACCTTAATGTTTGAGTATGTGTAAATTATGTAGCTATGTTTAACATGATTACTTTGGGAAATTGTTTAATCAAGTTCAATGGTCTGAATTATCCTGATTGGCATGAAATGATCCAGTTTCAACTGGTGTGATAGATTTAGATCTTGCATTATGTTGAAATTGTCTTGAATTTTAAACTACCTACATGTATTAAGTTACTTAAAGTTAAGTTACTGGAAGTTACATAGGTTAAGGTAGTTTTATTTTGAAGGTAGTTTTGTTATTTTCTATTTAGTATCTTCTTTTCTGTAAGCAAAATATTATGTACTGGTGTTGATTTTGTACGTTACAGTAAACAGAACTACGTCAAATATTAAGTTCTTCTTCTTTTACGTTCTCCCTATATTTTCCTCCGGTTATAACAAGTGGTATCAGAGCTCTAGGTTTTCTAAGACGGGTTTTGGTTATCGCAATGTCTTCGTATAGATTTGATGTTGAGAAATTCAACGGTTCAAATGATTTCGCTTTTTGGAAATTGAAGATGAAGGCGATTCTCGTACATCAAGGATGTGCAGCGGCGTTAGAGGGTAAGGATGAGTTGCCTGCAACTCTGACAGAAGAACAAAAGAAGGAGATGTTAGAAAAGGCGCATAGTATGATTTTGTTAAGTTTGACTGATGAGGTTTTGCGAGAGGTTGTTGACGAAGAGACGGCTGCAGGAATGTAGAACAAACTTGGAGAAAGATTTCAAAAGAAATCTTTGACCAATTGGTTGTACCAGAAGCGTCTATATACCATACAAATGACGGAAAATATGTCAGTCAGAGATCATCTTGACAATTTTAATCGAATTATCCTGGATCTTCAAGGTGTCGGGGTTAAAATTGAAGATGAGGATCAAGCTATTATTTTGTTATGCTCCCTGCCAAAATCATATAAGCATTTTGTTGATACTATGTTGTATGGTAGAGATAGTATTTCTGTTAACGATGTGAAGGATGGTATGCAGTCTAAAGAATTGAAAAGAAGAGTTTCTGATTCTCAGGTAGACAATGCAAGTTTGACCGTTAGCAGGGGTAGAAGCATGGAAAAAGAAAATAATAGTGAGAACCATTCACGCTTCAATATGGAAAAAGTGAAGTGTTATTACTATAAGGAAAAAGGGCACATGAAGAAGAATTGTCCAAAGTTGAAGAAAAAGCAAGATAAAGCTAATGCATCTGTTGTTGCTTGTGGCGATAGTTCAAATGAAGGAGATGGCGAAGATGTTTTGACAGTTTGTACTACTAGTTGTGCAGATACATAGGTAATGGACACTGGTGCCTCTTATCACATGATTTTTCAGAGAGCATTGTTCACTTCATTCAAATAATGGAATGGTAGTGTGAAGTTAGGAGATGATGAGGAGCTTAGTGTGAAAGGAGGTGGATCTGTACAGATAAAGATGTATGATGGCATTATCAGAACGCTTAATGCTTGGTATGTTCCTGGTTTGAAAAAGAATTTGATTTCTGTTGGTACCTTAGATAAACATGGGTACAGTTTTTTAGGAAAAAGTGGACAAATTTCAGTTTCTAAAGGTGCTCTGATTGTAATGAAAGGAAGATTGCAACATGGTATTTATAATATGATAAGCAGTTCTGTTGGGGGAAAAGTGTCAATATCTCATTCCTTAGAGCAGCAAACAGATAAAACAGAGTTATGGCATCAAAGATTGGGGCACATGAGTGAAAGAGGACTTATAGATTGGGGAGAAGTGACTGCAAAATTAAAGTTCTGTGAGTCCTTTGTTATAGGCAAGCAACGCACACTTAAATTTAGTCATGACAAGCATACTTCTACAAAAATTTTGCAATATGTTCATTCTGATTTATTGGGTCCTCCTCTAGTAGAGTCCCATAGCGGTTGCAGGTATTTTGTGACATTTGTTGATGATTACTCTAAGAAAGTTTGGTTGTATTTGCTGAAGACTAAGGACAAAGTCTTTGAGCGGTTCAAGGAGTGGAGGACTATGGTTTGAAACAGAGTCCTAGGCAATGAAATAAGAGGTTTGATGTTGTTATGATTTTTCATAATTTTGTTCGTTTGTGAGTTTGATAATTTTGTCTTCAGAAAAGTTTAAGCATTGTTTGGACTTGGTGAATGTTCGTATAGCATTAAGGTTCTTCAGGAGTGTTGGCAGAATTCAAGTCAAGATGGAGAACTGTTGATGTGTTGGTGGAATTCAAGTCAAGATGGAGATTTGTTGAAATTATCTTGAATTTTAAACTACCTACATGTGTTAAGTTACTAAAAGGTAAGTTACTGGAAGTTACATAGGTTAAGGTAGTTTTATTTTTAAGGTAGTTTTGTTATTCTCTATTTAGTATCTTCTTTTCTGTAAGCAAAATATTTTGTACTGGTGTTGATTTTGTACGTTACAGTAAACAGAACTACGTCAAATTCTAAGTTCTTCTTCTTTTACGTTCTCCCTATATTTGCCTTCGGTTATAACACATTAGTAATGGATGAAAGGCCCTCAATCCCTACTGAGACCAGTACAAAAGCAGAAAGGTCTCTTCATGATGCATGAGAAATATCTAATAGATTGGCATTGAACTTGATGAGATTATCTATGGCTGAAAATGTTAAGCCATCTATGCCTAAAACTGATGATGCTAAGGAGTTCATGAAATTGGTCAAGGAGTTCTCCTAGTCTGACATTACTAACAAGTCAATTACGGGAAACATGACAAGTAAACTAACAAATAAAAAGTTTGATTGGTCTCAATCAATTCATGATCATGTGACTGAAATGTCCAATCTGGTAACAAAGTTGAAGTCATTGGGAATGGAAGTGAGTGAGTCCTTCTTAGTACAATTCATTTTGAACTCACTTCCTCCTGAATTTGGCCAGTTCCAAGTGAATTATAACACCCTTAAGGAAATGGAACTTTCAAGAAATTAAGGCCATGTTAGTTCAGGAGGAAAGGAGATTAAAGAAAATGTAGGACAACTCTATTCATCTCATGACTCATGATGGAGCTGGTAGTAGTAAGAACAAGCCAAGTAAAAAGGATAAGGGTAAAACCCAATTGAAGGTTAAGGAAGGTGGAATCCGTAAGGACAAGAAGTGATATTTCTATAACAAGGATGGTCACTTCAAGAAGGATTGCCCTAAAAGAAAGAAATGGTTTGAAAAGAAAGGTATATTTTATATATCTGTAAATTTTGAATCAAATCTTGTTGAAGTACCTAATAATACTTAGTGGCTTGATTCTGGAGCTACTACTCATGTGTCACATATTTTGCAAGGATTCCTTTCAATCCAAACCATAAGAGGAACTGAAAAGTTTCTTTACATGGGTAATAGAATGAAGGCAAGGATAGAGGGCATTGGGACATATAGATTGATCTTGGACACTGAGTGTCATGTAGATTTGGAAAGATGTCTCCATGTACCTAGATGTGCTAGAAATTTAGTTTCTGTTGCAAAGTTGGATGAGTTAGGATTTAATTTTAAGATTGGAAATTTTTTCTTTATTTAAAGATATGTATTGTTATGGATCTGGTACTTTAATAGATGGTTTGTATAGTTTCAATCTTAATATAAAGTTTATGGAATCCTTGTTTAATGTTGAATGTGTTGTTGGTAGTAAGCGTAATGTATATAATGATAATTCTGCTTACTTATGGCATCAAAGATTAGGTCACATATCCAAAGAAAGGATAATGAGGTTAATGAAAAATGAAATTTTGCCTAAATTGGATTTTGATGATTAGGATATATGTTTGAATTGCATTAAAGGAAAGCAAACCAAACAAATATCAAAGAATTTTGCTACAAAGACGTAATGGGCTTTTAGAATTAATACACACTGATATTTGTGGACCGTTTGACATTCCATCTTGGGGCGGTGAAAAGTATTTTATTACCTTTATTGATGATTTTTCACATTATTTTTATTTATATCTCCTGCATGAAAAGTCTCAATTAGTAGACACCCTAAAGGTGTTTATTGATGAGGTGGAAAGGAAGTTAGATAGAAAAGTGAAAGTTATAAGATCTGATAGAGGTGATGAATTTTATGGAAAATTTAATGAAAAAGGACAATATCCTGGTCCATTTGCAAAGTTTCTTGAAAGTAAAAGCATACGAATACAGTATACTATGCTTGGCACACCTCAACAAAATGGTATTGTTGAAAGGCGGAACCGTACCTTAATGGATATGGTTAGGTCTATGCTAAGCAATAGTGTTGTACCTTTATCTTTATGGATGCATGCATTAAAGATTGCTGCACATCTGCTTAACAGGGTTCTTAGTAAGGCAGTTCCTAAGACTCCTTATGAATTATGGACAGGAAGGAAACCCAGTTTGAGACATATCCACATTTGGGGTTGTCCAGCAGAAGTAAGAGTATACAATCCACATGAAAGGAAACTTGATGCAAGAACCATTAGTGGTTTCTTCATTGGTTATCCTGAAAAATCTAAAGGTTATAGATTCTATTGTCCAAATCATAGTACAAGAATAGGTGAGTCTGGTAATGCTCGATTTGTTGAAAATGGCCAATTTAGTGGGAGTGAGAAATCACGGAAGGTGGATATTGAAGAAACTCATGGTGAATCTTCTTCACCTAATGTTCCTTCTCAAGATATTGTCCCCTTGGTTGTATTACGGTCAAATAACGACAAGAGACAACAAAATGATATCCAAAACTCAAAAGATGAATATATGGCTAATGAACCGACAAATAATGTGCAAGTCACTAATGAACAAGTGATAGAAGAGGCAAAAGAAATAGCACCAAGAAGGTTTGAAAGGCAAAGAAGACTAGCTATTTCAAGCGATTATGTTGTGTATTCACTTGAACATGAATGTGATTTAAGCATTGATAAGGATCCAATCTCATTTAGACAAGCCATGGAAAGTAACAATTCAAAAAAGTGGCTAGATGCTATGAAAGAAGAGTTAAAATCAATGGATGATAATAAAGTATAGGAACTAGTTGAGTTGCCTAAAGGTTAAAAAAGAACTGGTTGTAAATGGATCTTTAAGAACAAATATGACTCAAAAGGTAATGTTGAAAGGTATAAAGTTAGATTAGTTGCCAAAGGTTTCGCTCAAAAGGATGACATTGATTACAAAGAGACCTTCTCTCCTATTTCTAAGAAGGACTCTTTGAGAATTGTTTTGGCTTTGGTGGCTCATTATGATTCTAAATGGTAAATTAGAGGAAGAAATTTATATGGATCAACCTAAAGGTTTTATTTCCATAGGAAAGGAAAGCATGGTGTGTAAATTAAAGAAATCATTATATGGACTAAAACAAGCTTCCAAACAATGGTATCTTAAGTTTAATGATATCATTACGTCATATGGATTTGTAGAGAACATTGTTGATCGATGTATCTACATGAAGGTCAGTGGGAGTAAGTTTGTAATTTTAGTCCTATATGTTGATGATATTCTGCTTACTACTAATGATCTTGTCATGTTACATGATGTAAAGAAGTTTTTCTCTAATAACTTTGAAATGACGGGTGAGGCATCCTATGTGATAGGAATAGAAATATTTCGTGATAGATCACAAGGATTGTTGGAATTGTCTCAGAAATCATATATAAATAAGATATTAGAGAGATTCAGAATGGATAAGTGCTCCACAAGGATCGTCCAATACAAAAAGGTGACAAATTTAATTGAATGCAATGTCCTAGAAATGACTTGGAATGAAGTGAAATGAAGTTCATTCCTTATGCATCAGTAGTTGGGAGCTTGATGTATGCCCAAACATGTAATCGACCAAGCATTAGCTTTGTTGTAGGTATGTTGGGCCGATATCAAAGCAATCCTAAAATAGAGCATTAGAAAGCTGCAAAGAAAGTCCTAAGGTATTTACAAGGCACAAAGGTTACATGCTCACATATAGAAGATCAGATTATCTTGAAATGATTGGTTATTCAAATTCTGATTATGTTGGGTGTGTGGACTCAAGAAAATCAACATTTGGATATATATTCCTTTTGGATGGAGGAGTGTTATCATGGAAAAGTGCAAAACAATTTGTGATTGCCACTTCTACCATGGAGGTTGAATTTGTAGCATGTTTTGAGGCTACAATTCATGCATTATGGTTGCAAAATTATACTTCAGGATTTAGCATTATTGATAGTATAGCCAGACCTTTCAGGATCTATTGTGATAATTTTGTAGCTATTTTCTTTTCTAAGAATGACAAATACTCGAAAGGAACAAAACATATGGATTTAAAGTATTTGTCAGTTAAAGAGGAAGTAAAGAAACAATATGTGTCAATTGAGCATATTGGTACAAGTCTAATGGTAGCGGATCCGTTAACTAAAGGTTTATCACCCAAAGCATTTATTGGTCATGTTAAAAGAATGGGTATTATGGGTAAGTCCTTGTTAACGATGTAGTTTGGTCTATATATATACATTATGGTTATAATGCTCGTATTGTTTGACACTTGTGAATTCAATTACAGTTATAAATTTGTTTCTTTTGTCATTCACATTTCATGGTATATATATTATTGTTCTTGTGAAATGACAGGATGTATCTTTATAAGGAAATTAAAGATATATATTACAATGTTAATTAAAGTTAAATTAAGTTTGATGATTGTGATACATGGAAGGAAACATGTTGAATGACTTGCGACTACCATGATTCAATCGTTTAATTTAAGTAAAGTGACTTGATGATTTCAATGTATGGTGTGCACTCAAAGTCTAGTATTGAATCTTCAAGTGATAACATGAGCCAAGTGGGAGAATGTTAAATTATTTTAATGTTAATTATGGTTCATGTAATTTACAGAATAACTTTAATGTAAAGGTATCTAATGTGATGATTATTAGATTATAATTGGATTAAAGTTATGGGGATTATTTTAGAGATACTAAAATTAATTTCCTCTCTTCTCACTTCTAAAGATAAGATTGTCTTTTAATAAATAATTTAATTTATTTATTAAATTAAAATAAGTTACCGTTGGAGGTTGTCAGAAGTTTTTAGTGGTTAGTTCTTTTTAAAAACTTCTCTCTCCAATGAACGTACGCTGCGTTGTCTCATTTTTTCTAAAAACGTAAAAGGGACGCAAACAAAGAAATACATAGACTAAAAGGTGACAGGCAATTTCTATATCATCAGGAAAGCCATTAAAGAGAAGTAAGAGAAGGGAAAACATACTTCTTTATCAAAGGGACATTATGGATCCAGGTAAGTGCTCTAATAACTTTCTAACAATAGGTACTTATGAGAATTTTGGATAGAGAGACAACCCCTTAGCCTTAATAGGAGTTTGTTTGTTTTGAGGCAACCATAAGCCCTCAATATAATTTCGGGATGGATTCTGATTCATGGTGTTTTTAGTGTATTTATAAAATTTATATCACATTAAGGAAAAATTATGATCATTAAGCGTTTAAGTTCGAATTTATCATTAAAATATGTGAGAATATATTAGATTGACTTCGAGATATTTCATTTTGAGGTTATGACTCTATTTTGGCAGGTTTTTGTTATGAATTTGGGAGAGAGATCTTCATCAAAGTTATAGCCCTAGATGTAAGCTAACTATTGACATTAATTTCATTCATAAATAGTTGGTAAAACAAAAGATATGATTTTTTTTTTTAGTGATTAAAGGTTATGTTGTCAAGATTAGAACGAAAGTTTTCATTTTTCTTAATTTAAGCGTAGTAACCGATTGAATCATACTTTGAGGTATAATGAAAGTGGTAGGTAATTTTGTTAGCTTTGAAACAAGATAAGAATCAAGTTAATAGAATAAGTATAAGATTAAATATTGATTTTATAACGAAGAATAGTCATAGAAGAATAAAAAAAAGTAAGAAAGATATCTTTAATATAAGTGATGATCTAGTATGTATAAGTGAATATATATCTTTAGTATAATTGATGATAAATTATTATAGGAATGAGATATTATGAAAATTTGGGTTGAGTATTGAGATGCACATGATACGAGTTCTTGAGTTGTTTGCGAGTTATTTGTTTGAGAAGTCTAAGCAGAGGCTTAGCCGTGTGAAATCCAAGTTACGGTTGATCATTTGAGAAGTCTAAGTAGAGGCTTAGCTGTGTGAAATCCAAGTTATGGTTGGTCATTTGAGAAGTTTAAGCAGAGGCTTAGTAGTGTGCAAATCCAAGTTATGCTTGGTCATTCAAGATATGCGATTAGTTGTGCATTTATATGTGTGCATTGGCGTGTACATATTTCATTCATTCATACTTTCTTGGGGGTAGATACGATCTATGAAGGAGGGTCTTTATGGTCTTCTACCTTGACCTTGAGGATTTTAGAGTAGGGAACCTCTCATTTGAGTGTTGAAATGAGGGGCCACCACGACCAGCTATATTATCCCGACTGGCTTCTGTTAGACTTATTCTGGTGAGAGTGGATTGTGAGGATCTTTTGATCTGGTTCATGTACTCCTGGACTATTCATATGCACTTTCGTGTGATTGGTACCACATGCATTTGGAGATAAGAGCATAAGTGCATTTGAGTTTTTTTTGAATTGGCAATGACATATATATTAATAAAAATTGGCACTAGAAGTACCAAAAACAATTACAAGATATAATTAAGTAAAAGTGTGCAGAAAGCTAAATAGTTAACTAGATAATTATCTCTCTCCCTACTGAATGGTTATCAGATACTCACCAAGTAGATTATCCAACACATAAGGAACAAGACCAGGGATCCGTACACCCATTCTGCAAAAGATCCAACAACCATTGAAACCTTAAACTTGACCCACAACCAGGAGTTCAGTTGAATTAGAAAGAAAATTTCTTCTGCATCTACCTTCTTATTGCGAAACAACGCGTCATTCCTATGCTTCCACAAACTCCACACCACCCCAACCCACACCACCTTCCAATATATGTTAACCTTCTTGTGTTGGAAATGAATGTAGTGTTGTAACAAATGTTGCTTGAGAGTTTTAGTTCTACAAGTACTTATGCCAAACCACTTATAACATTTTTTCCATACCACATTAGCTATCTTGCACTCCAAAAAAAAATGTGTGATGGATTTGAGTTAATTGAGTTTGTGACTGAGTATGTATTGGTGCGTGTGATGCGTTTGCATGTGATGTGTGTGTTTAGTTCTGCCTATTTTTTTATATGTACCTATAACATATGTGAGATATCCTCACTCTTCTATTTGTGTGGTTGGTATTTTGTTTGGGTTGAATGTTCTTATAGGTGATCATATCTGGGAATAGGACAAAAAGGAGTTGACTGATGAAGCATAGATTTTCTATGTCTTGATTTCTGGGGATGTTCTTATTAGGTGTGACATCGGGACATAAAGAGATTATTTATCTTAAAGAAATTAGTTTAAAGTTTTATTGTTAAGAACTTATAAAGGCTATTTCAATACCTAATAATATTTGATTTGATTTTCCACCTCTAAAAAGAGTTATTATGGCTATTTGATAAATAGTGTAGTAGTGTGAGGGTGCATGTCTAGAAAAGTTCTGGCCAGGAAAGACTTGGTATTTAAGAGTGTCCTTAGTGAGCCACCTCTCTTTCCTGAGAACTTACTAGGTGTACTAGTTCACAGTCTATCGTTGTTGCTCTAGTAGGCAATATTACTTATAGTAAGAATTTTATTTTGAAATCTTATTTCTTGGTTTTTGTAAATTTTTATTTATGAAGTGAATATATTTGAATTCTTTTACTTTCATTTTACGAAATTTTCTATTTATTAATTAAAAAGTCTGTGGGAAATATTTCATGAGTAAATAAGTTTATTCTTGTAGTGTCTTGTGGCCTCAATCACAATTCACAAACATAATTCACATCAATCTCATTTCATAATTCATCAAAAATCATACTAAATAAATCTCAACAATTTAACACAACTTAACTTTGTTGGAATATCAGGTATATAAATGTGTTACTGTGAAAGAAATACTTTTTCTCTATGTTATTGAATGAGAACTTGGCTAATATATAGCCTTACATAAAGTTAATGAAATTGAATATAGTCCACGTAGGTGGCCCACTACTTCCTAATATCATGATAGACTTATTCAATAATAAAAACTGCATAACAAAACTGCTCCTAGATTTACGGAATCATGAAATTGACCAACAAATCCCCCTTTAAAATGAAAGCTATATGCAATCAGTTTATATCATACGCTGAACAGACTCCTAATGACTTGTGTAGTTTTAGATAAGTATCCAGCTTGAGTGGTTTTGTCATAATATCAGCCACTTGTTCTTGTGTCCAACAGTGCTTCATTTCAATAGTTTCTGCCTTGGTTAGGTCTCTAATAAAAGTGAAAGCGTACGTCAATATGTTTGCAACAACCGTGCATTATTGGATTCTTTAAAAGCTTAATGGAAGAGTTACTGTCATAATGGATTACAGTAGTCTTATTTTGCATTTTGCACAACTTTCCCAACACTCTTTTCAACCATATGGCTTGACAAGCACATGATGCTGCACCTATAAACTCATCTTTTGTAGTTGATAGACTTACAATTGGTTGTTTGATGACCAGGAAATAGCAGCTGAACTCAACAAGAAAACATAACCTGAAGTGTTTTTTCTATCATCCAAGTCCCCTGCATAATCACTATCAGTGTAACCAAAAAGTTCTTGGTTTCCTCCTTTCTTGTAAAAAATTCCAAATTCAATTGTTCCCTTTAAATATCTCAACACCCTTTTAGCTGCCACTAAATGTAGCTCCATGAGATTCTCCATATATCTACTAATTAAATTCACCACAAACATCATATCAGATCAAGTAGATATAAGATACATAAGACTTGCCACAATTTGTTTATAGTAGGTCTTATCCACCTTTACACCAGCCTCATCCTTTGTGAGTTTAGCACCAGGAGCAATTGGAGTTTGCACAGAATTGCTTTTATCCATTCCAAACCTTTGCAGCATATCTAATGCATATTTCTTTTGACATAAAAAATACCATCCGATCGTTGTACAACTTCAAGACCCAGAAAATACCTCATTTTTCCAAGATCTGTCATATCAAATTCATGCTTCATGAAGCTTTTAAATCTTTCAAACATCGCCTCATCATTTCTAGTAAAGATAAGATCATCAACATATAAGTTAACAATTAACACTATATCTTCCTTTTCTCTTTTCACAAACAAGGTATGCTCATAGTCACACTTCTCAAATCCTTCTTTCAAAATATATGCTTCTATACGACTATACCAAGCATGTGGTGCTTGCTTAAGTCCATACAGAGCCTTCTTCAGTCTATACACTTTATGCTCGTCTCTCTTTTTTTCATAACCACAAGGTTGGTCCACATACATCGTTTCATCCAACTCACCATGTAAGGATGCTGACTTCACATCGAGTTGATAGATTGTCCATCCCTATTAAGCTGCAAGCGCTACAACTAACCTGATTGTCTCCATGCAAGCCACTGGTTCAAATACTTTAGTATAGTCTACCCCATACTCTTGGGCATACCCCTTCACTACAAGTCTAGCTTTGTACTTGTCTACCTCTCCATTCTCTTTGAATTTAGTTTTATAAATCCACTTCACTCTAATTTTCTTTGCTCCATCCGGCACTCCAATTTTCTTTGCTCCATCCGGTAAATCCATTAATTCCCATGTGCCATTACTATTTATTGCTTCCATCTCCTCATCCATGGCTTTCCTCCATTTTTCAATTTTAACTGTAGTATCAAAGTGAGTAGGGTTACTTTCACCAGCTGCTAACATGGTAGACAACGCTAGATTAGCTTCAGTATTACCTTCAGAAAATCCTTCTCCAGTTTCCTAGTCCTCCATCCAAAGTGGTGGTCTTCTACACCTTCGCTAATCGAGACTAAAAGTGCTTTATTCTATTGTAGGATCAGAGGAAGTAATTTCTTCATTTTGGTTACCTATGTTATTCTGCCATGCCTCATGTTCTTCTACTGTAATAGCTTCTTGTTCTTCTTCTGTAAGAGCTTCCACATCCTTATCACCCCACCCTAAATCACATAAGACGGCTTCTTCATACTTCTTATCCCAATCCCAACTTTTATCCTTGTCAAATACAACGTCCTTGCTTATAATAATCTTCTGTGAAATTGAATTATAAAGTTTGTAAGCTTTTGATACTTCACTGACGCCCAGTAAAATACAACACAAGCTTTTATCGTCTAGTTTAATTCTCTTAGCATTAGGCACGTGCACATGAGAAAGACATCCAAAAACTCGAAAATATGTAACTGAAGACTTGACTCCACTCCAAGCTTCCTCTGGCGTCTTGTTTTTCACAACTAATGTGGGACATCAGTTCAAAACATGCACGGACCAGGTTGCAACTTCAGACTAGAAATTTTTGGGCATTTTCTTCTCAAAAAGCATGCTCTGAACCATGTTCATAATGGTTTTGTTCTTTCGTTCAGCAATCTCGTTCTGTTGTGGCGTATATGAAGTTGTTAGTTACGAATATCATTTTCACAGAAAAAATCGGTGAATTCTTTTGATCTAAATTCGCTCAGTGCGCAAGCCTTTGATTAATGAATGAGCTTCTTTCTCAACATGAATCTTAAAAATATTAAAGGCTGAAAGAGCTTCTGATTTTTCTGTCAAGAAATAAATCCAAGTTTTTCTGCTAAAATCATCAATAAAAGTGAGCAAATACCTCTTTTTGATATTGGAGACTGGTGTGATTGGTCCACAAATGTCTGCATGGATTCGTTGTAGAACTTGCATGGCTCTCAAAGTTCTCTACTTAGGGAAGGAATCGCGAGATTGTTTTCCTAACAAACCATCCTTGCACAGTTTTTTAGGTTCCTTCATTATTGGCAAACCATATACCATATTGTGTTGGGCCAACGTATGTAAACCCCAAAAATTTAAATGCCCATATCGACAATGCCAAAGATGCACTTTATCCTCGGTTACTATTTGAAAGCAAGTGGATTCAACAGGTTGCGGCATGGCATGAAGTATGAACATTCGGTTGGAGGATATTCTAGTTTCCATTATCAGACCGCTTTCAGGATGAAATACTTTGCACTTTCCATGTTGAAATAAAATACTAAGTCCTTTTTCTTGTAATTGTCCAATACTTAGCAAGTTATTCCTTAAATCAAGAACAAAAAATACTCCAATAATAATATAAATTTTATCATTCATATTTAACCGAATGTTACCTTTGCCAATTACATCCATGCTAGAATTATTGCCCAATTTGACAGAATCTTTGTAACTTTCATCCAGATCTGAAAAATACTCTTTTTTTCTGCACATGTGATTGCTACATCCGGAGTTAAGAAACCAAACAACTTCTTCATTTGTCTTGTTCATATCGTTGTAGACCATCAATAACATTTTTGCATTTGTCTCTACATAGTTTGCTTCTTTCTTTTGATTTGAACATTCCCAGCTGAAATGTCTGAGTTGGTGACAAGTATAACACTTCACAGTGGATTTGTCAAATCCACCTCTACCGCGTCCGCGTCCACGTCCTCTTCCTCGGTGGCCAAAGCCTCCACAACCTCGTCCCGTACTACAGTGTGATCTGTATGAGCAATTTGTAGAGCCTGCTCCTTTGCAACATGAGAAGCCATGCGTAATTCATGGACAAGCAGACTACTCTATAGTTCCTCAATGGTCAACATATCGGTATCTTTGGATTCTTCAATGAAACATACAACATAATCAAACTTTGGAGTCATGGATCTCAGAATTTTTTCAACTACAGCAACATCTCCTTTGTTTTCACCATTTGCCTTGATCTTGTTGGCTATGGAGAGTGTCCGAGAAAAATACTCGTTTACCAATTCCCCCTCTTTCATATGAAGGATTTCAAATTCCTTTCGTAGAGCTTGCAATTATGTCCTCTTAACGCGTGAAGTGCCTTGATATTTTTGCTTTAAAGAATCTCATATATCTTTTGTTGTGTCTTTCTTAAGAATCGTCTCCAGAACTGAACGATCCAATGCTTGAAATAGGTAGTTCTTTACCTTTAAATCTTTTAATCTCTGATCATGTATATGCTTCCTCTGTACTTCAGTAAGAGGTGTTCCTTCTACAGATTCAGGAACTCCATTTTCCACCAAACTCCAATACTCCTTTGAACACAAGAAGTTCTTCATGAGCATGGCCCAATGATCATAATACTCGTCAAACTTGGGTATAGTGGGCTACACAAATGAGCTTTCATATGCCATAACGTGTTATTTTAAAAGACTACTGCTTCTATTTTGGATCAGACCCCGTGATGGAGCTTTGATACCAGAATGTTGGAATATCAGGTATATAAATGTTGTAGTGTGAAAGAATTACTTTTTTTCTGTGTTATTGAATGAGAAGTTGGCTAATATATAGCCTTACATAAAGTTAATGAAACTGAAGATAGTCCACGTAGGTGGCCCACTACTTCCTAATATCATGATAGACTTATTCAATAATAAAAACTGTATAACAAAACTGCTCCTAGATTTACGGAATCATGAAATTGACCAACAAACTTCACATTATATTCCAAAATTTTCACAATTATATATAGTCCACAATTCAATACTCAATAAATTCCCTATCATAATCCACATATATAAACTCTTTTAATTCAATTTAGAACATAAACAATTTCTCAAAATAATATATTTTTGCCTAAGCAAAAATAATTTCAAAAACATTCCACTCATCTCACAACATGATCTTTATTCACTAAAACATTCATATCTTACGTTTTACACATTATTTTTATGTGAAATAAAAATCATTGATTAGTTAATATCAAGAGCTAAAACTTTTATGAAAAAAACTTTTCCAAATTCGTAACAAAAACATTTTAAAAGGGTTCGTAATTTCAAAATGAATAAATTTCTTGACAACTTGATCTTTAATTACGAAAAAAATCGTATCTTGAGTTATATATATCCTTTTTATGTGAAATAAAAGTCATGAGTTAGATAACATCTAGGCCTACAACTTTAGTGAAGATCACTTTTTGAAATTCGAAATAAAAACAAGCCCAAATAGGATCGCAATCTCAGAGCGAAACCCAATTCATACTTTCACATATAATAATTAATATAACTTCCATCAATCTCACATAATAACACATCAACACACATAATCATCCAATCAATAATGAATAATTTTTTTTAATTAACTTCTCTTACCTTTAAAGGATCTCAAAATGAAATTTTGTTCAGATACGATTAATCTACTCCCCATACTCTTTTTCTCAATATGTTCTCGAATTTTAAAAGAGATAAGAATTGAAGAAGAATTCTGAAAAATAATTAAGAGAAATTTGAGAAAAGTTTAGAGAGATTAAAGAGATAGAAAATTAAAATTTTCTAAAATCAAGAGTGAAAATGAGAGGATTAGGATTAAATAGATTATCTACAATTTCTTCCTTTTTTAAGTAAGTAGGCTTAAAATTTATTTAATATTGAATCTCATAGATATAATATAATATTGTTTTTTTTGTCGGTTTTGTGTTTATTAATTTTAAAACTATGATAATTATATATGTTATAAGTGAGTAAATGGTACTTTAAATACAAAATCATTTGTTTGATAGATAAAAAAATTATTTGTTAAGTTGGTAGTAATTGTATATATTATATTTTGGATATACAGATAAATATTTATATATGGAGAAGTTAAGTATATTTTAATAATATAACACAATAATTCTATAATAATATTTAATAATATATATTACATTCCCATGGCGTATATACTTTTTAGTAAATTATTATATTTAAGGTTGTTAGAATACTTCTTCAATTAACTTTGATTAATTAAGATGCAATAGTTATTTAAAAAACTATTTATCTATATAGAGAAAGAAAGAAAATGAATTATGTAATTACAATGTAAAATATCATTTAATAAAAAATTACATAAATTTGTTAATTTTTATAATATGATATTAAAAATAATATTATAAATATTTTTCTATTAGTTGATAATATTTTTTTTTACTAATAATACATTATTATTAAATTCTGAAACACAGGTCTCTTTCTTGTAAGGGGAAAGAGAATGCAAAATTAAAAAAAAATATGAGTACATCAAAAGTGAGGTATTGAAAAATATGTGAGAAGAAGATTGGATGTTTAACTTCTTCTTTTTTTGTGATTAAAAGGAAAAAGAAAAATACTACTAACCAAACACCACTTAATTGCAATGAATTGATGGTTGAAAACTCTTACTCAGATGTAAAACATTCAACCAATGAATACCACTCTCAAAAATAAATTAAGGTTCCCCCACCTAAACCATTCATATCCTTTGAATCTTGTGTTAATTGAACACAAGATTACAAAAGTATAAAAGGGAAAAATATCTAACATTTTCTTTAATGGATAATAACCTTCCCAATAAAGTGTTAAAGTTCTGTGTTAGGCTTACATTATTAAATAGTGATAATAAAGAATCCAAAACAAATTCCAAATATAGTATTTAATAGCTAAAATTTCATAATTACTCAAGAAGAAATAAGAAGAAATGTTGTGTTTTTTTCTTGATTTTTTTTTAAGTGTTTCTTTAAAACAACCTTTTAGCTTTTCATGATTTTAGTAATTCTTTCTTTAATCATCTATACTTTAATATTTTCGTTTCAGTTCTTTAAACTTGAAAAAGAAGTTAATTTCGTTCTTCTATTAGTTTCACAATAATACTAGTAATGTTTTATATATTTTTTTAAAAAATATCATAATAGAAATTATAAATTGCTATAATGATTAATTTAAAAATATTATGGTTATTTTTTTTATAAAAAATATCATGGTAGCAAATTCTTAATCTTCTAATTAGATCTAGCTAATTTCATTATCCAAATACCACAAACAAAATCCAAACACTTATCTGCCTTTGATAAATTTCAACCATTTAATTTTATTTCATCATAATTATTAATTTATAAAAGATATTAAACACAGTATAAATAGGATAGTAAAAATTTTGTAGACAATCTTTATGATGAGTAAATGAAAAATAAATAGTTGAAAATGGTTCTTAAAGATTAAAATGAACAATGTTGTAAGAATTTAAGAAGAATGTAAAAGGAACAGAGTAATGCAGAATGAATTAAAATGGATAATTTGAGAAAGCAGTAAAGTAAAATGCCTTTGAATGATCGAACAACACTAGTGTAAAACCAAAGATCAACAGAACAAATTAAAATTGCGTAAGAATAAAAATAGTGAAAACATACCGTCAATTATTTTCGTTAGATATGACAGTGGTATTATAGAATTATAGTGTTTATGAAATATTTTGTTTCATCTTTCACACATGCCTAATATTAGTTTTATTCTTTTCCTACCTTCTCAATTCACATCACTTTTAGATCAAAATATTTTGTATTTTATTATCATTTCAATAATATAAATTTACATCGAACCATTTTTTTAAAGATGTCTTAATTAATTTGTTATTAAGAACTTTAATTCCTCTTTAATCTCTCCATATATATATATATATATATATATATATAAAAGTAGGAATTAGAGAATTTTTATCTCATCATTCATTTTTTTTTGTTATCTAATCTTTAAAATTTTACATTATAAGAAAATAAATGATAAAAATAAAAAATAAAGTTACTTTACTTATGGTTAGAATGAATAAATTTTTCTTATATATAAAAGATCCACTTATTCTAAGTGTAAAAATTAAAATCTTCCTATATATCTTTACCATTCAATTTTTAATAATCAATAATCTATATTTTAACTCATCTTAATCATTTAATTATAAATATATGAATATATATATATATATATAACACTAAAAGAAAGTACAGAAGGAAAGTAAATTATATTTATCGGACAAAAGAAAGAGAAACCTTTGGTTTTGCAAAGATCATAGTCCAAGGCAAAGTGGACATTAAAATCCTCCTTGGCCTAAACAAAAATTTCTAATTAATTACTGTACCACCTCAGGAAATATCAATCATTCCTAATAGTTTGATATTTTGCTGACTTATACATTTTCCTCAGCTTCTCTTTGCAACTCACGTCGTGCAGCAGCCAACCTCTCTGCAGCCAATCGTTCTTCCAGTGCTCGAGCACCTCTTTCTCTGCATCAATCAACAGTACCAATCGCCATGCCAAGTTATTTTATGCAGAACAATGATTTCAACAATGATGCAACAGTTCTTATTGCTGTTTACAAAATCTGAAAATAATGCTAAAAAATGAAGACAAGGGACTAAAACGAATCACCCCCCGCTGTCCCCCCCACCCCCAAAAAAAAGGCCATTTGGAATAATATTACGATGTTTTATTAAAATATTAAACGAAAAAAAAATCTAATCTCGGTGAATAATGCTCCACTCTTGGTCTGAAATAATGCTCCATCATTAGTTAAATATGCTTGCTTTAGTTAGTGTTGCAATAACACAGAACACCTAACAAAATCAATTACATATCCAAACTGTAGTACAACTTAGATCTGACTAGTTTCCAAACCAAACGAAAAGGTCCGTGTTAGCCATCATTACATGACAAATAGTTTAAATATTAATAGAATGAAGTCAGGCTTTTGTTTCTAATACCTTTCCTTCTAAAAGATTATTTGCACTTTATGCAGAGCAGAAAGATAGCATGTCAACTAGAAATTTGAGAATAAAAAACAATTTCCATTTTAGATAAAATAAAACAAGAAAAAGTAAGCACTCAGAACATTTACGAACAACTTGCCTGTTCTTTGAGCATAATAATTTATCTAAAATAAAGGTAATAATAGAGGAACCAAATATGCAAAAATTGATTGGACCCTTGCATCTCTATTATTTATTTATTTATTTGATTTTCCCTCATGACATGCTTCACGGAAGCAATATCTGCTTGACAATATATACTACTGATCCAATCAAAACTAACAACAGCATGTAGAATTACCTTCTCCTAGATGCCTCAATTGAATCTGAACCTGGTAAAGGCTCACTTTCCAGAGAGTAGCCTTGACCATCATTTGAAGTATCAGATCTTCCACAGAGCATCCGGTGAAAAATTGATGCAATAGGATCTATGACCGGTCTACAAGGCAGCAAAAACATAAATAAAATGAAAGTTTCTTAAATTTTAGAAAGAAAATAAAATAAAGCTGCAATTACCTTAAAAATTCTGGGAAAAATGTGGAGAAAGCAAATTCCTCACTAGGGTCACCCCTAAGTTTTGTTTCTGGTTTCCTCTGCCAGTATCTAAGGTAAATCCAGCTTATATATGTGCCAGATATAATGGTAGGAAGATATGCCGTAGCCTCTTGTGTCCAGAAGCTAATAGCAATGCAAAGCAATAAAGTGATAGATGGCAACCACTGAAGAGATGTAGGTGGCAAAAATTTTAGGGCATTTTCATAAACCTATTATTGCTGGTAAGTAACAAATAAGAAGAGGATAAAAGTATGAAACCTTTGTTTTTATCTTGATGAAAGGAAGCTCTTGATCTGGTATAATTTGCTTGATGCCAACCAAGAAACCAGATATAACTCCATTGAATCCAGAAACTGGCATGTAACTAGAACATTCCAAGAGGATATTAAGATCAAAACAATTTGTTCAAGGTGGAAAAGAAAATTGAAAGTCAGTTAAGATTCAACAGATAGCCTAAGTCCGGGGGACCACCAAAACGAAACTGCCATACTAATTATTATTAACAAGTATTGGTTTTAGCTGATATCCTGAACAAACATTATTTTCTATATGTCAAAGCCATATGAGCACAGCTTTTAATTTAAAGAGGAGAGACAATACAGCACAAGGTGTGAGAAAGAGAGAAATATATTACACAGAAAGAAAAATAAGACAAAACATCATGAACAGCGGATAGAAAAAAATTATCTCGGGTTGTATTATATACATACAGGTAAGTCTCCAGCCTTGTAATGTAGTATAAGGCAATAGCAGTGATGAATACACATACTGAAGTTAGAAGATTAACCACAAAGATGAATTTAAAGAATTCCCTGGAGCCCCATACTGGTTCAAGCACCTTCCCAATAAACAGGAGACCGAATGTGCTGATTACTACCTATAAAATTGTACAAACTATTAAATGTGAAGTTTTTCTTAAAAGCAAGATTTACTAGTCAGGTAAAAATGGATAGTGAGTTCGGAAAATAGTATCTGCATACCCCATATATAGATTGTTCAACGTAACCAGCAGTAATGAGATTCCAGGCAAATGGGATTGTCCTGCAAAATGAACAGAACAGGAAAATAAGTTCTAAAAAAGAATTTTGAAATATCAATGGAAAGGTAAGCTTCATAATCACACTTATATGGAGAACTGAACACGCACAGTAGTCAAAATGAGATTTGTATTGATTCAGTTATATATATTAACATAATCTAGCAATACCTGAATTTGATGTCTTTGTGGTCTGCAAAACACCCCATTCCTAAAAACTAGGAAATCGTCTTACCAGATAGATATTATAAGTTTTAAAACTTTCCGTCTATCTACATTTTGTATAACAAAAAGGGAAAAAGTTTTGATTACTGAACAGTTATTAGATGTTTCAAAACTCTTCTCTTGCTATTGTAAGTTTAGAGTTTAATTTATGTGTTTTGACGTTTTTGTATAACAGCTTCATTTTATAACACAGATATTTTTCTTGCACTGTACCTTGTTACTTGTGTATGTGTTTTGACTTTTGAGTGGTTTTGAACTCTTATCATTGTTATACACTCATTGTATTTAAAGATCTTGAGATATCAAGATATGTTGTGCTAGTCACTCCGAGTTTACAGTGAACTGATAATAGCCAGGTTTGTATATTATTCATTCTTGCTTGAAGAGGCCATTGAAAATTTCTGAGTTCAAGCACAGGGGATAGGATGGACTAAAACTCCTAATAAAGGTTAGCTTAAGAGATGCGTTGTAAAAACAATACTCAGATCTAGTGAAAAATCTGAGTTTAAATTAATACTAGGGGACTCTATAATCCACATGGTTTGGGATTCAAAATGTATCAAATAGGGCTGGCCCAGTGCAGGCCATCTGAGAAGATTTGAAGAGGTTGGTTCAAGGCTTTCCATGAGCAGAAAAGATTCTCATAAATGAGTATCAGAATTAACATGTTCAAAATTGTATAAACAACCAACAAATAGAACATATAAGACAAAACACTATAAAATTATGTGTAAAGGTAATTGAACACAGATTAAAAGGAGACTATAATGGTAGAAAATCAAATTCGCATTTATTACAGAATGTCTACAACAGAAGATATTTATATTACAGAGGGGTTGAAAGGTATTGAAGCAAAGAGTTACATATAGTTTTTATTGACCTGGAGAAGCATATAATCAAGTGCCAAGAGAAATTTTGAGGAAGGATTCAGAAAAAATGTATTTGGTGCATAGCTAATATCTAGGTATACAAGACATGTATGATGGGGGTAAATACTAAGGTGAAAACTTATGGAAGCAAAACTCAAAAGGGTTTCCTATGAAGATAAGTTTACATCCTGGCTCAACCTTGAGTCTTACTGATTTAATCTAATTTAGATATGTTTATCAAGGAGACCAAGCAACTACAGGAATTTGTTTGATTGAGTAAGTATACAAATAATTCTAGATGACATGTGGGAAATTGGTTATAACTGCTAGTAGTAGTTATTTTATTTTTGCTAGATTCCTTTTCTGTTACCTAAAAGTGCAGATAGCCAATGATTGACTCTTGTAATATACTATATATTTCTACTATGAATGAAAAGCTAGCAGGGAAAATATCCATTTATCAGTATTTCGTAGCTTGGCATACTTCAACTTTTATCTGCAATAGAACAGGGTTCCATCATTATCAAGGGCATACAAAATTCTATATCCAATTGTATTCTTTTTGTAAATGATATAGTTTTAAGTTCAGAATCAAGGAAAGAGGTTAGTTCTAAACATGACCTTCAGAGATCAAATGTTAGAATCAAAGGGTTTCACTTTAGCTAACTTACGAATAACTAGAAAGAGATAGAAAAGATAGTGAAGAAAAGAAATGAAGTTCTATTTCTTGATTAAAACAATACAAGGATGTTCTATTTATAGAAGAGAATTTAGAAAACTCTCAACTACTCTAGTCATAATTATAGAGAACTTCTCAACTACCCTAACAATAATTATTGAAAGCTCAACTACTCAAGTAAAAATTGTAGGTAACTCAACAACCCTAGTAATAATTCCAACAATTAATAAATACACCTCTTTAAAACTCAACCCTCCCCCTCAGGCTAGTGAATGAATATCAATCATTCCCAGCTTGTATGTAAGAATATAAAACCGTTATGAGGGAAGTCCTTTAGTAAACAAGTCTGCAAACTGAAGTCCTGTGAGATGTATGACGTAGTTATAAGACTACAATCTAGTTTTTTTTTGATGAAGTTGCAATCAATTTCTATATGCTTGGTTTTATCATGTTGCACAAGATTGTGAGTAATACTAATAACTGATTTATTGTCACAATAGAGTCATAGGTTCTTCATATTTCACTTTAAGATCATATATTAAGAGAAAATAATGAATAGGGAAGAAAATTGTGTATTGAGGGCCTCTTTGAATTAGTTTTGTCTTTTAGTTTTTAAAAAAAGTTTTAGTAATAATTTTGAGAATAAGTTTAAAAAAATTTGTTTGAAAACTCTAGTTTGAAAATTGTGAGATGAGAAAATGAAAAAACTTGTTTAACAAATTTGTTTTCAAAATTTTTTTTTAGAAACTTGTTTGACATGAATCTGCAATCATTGCACCCTAGTGGTGGATCTAAGGGACGAGAGCACTCACGCAATGCAGTGGGCAGTGCAGAGCTACTCAAATCAGAAAATGTGGTGATCCTACAGAACGTGCATTCCAATGAAACGTCCTGTATGACGTGAACTGGGTCTTTGGTGAACGGCTTCAACAAATTCATAGTGTCAAAGGCAAGCAACATGGTGCAGTCGCTGGTTGAGGCACAAATTGTCGGTTTTCATTTTAAGTTTTTAAAAACCAAAATACAAAAATTGTTTCTGAAAACTATTTTAACAAAACAATTATCAAACAAATTTTCAGTTTTTAAGAACTAAAAAAATGAAAACTGTTTCTAAAACTGTAAACAACAAGCCCTGAATATCTAAATTTTTACAAGTAATGAGCTTCTGTTCACAGCAAATATATATAGACTACAGAAGCTCATCTAACTGATGAAATCATAATAACAGCAGACTAACACCCAATGACAGTTGTAACTGTCTAACATGTAACCTGACTGACAGTGTCTAACAATAAAACCTGACAGCAACTGCTGTAGCTGGCAAACTGAAAATAGAAAAAGACAGTTATTACAGACTAACATATTACAACTAAAGGAGTTATTCACTCACACAATAAGAGTGTAGACATTGCAATTTTAACAAGAAACAAGAAAAAAATAACTAAGAGATCAATATAATAAAATAATGGAATAAAAAAATGTTTACATATTTTACACATTATCATATTTGTCGGTGTAATTTATTTTAAATTAAGGATTTGATAGATTCTCTTTGTAATTATGATTGTACCTTGACTACTCTATAAATAAGATGCATGTGTACCTACCAGCAACACAATATTTAGATATCTCTTTTTTCTATATGCTATTAGTAGTACAGGTGCCAATTCCTTCTCTTCTTTTTTTTCTTTTACAACTGCCACCAACAAGGATTTTGAACATATTTTCACAACAGATTATCTCTGCTAGTGCTCCTTTTGACAGCATGATCATCATTACAAAAACAAAGGTTAACTCAGCTAGGATCTCACACTCATCATTACAATAACACAGTTTTAATTGTCTCACACTTTGACATTTGCTGTTTTTCTATTACAAAAATTTCTTCATGTGGAACTGCTGCTAGTGTGCAGCCATTGCCTTCTATTAGTCTTTCAATTTAATCTGTTGTCAAATACTTACTCCATTTGCATTATGAGTCACTAACTTGTAACTTTATCCTAACTTATAATCATCCAATTATATGCGACCATCTTTTAGTTCTGTCCAATTGAAGCTTAGGACTTGTTTGGATGTGGCTCTCCATAAGCACTTCTAGGAGAAAAAAATAAGAAAAATTGAAATTAGTTTCCCCATAACCTAAATTTGGCTTATACATAAACTTATTTGTAGAAATTCTTTTATATAAAATATAATTTATTTATTTTTAACTTGTAGATAATCTAATTTTAGTTTACGGGGAAAAGAAATCTTATTTTTCTCCTCTAGAAGTATTTACGTATAGGTTCAGCTGGACAAAACCTTATTCATAAGTTATATGCCATTTAACTACTATCTTCCTAAAATGTACGAACAAAATTCTGGAATTCAAGTAGGATCTCACAATCATCATTACAATCACAGTTTTATGTATCTCCCCCTCTCGATTTCAAGTTCCACCCTCCACCGCACAACCCTGCTTTAAAATTTCAACGACTAAAACCAACACTACTCAAAGTAAACAAATCATAACACATTTTAATGAATTATGCAAAGTGCAACATGTGGTACCTTGCGGGAATAAGAGCGAGGTAGGTAACAGCTGAAGGGAAAAACTGAACCGCAATGTGTCCGCAAACCAGAACCACCGCAAGGCCCTTGCATAACCGAGTGAACCCGGTGAAGAGGCCCGTGCCCTGCCACCAAAAATTAATCAGAAAATGGAAATTGAAATGGGAAGGTTCGAAACTTCGAGAAGTTTTCTAGAATCTGATGGAAGAGACAGCGGAGAGTTACCCCTGAAATCGCTGGCGTGCTCATGGACTCGGCGGTGATCCCAATAGGAAGAGAATCGGATCTGATCTGATTGATGAGTTTGTTGAGAAGAAAGAGGTGCGGAAAAACTGAGACGTTTTAATGGCGAAAATGGAATGGAAGATGGAGATCTGATCTAGTCTTGAGAGACATGCTTAATCGTTTTACCGAAACACTAATGCAAATAAACATGTTATTAGTTTTTCTTTTTACTAAATTATCCAAACCTAAATTATACTCGCTTTCTTTGTGTTCTATCATGTTTTCTCAATTTACAGTCATAATTCGTTTATTAGCATTTTACAAAAAAAAAAATCTTTCAGCTTAAAAATATTATATTATTATCTTTTTTTATAATACATATAATTACTAAGTTTTAACAATATTATAGTTATATTCCATAAAAATAAAAATAAAAAACTATTAAATATTAAAAAAAACGGAAATATAAATATAATTTAAGAAATGCCAAAAGATATCAATATAATTTATTCTAAATCTTTCTCAATCACTCTTTTCCTCCCTCTTTTAATTTAATTTTTGATTATGTTTTTTTTAAGGTTTGATTTAACTATTTAATTTTTAAAATTAATTTATAAAACCAAATGAATATTGTTTTACCCTCTCATTTTTGCACTTTTTTTTTAATATTTGTAATGTTAATGACAAAATAAATAATATTAATTCAGTTTTAAAAATATTAAGAAATCTAATTATTTTTGTAAAGGAGCTTAATTAAATAATTTAAATAAAAATATATGAAATTGAGTAACAATCAAAATAACAATTTAATCTTTTAATAAATATTAATTTTTGTTACATGTAGAATTTTTAGAGATGTTTTCTTTCATTAAATCACTGTTTTCTATAATATCTAAATTAAGATTAATAATTATTATTCTACAGACATAATTAAATTATAATATATATATAACTTTATTAAAAATTTGTTTGAGATAAATCGAAATTTATTTTGTAATAATAAAAATCTATTTAAATCAAATTTATTAGAATTATTGGATTATTCATTATACAATTCCTCTTCGTATAAGATCACCTATAATAATTTTATTTTATCCAGGTAGAGTCTTTTATATGAAAAAATATATTGAAATTTTTATATTGACAAAATATAAAATTAAATTATAATATATAATTTCAAATAAATCATATTTTACACATGAATATCAAGTATATTATTTAAAATTTCTATGACTAAGAAAAGTTATTACAAAAATTGTTTAATAAACAAGACTAACACAAGATTTACCTATAAATAATAAACGTTTAATACATTGAAAATTATTTAACTATGTCACACAGATAAAATACAACCTTATATCAAAGTACTATTATTACAAAATGTAAATATGATATTAATGAACGAATCTTATTGAAATGATTGTGTTCTTTCATATATAAAGTTCATTTTCGATATAAACTTTTATCTAAGAAAACATTTTAAGTTATAATTCTCTGTAAAATTTATAGTCTTTATTGTTTATATATTTTCTATAAAGTATAATCGTTATAAATCTTTTTCAAATCTTTTATTAATAAAGTAGAATTGACTTTCTTTTTTACTAAGTGAAAATCAATAGTAACTTTATAAAAAAAAATACTTATTTTCTTAATTTAAAAAAAAAAAAGATAAAGTTATTTGTCAAAAGTATTATAATATACTTGTCTAAGATAGAAAGTAGAAAAATATGTGTAATTATTTATTTGATTAATAAATTTAAAAAAAATTAAAAAAATAAAAATAAATCATACCTTATTTGAGGTGAACATGTATTTTTATTTTCTATTACACCCTTCTATTGTAGTTTTTGTTTAAGCTTATTTTTAGAATGATTAAATATTAAATAACTCTTTCATAAACTATTTAATTTCTATATAAAAATTCCAAGAGTTTATTTATGAAAATTTAAAAAAAAAATTAAAACTCTAAATTCTTTATGAGTTCTCCATATTTAATAATGTAATTTCAAAATAAATAGATATATAAATATTTTAAGATATACTTTAAAAAAAAATTATGAAGTGATGTTATAAATACATAATGTAAAAAATCTTATAAGAAATTTATTTATTTTATATATGAGACTAATATAAATTAGTTTAAAAATAAAGTATAGAAATATTTTATATTTTATTCTTCTTTTAAAATTTACACTTTTGTTTATAAAAAATAACAAATTTGATAAGTGGGTATGGAAAAAAAAATTATAATTTCAACTATATTTTTAAAAATTTGAATAATTTTAGAAACATTTTCTTGATTATTATTATTATTATTATATAATGTATCAATTAGGGAGTAAATTGGATATTTTATTTTTCTCAAAAGTATCCCAATTTTGTAAAAAAAAAAAATTATCCCTTTTAATTTTAAAAAATATTATTGTAATTACATGATAGTATTAGTATTATTAGACTTCTGCTTTTAACATATGAGATATAGAAAAGTTAGAGAAGAAGAAACTCAATTTTTTTTTTATAGTATTTCACTCTCATTAAATTACATTCAATCCTAAATCTAATTTATTGGTCATTCGCATATAAATCAAAGACACAAATATCAAGTTACACAAAAACTTAAAAAGATATGATAAGTTTTTAAATTCTAATCCTACTCATAAAATTTTATTAAGATGACCATTTAAGAATCTCTATATGAAAAAATAATAAATTTTTATTTAATTTAAAAATTAATTACTTAACATTATAATTATTCTAAAAATAATTATTAAATCATTAAATCACTTTCTTCCCTTACAAATATATTTATATATTATTTATAATTATTATAAAATATATTTTTATAAAAAGAAATTTATATTTATAAGATAATATATATATATAATATTTTTATTTTAAAACTTGACTATTAATTTATTTTATCGAGGAATTAGTTTTATCATTTAAAATGTTATTTATTTTCATGTAATAAACATTATTTAATAATTTTGTTAATAAAAAAAATCGAAATAAATTATATATTTAAATTATAATTTATTTAAATATTTATAATGTAAAATGAAATAACATAACTTGTATTTATAAATCATTAAGGCATAATATATAGATTTTAGATATTTTTATGTTATATACGAATTCAAAAATTAACATTTATGTGTCATATTAATAAATATAATGTTGGTTTTGGGTACCAATTCTTACGTCAATCGACAACTATAACGCCTCAAATCATTTTTCTTAATATTATAATTTCTTTAAATAATAAAATAAGTAATTAATATTTTAAGAGATTTTTTTTTTCACAACGGTTAACTTAAAATAAAATAAATGTAAAAGATTTATTTAACAAAAGTAAATATTTAATAATTAGTTAACTCAACTTAAATACGATTGATAAATACTAAATTAAATTTATAAACAATAAATTTAAGGATAAAGAATAAATTTCAGAAATAAGTCGAGCATTATTCATAAAATAATTATATGGTGTCAAATATATTATAACTATAGAAACTAAATATTTTATTTACTCATTTTAAGAAATAAGATGAATTCATATAATTCCCACAATAACTTAATTATTTCAAAGGAGTTAACTATTTACAATAACATTTAAACATTATGAAATAATACTATGGTTAAGGAACCTATCTTTCGAAACCACAAAATAATCACAATCATTCTTATTATTTAACAAATATGTCATCAGGTTAGAGTATAGAAATTTTTATTCATACATATATAATAATATAAATCCCTATACTCAGAGCAGGTTCCCCATTAACAAGAAGAAGTAGGATTGACCTTACCAATCAAATTCTCATCTAAGAGATGAGTATCACATGAACCTCCTTACATAATTTTCTGAAAAATTGGTTGTAAGGGTGTGTTTCTTCCTCACCATATTTTTCCAACAAGGATAAAACATTTATACTTAACAATTATGGAAATGAATATCTGAATAAAAGAAATGAGCTATGTAATTGAAAATTATACCTCAATAAAATTCTCTAGAAATCGATTTCCTAACATTGTTAAATAAGTTTTTGTCATCTTTTCACAACATCATTATTTAAATTCTCTCATAATCTCTTATCACGTATGTCAGTTATATACCACATTCACATCATCATTCATACTGTGATCACATTAGCTGCGGTACTCTAAGTACCGTGGGATCCCAAAATAAAGCTGCCAACCCCACCACCCAGGTGACATTGGCCTTACTCCGGTGTGGATAGCCGCCGATTGGTAATACGCCCCATGGATACAACGTGTGCGCACAAGCCCCTTTGGCAAAAAGCATAGTCAGCGATTCAGTCAGGTAATGGAGTGTGAGGCTTGCGACAGTTCCCATTGCACATTGTGTACATCACGGCATGGACCACTCCGCCACACTCTCATTCCCCCAGGTTATCAAACCTTCCTGAACTATACCCCAATGTATCTCTGTAGCTCATCCACACGGAAATTAAACTTGAAATGACATTATTGTCCAAATCTCATAACTTTCCTACCCTCCGGGTAGTTAGTTCTAACTCCTCATCTTCAAATATTATTTAATAACAATTAAAAATCACTTTGGGGGTGCAAATAGGAAAATATGGTACAAATAGTAAAGCGGGGGTGCAAATAGTAATTTTAATTTTTAATTTTTTTTTTTTCACAGTACAGTATAATATTTTATGGCTTTCAGTGATTTAAACATCCATTTTCAAAATCAAAGACATACAAATAACAAATAACCCATAAAACATCATACATTGCAAACTAGAGTAAGGAATAAACTCCCCTTACCTTAAAAACTTGCAATACACAAGAATAGAGAAATTTGAGAACCTCAATACTCAATCCTTCCTAAATCAAGAAAATTACCGTTAATCTAAGATTTGAATCGGTAATAGTGAAATTGGAAGCTTAGATTTAAGTAAAATTACCTTGATTTAAGGAGAAATATAGAAAATGAACTAAGATTGAAAGCTTGAAAATTTTTCGGAACGAAGAAGAAGAAGAATTTGGTGTGCAGTGGAGAAAGATTTGAAATTGGTGGAGAAAGAAGAAGAAGCTGTGTGCGGGGAGAGAAGAAGAAGAAAAAGAATTGTGGAGAAAGAAGAAGGTGACACGTGGCAAGAGAAGAAAGAAACATGTGGAGAGAAAAAAAGGAAACGTGTGTAGCAATTTTGTTTTTTTTTGTTTTTTTTTAAATATATATATATATATTATTATTTTTTTCTTTTTTTTCTATATATATATTTTTTTCTTCTCTTTTTTTTCTATTTTTTTTTTTAAATAATAATAATAATAATAATAATAATAATAATTTCTTTTAATCTTAATCTAACACATAAATAAATTTTATGCCTAAATTTAAGGGTGTTACAACAACAAATATAATATGTTCAACATCAAATAATTTTAATAACTATAATAGGTAGGCCAAATACAAATATTCCCAACAAATCATAAACAAATATAATATGTTCAAAATCAAACAATTTCAATAACTATAGTAAGTAGGCCAAATACAAATATTTCCAACAAACCATAAAACACGGATCATTTTAACAACTCAATCAACACTAAATAAGTTGGCCAAGTATGCTTTGTGTCAACAAGCAAACAACATGAACCCTTCCATAACTCAATCAACATTTCATCATGTCAACCATGCATTATCTCAATAAAGCATCCAACTATTAACCACTTTCATAACTCAGATCAATACCTCAACAACTTAATTATAAACCTAGTACTTCAATAGGTTGACCAAGGTTCACACCTTAACATGGTAACCATATACCAACAACTCCTCAAAATTGGTCAAACGCCTATGTTCTCTCTCATGCATCCCCAAATCACCTCTTCAATTGTTAAACACCTACACCACCATTAATCATATCTTCTTTTACTGCTAAAACTTAGGGTATGTTTGGATTGAGGAGTGAATTTGAGGGAGTGAAAAAGGAAAGAAAGGAAGAGAAAGTAAGAAGAAAGTAAGATTGTTTGGATTAAGGGAAAGAGAGTGGAAATAAGTAGAAAGTAAAATAATATTATTTATTATTAATAATTTTTATAATTATTTTAAAAATTATTATTATTATAATAAAAAAATAAAAAAGAAATATAATTTAATATTATTATTAATAAATTTTTTAATTATTTATAATTTATTATTATAATAATAAAAAAATTAAATATTATTGTTAATATATATTTTTAATTATTTTTAATTTATTATTATTATAATGAAAAACAAAAAATATTATTTTAATATTATTTTAATTATTTATAATAATATTTTTAATTTATTATTATTATATTAAAATAAAAATAAATAACTATTTTTAATTTTATTTAATATTTATTATTATAATATTATATAATTATTTATTATTATTATATAAAAATATATTAATAATTTTAATTATTATAATTAATTATATTATTATAATGTACTATTTTTGTACTTTTCTTCGCTCATCAATGCGGAAAATAAATTGCAAAAAAGTTTTTAGAAATTTGTATTTTATTTTTTTAGTTTTCGCACTTTCTCTGCATATCTTTCCTTTCTTTGTTTCTGTCCGATCCAAATCTTAGTTACTCTCAACTTTTTCTTTCACAGTTAATCCTCTTTTTACCACTACACTTATTGTCAACTATAAATTTATAACTAAACAAGTTGGTTTTGAAAGTCATTTGATTCAATCAACTAAATAACCCAAATTGATTAATTAAATGGTCAATTAAATCACAAAACTAATAACTTTATCTTGCTCGACTAATTTTGTTAAGACTCCCTATAACTAACACTTCCATTAGATTGAAGGATGAGGATAGAAAAAATAAAATCGTATATATTCACACTCATAAGGATTATGGATTATGCAACTAACCAAACGAGTAGTTTTTCAATTTTTTTTATAAATAATAATTTTTTTTTATCTAAATATCTCTTGATCATATTCTTTTCTTAGATTTCTTTCTTTTTAATACACACGTTTAGATTTTGATCACTTTTAACAATTAAGTCAAATTCTCCTTTATCCCTTCAACTCCTTATTCTTTAAAATCTTAAACTTAATTAAGTATCAATATTCTTTTTTAAAAAAGTTCAAATAATTTAATCTAACCAATATATATATATATATATATTAATGAAAATATAATAATTTACTTTTTTTTATTTATAAAAGTTTTAAAATAACTTACTTATTTTATTATATATTTTCATATTATTATAAAAGGTATGGATATTTTTAAAAATTAAATTATATTTTTATTAAGATGGAAATAAAAATTTTATTATTATAATAATTTCTTGATTAAATTCAAGAATTACATAAAAATAAATTATTAATTTAAAAAAAAATTATTTTCACATTTTTTTTAATTCTCTTACTATTTTTTCAAAAATAGTTTCGTTTAAGTGTTATAGAGTCCAAACAAAGTATTATAAAAAAATTGCTTTTTAGATTAATTAAATATTTTTATCATCTCTTAGATTGTAACCTAGAATTAATAAATAATTTCTAATTTAATTGATTAAAATAAAAGATAATTTTTTGTCATAAGTCTGATTTAATAAATTATTATTTATTTTAATATATTAAATCAAAGTTTTTTATTATTTACTTATTAAAGTAGAACATTTTAATAGATTGATAACTTATTTTAATCGATATTTTCATTTTCCAATAAAAAAATAATTCTAATTTAATTTGTCTAAATTCAATCATTTAGAACAAAACTCTTCTTGATAGTTTATTCCTAATTTCAAATTTCAATTATCACTTATTTAAATTCTTTTAGATCTCTTGGATAAACCATATAAGTCATGGACATACATCACCACCAAGTTGACATGACTCAAAAATAAAACACAATTCACTAACTATTACGTGGAATCCTCAAAACTTACTTGTGTTTTGCTTCCACAATTGTAAGGGAATTTCACAAGAAATAAAAGTCACTATGTGATATTTTAGAAAAACAAATGTAAATATGTTCTTGTTCTTAATAAATTATTGGATTTTTTTATCTCTAATAAAAAATTTATAATATTTTTGTTCCTAATAAGTATTTTTTTCCCTCAAATATTATCTAAATAATTTTATTTATTATTTAATTTTACATTTAAAATACTTTTGAGACTTAAAATAAAATAAAAATTTAGTAGGGTTTAAAAAATGAAAAATAAAATTTTTATTAGAGATGAGAAACAAAAATTTGAGAATTTATACATTTCACTTTTATAATATAATTGAATAAAACCATGTTTCAGATTAAAAAAAATAATATGATAATGATTTTTTTTTTCAATGTAAAAAGTTTAGTCTTAACAAAATAACAAATTACTAGATACACATGACATGGAACATCTTAGAATCTTAACACGTTAATTTTTATAATTTTTTTATATTTTTCACTTCTTGAATTGTCTGATAAAAAGATTATTACTATTTAAGGATTAAAAATATTTTTGAAAAATTATTTTAGTTCTTTAAATTTAATATTAGAAATTAAAGCCATATTTTCTTAAAAAAAGTTGAAATATTATTTTTTTTAATTGAGAAACCAAAAACTCTATCTAATATAAATTTTAACACTACAAAAAAATAATTTAATTAATAATTTAAAATTTTAGAATTTCATCATATTTCTCTTTATAAATGAAAATAAGTAATAATACAAGAGTATGAATTTAGTGAATATTTTATATCTTAAAAAGGTTAATTCATTAAAAATATTCTTCTTTTGGTAGAAAACTAAAATATTTAAATGACTAGTTAAACAAAACTTAATTTTGGAGAGTCAGATATTTTACTTTTTACTTTTCTATCACAAACAAGTATAAAGACGATTAATTAAAAACAAAAGTATAAACTATAAAATAAGTTAACAGTCTCTTTATTTTTCTTTTTAATTTTTACAAATAATTATAAAAATACTAATTTTTTTTACTGTTGATTTGAACACGAAATTCGAAAATTCACACTAAATGTTTCGTTTTTTACAATATTAAAAACAGAAAAACAAATAAAAGCAAGGTAAAACTTTTTAATTACTTATTAAAACAGAAAAACTTATACCAAATATACCTTATTAATTTTATACCCATATATTGTAGTTTTTCTTCAACCAGAAAATATTATATTTATTTAATGGGATAGTTTATTTGGTTGATTGAGTTATTATAAACTTTTTAATCTGGGTTCAATTTCTTCGCATATAAAAAAATGGTATTAGTTGTAATTTTATTAAAAATCATGCAATTAAATTTTTTCAGGGTAATTAAAAAAAATCAAAATAGATAAATTTCAAGAATTTAAAAAATATTAATTTTTTAAAAAAATTATCAATATAAAAAAACAGTTCTTTAAAATATGATTTATAATAAGAAAATCATATTGTAAAGCAAGACTTATTTTCAGTTGAAGTGGTGTCTTAAAATATTAATGTAGTTCTTTTTATTTAAAAGAAAGAGGGGTGTTTTAATTATGATTTTAAAAAAATTAAAACAAAATGTATTTTAAAGCACAACTTTTTAATTAGAAAATTGCTATATATATTTAAAATATTTACCTAAAAACATAAAATTATAATGGAATTTCTAGGTTTACTTTGTAGAAAGGTTCTTGGATATTTTTTCACGAATCTTATAAAATTAATAAAAAATTATGAAAAATTTATTTCATACTACTTTTTATAAAGAAATTCTTACAAAATATGAATAATATTAAATATTGTATAGTGCAATAATCTCAACTCATAATTAATATATATATATATTAATTTTTGGAAAATATTTTTTAAATAAAAGAAGAGGTCATATTTTCGTATTATAATAAAAGTAAATTTTTAATTAATTTAATTTCATAAAATTAATTTATAACGTGAAATTTGTTTTATTTATGTTTATTAATTTGATTATATTTTAAGTAATATATGACTTTTAATAATAAATAGCCGTATTTAGAGATATTTATGAAATTCGTAATCCGTTAAATATAATATATTTGTTTAAAAACATGATTTACAAAATTTAATTTTGCTGAAAAACTATGTTTGTTGTTGAATGTAAATACATTGTATTATGTTGAATGAATTATGGATGTTATGTAAATATAAAAAAAAAATATGAGTCTCCTAAAAATTGTGAGTGTTCATTAATTAATACTTTTAATTTTTTTTTCTTTTCATCTCCTCGACTAATTGTATTTTTGCTTTCAAAGAAATATAATATATAATATGTTGGCTATTTTTTATAAATTTAAATTATTAAAAATTAAAATTTAAAAATGAAAAGTTGCTTAAGTCTTGTTAAAATTGTGTCTTTGATAATTAAGTCATATTCTATATTTTCTTAAAAAATTATAAAAAAATTAATAATTATAAAATACATATTCAGACATATTGAGAATTGTCGGACACGTTACATTGGTGATTTTGAAAGACTAGGCCTTCCGAGGAGTCTATTGCAACAAAAGAAATTACATCCATGAATAATATATAATATCATCCTTACATTATTTATCTTTTTTAATAGATTAAGAAGTACCCATTTCAACACAATTTCTTTCTTGACCCTTTCTTAAACAAACAAGTGTAACAAAACAAATCATACACAAAGATATAATTTTTTACACACAAAACTAACCACAAGTTTTATTTCTTCAACCTTAAATGGACCTTCACAGAACCATTTCTACCAGATCCAATCTCACTGATTTTTGCATATCTGACATGTAACCTCCACCACACACACCCCTCCCTAATATCCACAAGTGGTTCCACCTCATGAATGAAACTGGATGGAGAAACACCAACGTGGACCAATCACATGTCACACCCAAATCATCACCCAATGGCAATCCACTTTTGGATTTGCCTATATCCACACCAAACTCCTATATTCATCACTCTTGTGTTCATTCCAATACTGTCATTCCCACAATTCACACTCTCATCACCAATTTCTTGAGGGTCAAAGAATGGCTGCCAACACATTGATGAGTTCTGCTATCACAGCCTTCCCTTCTCTCCTTTCTTCCTCAAAATCAAGGTTTGCCTCTGCAGTCCCCATTTCCAGCTTTGGCATCAATGCTTCTTCAAGGTTTTCCATGACTGCTGACTGGATGCCTGGCCAACCTAGACCCCCTTACCTTGATGGTTCAGCACCAGGGTATGCCACAAATTCTCCCCTTTTTCTTTAGTACAAATTGAGAGTAAGAGAATCTAATAGAGATTGATAGTGAAAAAAAAAAAAAAAATCACTTTGGTGTAGCAATGGCATATTAGTGATTTTGAATGCTTTGTTGGTTTTTGTTTAGATGTTGATTTGATCATAATAAACGTTATGCTCTTTTTTTTTTCAGTGACTTTGGATTCGACCCTCTTCGTCTTGGTGAAGTACCAGAGAATCTTGAGAGGTTCAAAGAGTCAGAACTCATTCACTGCAGATGGGCCATGCTAGCAGTTGTAAGTGTCTCTTTTGAAATAATGTTTTGTTTTCTCTTTTGTTTACTGTCCAAATGTTTTACAAATAGTTTCACTCAAGTGACAATATATAACACAATGAATAAATAACTCATGTATTTATACTTTCATTTAGTTACAAGCCATTATACATATAACAAGTTTGTGGATTCTCATGATTACGATGCTATAAATAATATCATGGATGTTTTGTAATTGACTGATTCACTGTATAATTTACTTTGGTTCAGAAAAAAATGTCAAATAAGAGATCCACTTTTATTTCACTTGAGAAAAGTGTGTGTATAAAACATTGTTATCAACATTTCTATTATTTTTTGTTGTCCCCAATATTTAAGAAAAGAAAATAGTTTGCTGAAATTTCTTATGTTTTGGTGCAGCCAGGGATTTTGGTTCCAGAGGCACTGGGATTAGGAAATTGGGTAAAGGCTCAGGAATGGGCTGCTGTTCCTGGGGGTCAAGCCACCTACCTAGGCAACCCAGTTCCATGGGGCACCCTACCCACCATTCTGGCCATTGAATTCCTTGCTATTTCCTTTGTGGAGCACCAAAGGAGCATGGAGAAAGACCCAGAGAAGAAGAAATACCCTGGTGGTGCTTTTGATCCTTTGGGATACTCTAAGGACCCTAAAAAGTTCCATGAATACAAAGTCAAAGAAATTAAGAATGGTAAGGATCCCTTAGTCATAACATTGAATATCAACTATTTGATATTACTAAAGTTTCTTAAGCATGTTTTCAGGGATTCTTAACTGAAGTTAAAATAGAAAACTTTTGTTGTAAAACATAAAATTGACCTAATTTGTTACATGTTGAATGTTTAGGACGTCTTGCTTTGTTGGCTTTTGTGGGATTCTGTGTTCAACAATCAGCTTATCCTGGAACTGGACCTTTGGAGAACTTGGCTACTCACTTGGCTGACCCATGGCACAACAACATCGGAAACATCATTATTCCACAATCGATTTTGCCTTGAAAAATCCAAGATTTGTTTTAATAGCTACCTGTATAACTCATGTAACAACTTGTAATGAATCAGATCTGGCTATGTTGCTATCCCTGTGCTGTAATTATACTTTAAATTAATATGTTTCGAAACTCATACTTTGGCAACTCGTTAGTATGAAACAAAAGCTTACCAAACTTCCAAGCCCCGTTCATAATCCATTACTTTTATGTCCAACAATGAATAACATAGCGTGTTTGGAAACATGTTGTGAATAAAAATATGACATTTAGGATGGAAATATTATTACTATTAGTTTCCACAAATCATAAGAGGAAAAAATCAGATTCCAAACGTCAAATTAAAGGAGACTCATTTCTAACAAATTGTTTATGAATGTCGACTTTCCATAACCTTTTCAATGTTCCGAAAATGTTCAAAAGTATTATATTTGTATTTGTACCGAATAATAAGTTTATATATATATATATATATATATATATTAAGAAATAATTAAAGAATTTTAATTTTTGTACTGATTTTGTTTTTTAACAACTTTGATCCTGATTCACCATTTTTTATATAAAGAGGTATTAAAAAAAAAAATTCTATTTTGTAGGTAAAAGACTAGTAAGAAATTATTTTCACAAAAAAATTTAAGGAAAATTTCTTATAAATAAATCTATAGGAAATTTCTCACAAACAACAAATCAATGAGAAATTTTTCATAAAACAAATAAATTTATAATAAAATTTTATATAAAAAAAATCTGTGATTAATATTTAATGAATAATTAATTTTTTTTCCAAAAAAAAAAAGTCCGTAGAAAATATTTTATTGATAATTAAGCTTATTTTTGTAATGAGGTTTTTTTTACCTCTTTAATCCATTTTCTCATTCAATCTTAATATACAATTTTTATTTTTTTTTCTCTTTCTTTTTCTTTTTCATCTCTAGTATCATATTGCAATTTAACCGTGGTTGCAAAATTTTTTTCTACTCCTTTAATGGTTTAACCTCTTATACCAATTTCAATTAAACTTGATGATGACAATTTTTTAATATGAAAAATGCAAAAATATGTGAATCATCACAAAGATGGTGATATAACTATAAAGTACTCCAATTCAAAGGATCAAATGTTAGATAAAGTTTCAAAAACATACTCAATTGGAGAACAACAAGATCAATTAATCTTTACCTGACTTTTAACATCTATGTCATCAAACTTGCATTCAAGAATGAAGGTCTGCAGTAATGTATTTGAAATTTGGAGATTTTTACATTTTTACTTTGAAACACAAACAAGAGCTCGTGTTTGTCAATTGAAATCACAACTTAAAAGGAATCTAGGAACAAGATTATTTGAATTAATATCTTCTTGATATTAATAAGATCATGACACATTAACATTAGTTTGTTCACCCATTGATCCTGTGGAATACTGTCAAATTATCTTTGATGGTCTACCAAGTGAATATAATTCTCTTATTACTTCTATCATTTCAAAAATTGACCCATATTCTGTGACAGAAATAAAAACTTTGTTAACCACTATGGAGAATAGACTAGAAAAACAAAAATAAGAAGAACAAGAATCCTCGAATATGCAAATTATACTCAATTTCAAAGAGGTTTTCAAAGAAGAGGACAAAAATATTTTAAAGGTCAAGGTCCACCAACTAATAGAGAATATTTTAAAAGAGGTAGGAATTTTGGAAGAGAATTCAATCATGCTTATGACAAGCAAAACAATTATAATATATCAATATGTCAAGTATGCAATAAGTCAGACTATATAGCCTTGAACCACTAACAAGATTTAATCCCCAATATCAACAAAACAATATTTAGCATGTCTTTAACAATTATGAAACTCAACAAAAAGCAATGGTCACAAAAGCAAAATTTGATAATTAATCCAGTATCTTAATCCTTATAGTTGTTTCTGATACCTTTTATAATCCAGTTTGGTACCCTGATGTAGGAGCTACCAATCACATCATAGCTAATGTATCAAACATGTCGGAAAGTCAACTTACATAGGCGAGTCAAAATTCAAAATGACTAATGGAGATTCTACACCCATTCAACGTATAGGTCATTCCTATCTTTACTCTACTAACTCAAACAAACTTCTTTTCTTGAAAAATATGTTACATATTCCTTCAATATCTAAAAACTTGATTAGTGTATCTCAATTTTGTAGAGACCACAATGTCAGTTTTGAATTTACTACTAATAATTACTTTATCAAATCTGAGGAAACTAAGCATACTCTTTTGAAAGGACATTCATTTCACAAAAGGACTCTATGCTTTTGATAACATTTCTATATGATCTTTAGTTTGTAATTCTGTTACTATTGAAAATTCCAATAGTTTTACTCATAAATCTAGTAAAAAAATGTGATTTGTATAGAATATAACATGCAAAATTAGGACATGCAAAATTAGGATATGCAAACTACAACATTGTACATGATGTTATGAATAAATGTGGACTTATAGTTTCTAAAAGTTCTATTTTTCTTTATGCAAATCTTACTATTTAGGAAAGTTAGATAAACAACCATTTTATTATTCAAATACTGTTTATAATAGTCCTCTACAACTTATACGCACAGATATATGTGAACTTGCATCAATCCTTTCTTCATTTGGCAGTAGGTATTACATAGAATTTATTGATTCCTTTTCTAAGTTCACATGAATTTATTTGATTTCTAATAAAAGCCAAGTAGTATAATGACTCATTCATTTTAAAAACATGATTGAAAATCAACTTAATTCCAAAATCAAATACATACAAATTGATGGAGCAAAGGAATACTTAGCCTTTTCAAAATGCTTAAATGATCATGGCATTTTGCATAGAATAAGTTGTCCATATACACATGAGTAGAATGGAAGTGTAGAAAGAAAGCGTAGACATATAATTGATATGGGATATGCTATTTAAGTTTTGGGGAGAAGCTTTTCAAGCTGCTGTTAATATAATCAACAAACTTCTAACACCTACTTTGCAATTACTTTTACCAATTGAGAAACTTTTTTCTACAAAACTCTAATGCAACAATCTCAAGGTATTTGGATGTGCTTGTTACCCTTACTTAAGACTATACAACCACTACAAGAAATTTACTTGGAACATTCCTTAGCTAATCTTTGACTAATCCTTCGCTAAAAATTGTTGCGGCAGATTAGGTACAAATTAACTAAAAAATATTCCGTAGCTAAATACAGGTAGCTAATTAGCAAAAAATCTATTTTGTTACTATTTTGCAACAAATTTAGTCGCCAATATGTTGCTAATATCTTGCTAATTGGTTAAAAAGTTATATATTTTCCTAGCTAATTGATTGTCCAATTTATCACTATTTTAAAGCTAAATTCTTATAATTTTCCCTCGCTATTACGTAGTTATTATATTGTAATTGTTCTGTTGCTAATTGATAGTTAATATCTCACAACTATGCTCTAGCTATTTTATATCTATTTATCGCAAATTATTCCTAGCTAATATGTAGTTAATGTTTCTCAACTTTACTCTTATTGCTTTATAGCTAATATCTCGTAAATATTCATTTGCTAATTCATCCTTGCCATTAAAACAAATATAATATCTGCATATTTTTATAAAAAAATAAATAATAAAATAATTTAAGAATACTAAATCTGATCAACTTTCAATAAGGAAAATATTTGTTTAAACATAATAAAAGTAATCGTTCAAACATTTATAACATAACTAAAATAATGTATCAACTAAAAAGTAGTATATCAACTTAAAAGTACTACATCAACTAAAGTTATCAAGAAGGTTAAAATAGAAACACAGTTCTTAATTCTTTGAGGTACATCTTCATTCTTGATTCTTTAAAGCAGAAAATAAATCTTGCTTAAGAGATTGCATCTACTCCTACATCTATAGCTGCATAAGTGTTTGTATTTTTGTTTGTGCCTTTATTTGAGCTTGCATTTTAGTTTGTGCCTATAACTGTGTTTACACCTATTCTTTCATATTAGATATTTGTGTTGCCAATATAGTGATTTCTTTGTTCAGAGGTATAGGATTTTGATTTTGAGAAGAAGGACCTTCAACTATTGAAGATGAAGCATGTCGAATGCTAAGATTCAAACTCTGACCAATGCCATATATTATACCTTTTCTATTTTCGCTACCCATCTTTATCCAAATATCATAGTCAACTATAAGATGTTTTGATGTGTCTCCCCTATACTTTTCAATCATAACATTTTCATATGATTCCTACATCAAATCAATATTTTAATAATATTACACATAAATAAAATTTAATGTGAAACATTTAAAAATTATACACACTTACAATGAATTTTTTTTTGCTTTGTTAGATACATATTCCCCATCTTTTTTCTTATGAACTTTGTCGTATAATTCACCATAAGAAATGAGACGTGTATACTCTTTTTCCTATGAAATAGTATGCAATTCAGGATATATACATTATACAGTTCAAGAAATACAAAACTAAAATAAATTTACTACTCGATTACTTAAAAGTAAGCATGACATCTATATTAAGGCAAAAATTTTATCCCACACTTACAACTAACCTAATATTTAACCTACAACTAATAGTAAATGTTTATTAACAAATATTTGATATCAATTCTACTATATTTTAACTTACAGACATTATATTCATCATAATATCAATACATTAAAGTAATAAATAAAATATAACATTAATTGAGTTGTCAATATTACTATAAAATGTGTAAGTATAAATACAATTTTTTTTAATGTTGTCCAAAGCTTCTTGAGCCTCGTGTGTGCATCATGGCATCAAGCTTGGTAGTCTTATTGGTTTTACCTGCAATAGACTTCTTTTTCCATTCTTCTATTACCCAAATGTCTACTAATCCATTCCACATCTTAGTGCATCTTGCCTTAACTAAAGAATTAGAATATCGATCCATGCATGTCAGATTCCAAACATTTCTTGCCATACTACGATCATAAGTTGAGGAAAAACGATACTTACTCTATACCAATATTAATTAATTAAATTATTTAATTAATACAAAATTTGATTCAAAACTAGTATTTCATTACATTAATAAAAATAATTACTAACTATAAAATCATTCAATAAAATTTCTTTCATATTAGAAGAATAATTTTTTCAATTTGGTGTAGTATTAAACATTCTCATAAGAACCTCAAATATAATATCCCAAATTATTGAATCAAGAATAAACCTACTCTTACAATTTCAAATACTCAATTTAAAAACTATGATTTACTAATATAAAATTGAGCAATTGATTAAGTTTAGTTTTACTTACAGGTTATTAACTTGTTGTACATATATGACAAGTCTTCTATCAACTTTATGGTGAGAATCTGCACTTGAAGGATCCTCTACAAGTTGTGGATTATTAGATGTTGGGGCATCCTATGATTGGCCAACATCAATTGGTGGAGTGGTGACTGTTGCTTGACCATCATCATTTGATTGGATAACATCAAGTGATAATCCATGGGTGGAAGTAGCACATAAGATAAGAACTATGAAACAATACATTATATTCGAATAATTTAAAAGTTAATAAATAAACTTTCACCTAACAATACATTATACCTAATGAGTTCAGAAAAGGATCTAGTTCTAGAGGATTAATGAGAGATTGAGTAGGATGAAATGGAGGATGAAATCAACCTCATCCTCTTCCTCTTCCTCGAGTAGGCATTTTGAGTTTTTCCTTATAAAAATGCAATGAATTAAAACATCATGTCATTATTATAAAAATATGAAGAAAATAAAATGAAGTAATTAGAAAAGTTTTAGCATAACATATCTACCATTAAATAAGTTTAAGATGATTCAGTCATAACCATTCCTCGTCTGAACTTTCTAAATCATTGTTTGAATCATCTAAATCATCTAATTCCATCTCTTCATCTATGAGCTCATAATCTTCATTGATAAATTGATTATCATGCACATTGTGCATTGTATACTTTACATCATCCATGTTTACTTCTTCCATTGGGGCATTTGCATCAAACAATTTTGTTCCCCCATCATCAATAAGAATATTGTGCATTCTCACTAATCCATCATCTTGAAAATAATCATCAACAATTTTCTCATTTGACAAATCTTGGTTATTGTTCAATGTCTCATGCATAAACAATTTTGCTCTAACCTTGCAGGCTGCCCACCAATCACCACTATTTCTACCCCTATTTTTTGGGAATCTTGTATAATATACTTGTTGAGCTTGTCCAACTAATACAAATGGCTCATTTGACTGAAGCTTTGATTTATGTTTGATATAGATCAACCCATATATATCATCAACTTTAACGCCATCAAAAGGATCAAACCAATAGCAACGTAAAATAATTACTTTGTTTTGATATCCAAGATATGACAATTCTAATATTTTTCCAACAATGCCATAATAGTCTAAATCATTTTCACCATATATATTTCCTCTAACACATATCCTACTATTTAAGGTAGATTTATTTGCTCCATAGTCCTTAGTATGAAATTTATATCCGTTAACTATTAACCCATCATAAGAAGTCACAATCTTAGCTAGACCATAACTTATCTCTCGAATTAACCAATCCTCAACCTATAGAGGATTACAAAGAGAAAATAATTATTTACATCACTTACTACAATGAATATCAAAATATTACATTGTAAATTATTATGGGGAACAACTCACTTGATGTTTTAGCCATTTATTGAAATCTTTATCTTGAGATACCAATATCTCATCCTCAAATATACTAGGATTTGTTTCTTTTAATGCATCCTAAAATTTCCTAATAGATATTGTAATTAATATAATTTTGAATTACATAAATTGAGAAACTACAATGAAAACTCACTAAATATATAGTTCAACTTCTTTGCAATTTACAATGACATATGTCTTTGCAATATGAAGTTCTTTATCTATTAATAATCTATTATGACCTCTACCAATAGGACGACATTGATGCTTAATAATAGATAACTTTTCATTAATTGTATCTTTATCACCATCATCATTACGAAAAATTTGAGTACGTCTTGTTTAAATGTTGGGATTAAAATACATGGAAGCATAATTAGAAATTTCTTCCAAAAAATATGCTTCACAAATAGATCGTTCAATTTTTGCCTTATTTCGAACCTTCCTTTTCAAATACAACATGCATCTCTCAAATGGATACATCCACTTGTATTTCATAGGTCCTCCAACCTTAACTTCATATGGGAGATATATAACTAAATCCTCCATCGAATCAAAGAATGTTGGTAGAGAAATATTTCAAGCTTAAAAATTATTTCAATGATAGAACTCCTAACATTGTCCATGATAGAAGCATGCGCCGCATTTGCCTAAATATCTTTGAAAAACAAGTTAAGTTCTGTTAAAACACTCCATATAGGCTTTAGTGGTATGTCCTGAAATGCTAAAGGAATTAGTCTTTGCATAAAAATATGACAATCATGACTTTTTATCCCATATATTTTTCCTTCGTCTACGTTAATGCAACGTGATATGTTAGATGCATACCCATCTGGAAACTTTAGTTGTTTTATCCATTCACTCACCATCTTTCTTTGATAAATTCAAGACATATGTTGCCTTAGGTTTTTTATACTTCTCATTCTCCACCACTAACTCTAACCTAGGACGTTTATATATCAATCTCAAATCTTGTCTTGCATTTGCAGTATCTTTTGTCTTACCCTTTATGTCCATCACAGTATTGAAGATGTTATCAAAAACATTTTTTTCAACATGCATAACATCCAAATTATGTCGAACTATATTAGTAGACCAATAAGACAATTCCCAAAATATGCTCTTCTTAACCCAATTATGAGTTTTACCAAAGTTAAGTGGCTTTTCCTTTCCTGATTTTAAGCCAAAAGTAACTTTTTGAAGTTGATTCATTTTATTTAACACATTTGTGTCACTCAATTCATGTGGTGGTAAAGAGTTTTCAACTACCGACTTCTTAAAAGAGTACTGATCACGATGAAACATATGATTGATAGATAAAAATTGATGATGACAATAAAACTAACAAGATTTATCACTATTCTTTAATCCAAATGATTTAATATTTCTCATACAATAGGGACAAACAAATCTCTCATGAGTACTCTATCTAGACAACATTTCATAAGCTGAAAAATCACTTATTGTCCATATTAATGTTGTTTTCATAATGAAATTATGCTTTTCCCATGCATCAAAAGTATAAACCCCAATGTCCCATAATATCTTTAACTCATCAATTAGAGGTTGGAGATGGACATCCAAACTTTTACTAGGTGACTTAGGTCCAAGAATCACTAGAATAAGAAATATGTATTCCCTTTTTATATACATACTTGGGAGAAGATTGTATGGTGTGACAAAAACAGGCCAACATGAGTATGGGTTACTTGAAATAGTAAATGGATTAAAACCATTCGTGCAAAGTCCAAGCCTAACATTTGGTTGATCTAGAGAAAATGTAAGATGTGTTTCATTAAATTTTTTCCAAGCCTTTCCATCAGCTGGATGTGTCATGATATATTTATCTTGGTGTACTCCATCTACATGTTATCACATATATTTTGAAGTATTAATAGACATAAAGAGGCGTTGGAGTCTTAGAATAATGAGGAAATATCTCAACATTGAGTAAGACACATCCTTGCTTTTTGTAGATGTCTTGGATTTAAATCGTGGTTCTTTACATATCAAGCAAACATTCTTATCACTATTTTTTTTTTTTGTAATATAACATGTAATGATTAGGGCATGCATCAATCTTCTCATATCCTAATCCCAACTCATTAACCATTCTCTTTGATCTGTACAAATTTTCAGGCAACCTTTTTTACTCTAGAAGCATGCTTTTGATTATAGCAATCATTCGATCATAACAACTAACACTCACGTTAAACTTCGACTTCAACTTTAAGAGTTGTGTTACAGCTGATAATTTTTTATGTTTTTTACAACCATTCCATAAAGGTTCGTTAGCATCCTTCAATAAGTTAAAATAAAATTAGTTGATGGATTTGGGTCCTCTATCGCTTATGACAGTTTTGGATTTAATTTAACATAAGCAATATCCATAACCATATCAACATATGGATTTCTATTCTCTGAAACACAGTTTTGGGTAAAAGACATTGATACATCATCTATCCATTTATTCATATTATTCAACCTTTTACTACATCAATTTCATCTATCACACAAAATATTTTCTCACCAAATTCTCCTACAACGACCATTGCCTTACCTCCAACCAATTCTGAAACAAAAATTTGACCTTCATCAACTAGTGACACCATTACTATCACTAACACTGTAACATACCCAAAATTCAAGTTCTAATTACCCTATATTACCAAAGTATAATCTCTAGTTACTATTACAATAATCCTAGTTGAGCTAATAAAAATACAAGACCAAATTAAAATTTTCCTTATACTACCATTAATCTATTACATAACATGAGGACCTACTCTAATTTCTTACTCTCATATACTGACGGTTCCCTAGTAGATCTGCTATTTGCTCCCGTGTAAAGAACACAATCGTAGCAGGAATACACAAGACACAAAAAAGGGTAAGCTAGTAGAAAAATATTCATGTTGACAATCAAATAATCAATTCAACATTTCAAACCTAATAGTAGGTGTAAGGACCTACCTAAAGCTTTACACCCATAAGCACAATCACAAAATTAGACTGACAACTTCTGAAAAACTGTATGGATTTCGCAAATATGGGGCTAATACCTGATGTATATCCAAGGACCAAGGGTCTTTCCCATTACCAACCTTCTAAGCCTCTTTCAACTCAGGATCATCCTTTAACACCTCACAACCAGGACCACCTCAAGGTAACTTCACCTATTGCCCTTTCGGAACAACTAGTGAGCCTCCATTGACCTTCACCACATGATGTTCTAGTCTACATGACTTGGAATATCATTAAGGTTTGAATGCCCCATAAATAGTTTTGAAATTCATACACACTATGCTACTAATATTCATATATTAATAGCCCAATGGCAAAACCCTCATTTCACTTGGAGTAACACATGCCTCGTGCCATTAAATCACATCATACACACTTTTTTCAAGAGTTACATACATACATACACACACGCACACACACGCACACACGCATACACACACACACATTAGTCAAAGAAAATTCACTAAGCACAGCTAAAATTCATTCAACAATTTCTTTTTTATTTTACTTTTTTTTTTAACAAATGCGGTTAGTGAAGGTCTCCTGCGCTGAGCACGTCATCCACTCAACGGCGGGCCCTTCGCTTAGCGAATTTCAACTCGAGAGTCCCTAGGACAAATTTCCTCAAGGGCCTTGCGCTTAGTGGATGGAGACAAGGGCTCTGTAGAACTCCGAAAACGTGAATCCAATACCTAAACAAGCATTTCAGACATATTTAAGTACAACAAAAGTAACATACAACATACATTTAAACATACAATCACAGATTTCACAAAAAGGACTAGATCTCTAACTTTCCTTACCTTGTTCAAAGCCCAGTTATGGTGTTCTTTGTCTACAACACAGATCTACGACCTTGGTTTCAACTAGCCTTTCAAGCACCTAAATTACGAGTTTAAATACATCATTACTAATCCTTAACTGACCTAAAAGCAGAGAAGAGAAAACCCCCCACTAAACGCCCCAAACCTTAGAGAAAGGGGAAGATTTTGGCATCCAATACTTACCTAAAACAAACTTCCAATTGGTGGAAAGGTTCCTCTCCTCAAGATCTCTCCAATGACGGTCTTGGTTCTTGAAGAAGATGAAGAATTAGTGAAAAATGGTAGAGAGAAGACAAGGGACCTAGAGAGAAAGGAGTTCTAGAGAGAGGAGGGACCTTGGAGAAAATTGGAGGGGATGGGTCCTAACTCATCATATATATTCTTTCAAAATTTACCCAGGCCCTACATCTATCACTGGCTCAAGTCACTCATCTGACTAAAATTAATTTTTTTCCCAAGATCCTTACAACACTCACCCTATGATTACTAGAGCTAAAGTTAGAATTCATAAACCAAAAGTATATAGTATTGTCAAAACCACTCCTAAACTCAATCTTGACCCTTTTCATGTACCTAAATCCATCAAAGAAGCTATGGATATTTCACACTAGAAATAGGCTATGGAAGAAGAATATAAGGCCTTAATGAAGAACAACACCTGGGCACTAACTACTCTTCCTGCTAGTAGAAACTTGATAGGATGCAAATGAATTTTTAAAGTCAAAACTAACTTTGGTGGATCTATAAATGGACACAAAGTAAGGTAATTGCAAAAGGTTTCCATCAAAGAGATGGTTTTGACTTCTCTTAAACATTTAATCTTGTTGTTAAACTTACAATAATCAAGATTATTTTAAGCATTGTTGTATCAAGAAATTGGGACATGAGACAGATTCATACAGCTAATGCATATCTAAATGGAGACCTTCAAGAAGATATATACATGGCTCAACCTCCAGGTTTTATTTAACCTAACACAAGCCTTGTGTGCAAGCTACAAAAGTCCCTTTATGGATTCAAACAAGATCCAAGAGCTTGGTTTGAAAGGCTACACCTACCTTTATCTAAACTTGACTTTCATTTTGAAAAAATAGACTCATCTCTCTTTATTCGATTTCACAAGGACCACATCATCTTTATTCTTGTATATATGGATGATATAATCATTTGTGGTTCCTCAACATCCGCTATTTCTTCTATAGTTCAACAATTACAAAGTGAAATTCTTGTTAGAGACCTTGGTTTTCCAAATTACTTCCTTGGCATTCAAGTTGATCAACTTCCTAATGGAACTCTAATTCTAAATCAAACAAAGTATTTCACTGATCTCTTAAAAAGGGCCAATATGCACACAACTAAAGCTATCAAAATACCGATGCTTACTGATTTAAAACTCCAACCTTTAGAAGGAACAACCCATGCTGATGTAACTCAATATTGATCAATTGTGGAAGTTTACAGTATATCACAATTACAAGACTTGAAATTTCCTTCTTTGTTAATAAAGTTTGTCAATGCATGCAAGCTCTTAGGGATACTCACTTAATGGCTGTCAAAAGAATTCTCAGATATCTAGAGAAACTCTCAATAATAGTTTACATCTCACCAAATCTCCTGAGTTCACAATCAATATTCTATGATGTAGATTGAGGATCATATTTGGAAGATAGAAAATCAACTATCGATTATGTAATATATCTTGGAGCTAATCCTATAAGCTAGTCCTCTAAGAAACAACAAGTTGTTTCCAGGTCTAACTAAAGCAGAATATGAAAGTATTGTTGTTATAGCTGCAGAAATGGCATGGTTAAAGAATCTTTTATATGAGCTTCACATTCCTACAACAAGCAAACCCATAATATATTGCTATAACATAAGTGTTGTTTTATTATCTACTAGTCCTATCTTACACTCTAAGACTAAAAATTTTTAGATAGATACTTTATTAAAGATAAATTTCAAAAGAGGCATTTATCTATCCAACACATTCCTTTTTCAGAACAAACAACAGACATTCTCATTAAAGCCTTATTCTTTCTTGCCTTCAATCATTACAAAAACAAACTTAGAGTTCGTCTTAGTCTGAGTTTGAGATATAGTATAAGAGATAATTAAGAAATTTTAATTAACAACTCATTTTATATTATTCTATTTTATCTTTCTTTGTATATAAAGAGGTTCATTCTACCACTTTAATCAATTTTTTCATTCAATTTTAATATTCTCCGTTTCTCACTTCTTCATCTCATATTATATATATATAAAAGAAATTTAATTATGTCAAAAATAAATTAATAGATTTATTTTTTATCCATCATTTATTTTTAATTTAATAAATAATAATAACTCATTTTAATTGTTAAATTTTAATAAAAAATCTATACTTATGTTTTAAAAAAAGTAGATTGATCTCTTTTTTTTTTTTATTTATTTATTTATTTATTTATATATATATATATATAAAAAGAAATATTTCTAATGTAAGATTTTTCTATGATTACTTAGAAACCGGGAAAAGCTCAACTACTTTATTATTTGTTGGAAAATATTTATTTAACTATGATAATTAACAAAAATGAATTGGTTAATATATTGAGTGTAATATGTATGATGGTTTGTTTATTTACTATCAAATTTCATTAAGAAGGAGAGAAGTAAACAATTAGTGAAATTTTTATTACAACTAGTTTATATGAATATATTTTTCATGTGGTTTGTACCACCACTAATTACATATGGTAATGGTGCATATTTTAAGCTTCTTTTATTAATTTGTAACAACTTTTTAATTTTCGATAGAGTTAGATTGTTTACCTTTTTATATGTTAGTTACAAATATATAAAAGTCAATTAGATATAATTATTTTTATAAAAATCTATAATGATGAATTTTACACTACACTTAAAGCCTATAATAATTAAAATAAAAAGAACGAATAGAATTTGCCAGCATTTATAAAATTAGATTTCATCATATTATAAAAAGTTTATAATAAATATATAAATAAATATATATATATATATAATAAAAAAATTAAGATAAATATTAATAATATGTTAAAATAGTTTTTATAATTTTTATAGGTATTATCTTAATATATATATATATATATATATTAATTCATAAATATATTTTTATTATAATTATAATTATCAAATTTTTATTACTGATATAGAAAGACTAAATATCTCTTAAAAAAGGAGTCATTTCAATCATTAAAAAAGGTTAAAATTATAATTTTCACTGGCATATCTTTTGATATAGATAAAGAAGATAGTTAATTGGTAAGTATGATACAACACAAGGAAAAGGAAAAGCTCACTCTCAACAACACAACAATTCCTTCCTAGAAGCACAATGGCTAATACAACACTAACACACCCTCCAAAGCCTTCAACCAACCCACATTGGAAATACAATTAATTTTGCTGTTCAATTAACACATCAGAAATATAATATCTTTTAATTACAACAAATAAAAAGCCTTAGCCAGACTACTAATTTCAGTGGCTATGTATGCCTGTTCTCATTGGTCAAACTGCTGCTACCTCCACCCATACGATTTGATTCCCCAACCCTGGCGGCCAAAGCAAGAACTTCTGGGGACATTTCCCAGCTCCCACTTTTTCTTCCCCAGCTGGATCTCCTGGGATGTATTCCAGCGCGATCATTACTTTCATCTTCTGTTGTCCTAATTTCTGGGGACAACTCACCGAATTCACCATCCTTTATCGCCAACCGGTCGTTTAATTGACCTTCAGAAGGATCAAGAGCGGTACCCATGTCGGCCCACACGGTTTTCCTGCCCATCTCTATGTCATCGACAGCTTTTCCCATACTCGGGCTCATAAAGCCTCCACCCACTGATCGAGCAGGTAAAACTGGTTCCAGTGGCACCTGTTGAAATTATTGGTATAAAGAGAAGTCGGGAGACAGAATGTAAAAGTAAATTAATATTAACTGAAATTTAGCAATGATGTAATCATAAAACCGTAATCCTAACTAATTATGTAAGCAAAGCATGATAAGATAAGAAAATATGGTAATTATCCTAAAGATAATAATGAGGAAACAAGGAAACCAACTTAGAAAATAATGTAAGATATTCAGTGATGAGATATTTTCATATATTCAACACTCCATCTCAAGTTAAAGATTACTAAGCTTTGAACTTGTTATAAATATACCCTTCAAGGGCAGAAGGGAAAGTCAAAAAATATAATTAGAGACTGCCGAATTAAGGGACCAGGCTTATTTTCTGGGACTATAGCAGGGCCAAGTTTATTTCTCTGGGAAACTCAAAAGGCCAATTGTTACTCCATGGGGCCAGAATCATGTCTCGGAGAAAGTCACGAGGCCTGCTAGTTCTTGTAAAGTTACGAGGCTAGGTTGAGTTGTGTCGGAAAGCCATGGGATCAAGCTCATATTTCTCAGTAGGCATGCGACCAAACTGATGTCTCCAATCTCACAATAAACAATTTGAATCAAAGAGGGCACATGTGAATAGGGTGGAATTAGCATCAACAAACTGGGGAAAAAGCTGAAAATTAAGATTATATATTTACCCTACAGGCCAAAAGGGATAAAAACCAAAGCAGAAAGCTCAGAAAAATGCGAAGAAAAGGATGACACTTCATAGGTCTAATACCATGTTGAAATTATTTAGTTTTAGATATATAGTGAGGAAGAGAAATAAAAGATGAACCACTCCACTGTTATTACGTGAAATAAGTAGATTACAATGTATTGATGTTCACTTTTACTTAATTATATCTTGTAATTGTTTTTGGTACTTCTAGTGCCAATTTTTATTAATATATATCTTATTGCCGATTAAAAAAAAAACAATGTATTGATGTTATTATAAAACTTAAAGACACCAACCCTTATTTGTACTAATCATAATCCAAACAAAGTTGGGAAGCAAATCGATATAAGGAAATACAGTAATCAGTCATATGATATGATTAGGAAATAAGGAAACTAAATTTAGAGGATAATCTAAGATATTCTACGATAAGATATATTCATATATTCTAACAGCACCTTTGCCCTGAAGTTGTTCTTTGATTGGGGAATGCTGGTGCAGAATATCTCTAAGAAATTATTGATTACTCCCTTGTTATATGGGTTGGCCCGTCGATCATATCGGTATCTGAAGTTCTCATATGTGGTCTGTAACAGCAATAGAAACAAATATAAAGTTGTAAGTTCATTAGCATAGATAGCTTAACTTTAAAGTATATATAAAGATTTTAAAAAGGAGTAATTACCTGATTTGTACTTATAAGATATAAATGAAAGGCAGTCAAGCCACCAACAAACCACATTGATATGAAGGTGTAAACTATTAACACTATGGAGGCTGGGGTTTTGATCATTGCCTTCCAAATTGTTGTCTCCTCTGATGCCATAATTCTTCTAATATAGACCCAACAAAATGCGAAAACATATATACAAAGTAGTGTAGTTGAGAAGACAAACATGAAGAAGAAGCGATAATTACGCTGCATAACAATTGTGCAAACATTTAGATAAAAGAATGACATGTGTCAAATGACAACTGAAAAAAATCACCAAACCAGAATTATATATACAATTAAAAAGAGGATAAAAGAAAGGCAATAAAGAATCCTCAAATAAATAAAGGAAAATAAAGTTAAACATTATATTAAGACACATCTTTTACATTAACTCTAAATTCAATTCTACCTAAAATTTGAAATTTCCTGTGATAGCGTATCTCGACCATAATTAACAAATAACATCCACGCAACAAGAATTGACCCTGGATTTCCTATATGAAATTCAGAAAATGCGCCTTAGTTAACTATAAAGCACGACCATATTATGTATGAAAACACTGAAACTCTCAGTGATACATTAGAAAGGAAAATTTTCATAACAAAATTCACCCTACGGACAATATATGCCCATCATCCACTAGGTCTCAATTTATAAGCTGGACTGTTGACAGTTCTACAACCTCACATTATTATTATGTATTGCCAAATATAATAAACAGGAAAGTAATTGTATATTAATATAACCATATAACCTACTGATGATGAATTTTAGATTCAAATTTTGACTGAGGGCCTAAACTAAAATTTGAAAATACAAGTGTTGATAATTATTAAATTACTAGAACGTGCTAGATTTCCACCACAGCTTATGTACAAAATATGAACTATCTCAACAAATTCCAATCTGACAATAGAGATCACCCATCTCTTTAAATTCCACAACTAATAGATTCTAATCATCTCAAATACCAAGCTAAACTTTCTGCCTAGCATAAAAAATTCTGCAGACTGGATTTACAATTAAAAATCAAGTTTGTCAAACAAAAGGTCTAACTTACCAGCCCAATACACTGCCCAACCCATGGACAATGGTGATCAAACCGTTGGACACAGTTATTACAAATTGAGCAGTGAGAACATCGAGGAGGTCTGTAGAGCATGCAAGTATCACAGTACTTGACCTTAACAGTAATTCCATTGACCTCAACCTCCTTAATGCGAGGCAGCCGCAATTGAGGAGTTTGTCCAGCCCCAACATCTAGACTACCTTCAAAACCTTCTGGCTCTGGAGGATGTGCATTGCGTGGAATTATGCCAGGGTCTCGGCCAGATGTTAACAAGAGAAGAACTAACACCTAAAAATGATTATAGCATCAGCACACAGTATGAAAGAATATACTTCAGTGCTCAAAGTAAAGAAAATGCATAATGCCATCCAAAATAAAATGGTGTCTCAAATGATAATTAACCAGCACATAAAAGTCAGTGGCTGTGAAAAACCCTACCATGCTATCAGCTAGAAATACATGCCCCAAAAGAAATAATTTAAATGTAAAGAAAAAATGTATCCTTTGAAACAAATTGGTAAAAATTGTATTATTAGTTTAGTCTGCAGGCATATTCACCAAGGCCTGGGTCCAAGTTGTCCAGATATTCATTTTGTGAATTACAAGGCAAACTCACAAGTGGTTGATCCCTTTGTAACACCCAGCGTTTGAGGGAGAACCGTTAACGCTTGTTAGTGATCACTAGACTTAACATTTCTTTTGCAGTTGTGGTAGTTAGTCAGTTGATGCAGACTCCAAGTCAGGATAGTTGTATAAAGATAAGGAAGATACTCAAGTAATTGGATATTGTGATCCAATGTTAAAGAAAAATACCAAGCCATGGCCATGGCATGGCTACTTGTGAACTTGTCTATATCAAACAATTTCAACAAGAGTTAAAGTTTTGCAAAGCTCAGAAAATGAGTCTATATATTGTGATAATCAAGAACTTCACATTACTTCTAACCCAGTATTTCGCGAGAGGACTAAACATTTAGAAATTGACTTCAAATTTGTTTGAAAAAGTGTTGTCGAAGGATATTATTATTGAATCAGTCATGTTGAATAATCAACATGCAAACATACTAACAAAAATCATTAGAAGGTCCAAGAATTCAATTTATTTGTTCTGAGCTTGGTACATTTAATTTATAACCCCAACTTGAGGGAGAGTTACAAAAAGACTACTTCTATCTTTTGTCAAGTAAAGCGTAAAGCTGTATAAAAGCTGTTTTTATGTATTCTAAAAAGTCTATATATGTGCAAGCTCTCATAATCTGAACCTGTCCTTTCATCCTTCTCTTGTACTCTCTTTGCCAAAAATAATTCACTTGAGCATTTTCAGTCATTTTAATCTTCAAGATCTTTTGTCATCTAGAACCTTTTATCTTTATTTCATAGTTTCATTTTTAAGGGGCAATTGTTTGCCTATAAAAAGATTTTCAGAAACAGTGTTATTGATATCGGATAATAAACAATATTGCGAACTCAAAAATCCTTTACAAAAATATATCAGATGCCATAACAGGTTATAGTGGAAGCATTGCAAACAAACAAAAAATACAATATATACATATGAATAAAAAGAAAATGCATATATATAAGTGTTGAAACATTGGAGTTCATAGGAGGCACTGTACAGTTGAGTTAGGATTGGAGTTGAAGTCATTTTAACTTTGGTTTGAAACAGAAAAGAGAAAGGAATAGAGATGTGTTGAGATTGAGAAAGATGAGTGTAACCAAAGGAGTTCTCAAAGAAAAGAAAAGAGGGTTGTTTCTGACTTGTAATATAAGTTTATTTTCATGGGTTAATGAGGAAAGGAGGACTAGTAAATATTCAAGATAAAATTTGGATGGTAAAGAACTAAAAGAGAATTAGGGTGCAGTAAGAAAAAATTTAAAAGTTAAAAGGATGCTGTAAATTATTTCCTGAGAATGGGTGTCTTGGGTGGTCTTTTTTGGCCCAAAAGTTTGTGGAAGTGAGGTATCATCATGCAGAACTAGGGTTGTGTCGAGTTGGGTCGGGTTGCATGGACCCAAGGCTTCTTCTACCTTACAACTGAAGGGCGCAGTTGCGGAGGAGCAAGATTTTCGCCATGGCTGTTCCACACCACCATTCCATGATAGCCAAAGCGGCTACCATAGGCCACCATGCAAAAACTGATTTGCCACCGCCTTATTGTGGCGGACGACAAAATATCCATTAGCGTTTTCTGCCATGGTAGACATTTGATAACACTGGTTAGAAAATGTAATTCTTGTGACTCAAATTAATAAAATCAGTTCCTTCTTCAACTCAGTATTTGTATTGAATCCCTGAGCCTAAAGGAAACACAATTTCTTCCCACACCCTAGGGATAAAAGAACAAGTTATTTCTCATGTTCGGATTGTAAATGTTCTAAATTTGGGGTATTTTGCTTTAATACCAAGGATAGCAATGTAAGGTAATTCCTATGTGGTTTCTATGCGTCATGCTACCTTTGTAACAAATGTATTTTATTTTCGTTTTATCCCTCTTAGAAGGTGGATATGACCTAACTCAACCTTTCAAAACCAACTTGTAATCAACCCACTTATAAACTACAATTTAGTCTCATCTCTAGTCAACATGAGATCTCTAACACATACCCTCACATCGAGGAAATAAGTGATTCCAACAATCCCTAACTAAAAAGAAGAGGAGAGAGAGAAAAAGAAAAATAAAGGAATAAAAATAATTAAACAAAGGTAGCTCAATACGTTTATGTTTTATTAGCCAAGGTTGTTTATATCATGGGATACTTTGATTGGATGTTTCCCCTAGACTAGAGAAAATGGCAGCAGTAATAAACTGTGTTGATCATTAGCCTAGGAGATGCTCCCCTATTCTCATGTGTTTTGGTGCTTATCCAGAGAAACCAATGTTTCTTGTAGCCTGGAAGTTACAGCCCAATAAAGACAAATGTTTCCCCTAGACTAGAGTAAATGGAAGCAGTAATGAACTGTTGATCATTAGCCTAGGAAATGCTCCCCTATTCTCATGTTGGTATTTTTGGTGCTTATCCAATAAAACCAATGTTTATTGTAGACTGGAAGTTACAGCCCAATAAAGACCTTGTGATCTTTGCATGCACGTGTGCTTCTATGATTTCTCTAGAGATGAAAAGAAAAACTAAATTGTATGATTTCAATTGAGATACACTTACCCAGATACACTAGTGTGCTTGACAGATAGACTAAATCTGTGAGGAAACAAGTATTCTTTGGTTTCTCAATAATTGTCATTGTCATTGTCATTGTCATTGTCATGTTCGTTATTCTCTTAAGGAATTATCTGTCATTGCATCTTTGCTTGATCGTGGGCACTGCGGTGTATGATTCATATTATTGGATTTTGTTTCACACTTGATTTTGGAAGTATGGATGGATGTGACTAGTAGTGCTTGATTTCAAACCACGTCCAGTTTTCTATGCTTAGTGTTGGTTCAAGTTGATGTACTAAATAGATTGTTTTAGCTTGTGTGTTTAGCTTAGTTTTAGTTTGCTTCAGGATAAACAAAGGTACAAGTTTTGAGTGTTTGGTAAGTGTCTTGTATGCTTAGCTTTTTTTATGCATATCTTACCATTTATCTTGCATTTTCATAATTTAGAACCTTTTTTTATCACTTTCATGCTAATCTCAATAGTCATTTTATTAAGGTTTAGTGTTTTTAATGTTAGGACTTAGGAAGCTTATTAGCATTTGATGTTTACATGTAGGTAAAGAAGAAGACTTTAAGTTTTGGGAAGAATAAATTTTGGAGGAACAGGTCAGCATTTGTGAAGCAAGCAAAGATAGAACGAAAGGGCTCATTTACCATGCTAAGAACCATAGTGTCCCCACTCAGCATGGAATTCCCAATTTGCAACCCCTGATTCTCACCTTACCATGCTGAGCATGAGGAATGTCCTCACTTAGGTGAAATTAATGTGGCAATTAATGAGGATGAGACAAAAATAATAATGCCCCAAGTGGTAGAGGATTTAAACATTCTTATAGTTAGACACATCTTGGGCATTATATGGTGGCTGACAGAGTCTCTCCTTGGCTTCCAATTCAAATTTCTTCATTTCTTCAAAAAATTGTTGATTCCAATGTCTGCGAGTAGCTAAGCCCCTCATTGTTGGGGTTATATGTAATGAAACTAAACTCCATGTATTCTTTGTTAGCTAAAAGTGTAACAACTAAGAAACCTTGTGCTAGGGATGTATTTGGTTTGTTAGTCATCCTTCAATCCTTCTTAATGCAAGCTCCATTGCTAAGATAACTAAGGAATTAGGGTTTAACAATGGAACTTAGAATCTTACAACTTAAGGGATTAGGGTTAATGTAACAATTGTAGATGAACATTGCTATGAATATGAAACTACTTTAATAGCTTGTTGACACATGGATGGATGAATTAGGGTTTAACAATGGAACTTAGACTCTTACCCCTTAAGGGATTAGGGTTAATGTAACAATTGTAGATGAACATTGCTGTGAATATAAACTCTAATAGCTTCACTCCCATTTCCCTTAATTCTCCACTCATAAACCTTTGTAATAGGGGGCCACACCATATCATTATATCAGTCTGGGATAAAGATGGCATTAATAGTGTTTACTCCTGTAGTCACACTTTTTGAAGTTTGAACAAAAGAAAATATACAGCAAGCTTCACAGGATATGCAAACGACTTCCACACTTTTCCACTAAATTTCTGCCAGGCCTCGCTTTTACCCTTTGCCTCCTACATTTTAATTCTCAGAATCAAATTCCCTTCTGCCACTATTCAGTGCTAGATGAACATTTAACAAGAACATTCATGTTTCCCATTATTCCCTCTTCACCAAATGTAATGACCATGTACTTCCCATTCCCTTCATTGTAGCATACACCTTACTTACAGAGATCTTTCAGAACCCCATACAATTAATCTTCAATTCAACTAAAAGGTTTTGACAAAAGCAAGGACAATACTGTTCTATAGCAGAATGCTATATATGCTGACATTTGGCATGTGTAGTTAGAACCAAACACTTGGATACTAAATGGGAAACCACCATAATTGATATGGAAAAAATTGTATTCATCATGGCCAGTTTTCAGAATGACTATCTTACAGCTATTCAGTAATGTGCTTGTAGTAGGCTTGGACTTTATTTGGATTATCTTATCCGTTAAAGGAGGAAGATGTCTGCTCATCTATTCACAATCTCTGTTTGCCCTTCAAATAAAATATTTTCTCTAATTTAAACAAAATGACATATCGCACAATACTTGGCTTGGTCATTGATTCCATTTCTTCACCAGGAGAAACATTGTCAGTTGCACTAGTTTGATCCTATTAGATTCATCATGGTCATGGCTAGTTTTCTTTTAGTTATCATTCAAATAAACAGACGAGAAAAGTGACATCAGCCGAGTTATTCCGTTCACAAATTCGAAGTAAACCAAATCCCAACTTCTTACTTCAAACAAGCATGTGTAAGTTGCCACATAAAGAAATGTTTCTCAAGATTATAAACAAAGTGCCCAATCAATACAGTTGAACAATGTAGGGTCAAAGAACAAAATTGTATGCATGGTATGCGTTTTTCTGTATAGGAAAAAGAGATAGAGTCTCACATAAATTGTGAATATAACAGCAACGGTCATTATGGTCATCCCCAAGTGATCAGAAAAGTCATTTATTAGTTTTCTGGCAACATAGACACAGAAAACTGCAACAGGAGCAGCAATAAGAAAAATTGTCAGGGCCAATGATCTTGCATCTGGTCCAAATATGAACCTGCCCTGAAGAAAAAATTTCTGCAGGAAATGGATGAAAACAATGAATATGCATTTTAACAGAATCAAAACCACTAGAACAACAACACATTTTAAATAAAATTGCAGCATTAGCCACTAACATAGTACTATTCTTTTCGGGTTCTGTGGAAAAGACAATTTATGGAAAGCAAATACATGATATAAACTACTACCATTTCTACGTCACAACACAATAAAAGAATTAGTCATACAAATAATGTATATACTGTCTAAATTCAGTGACAAGGGTTCAACCTAAACTTAATATATCATCTTAGAAAATAAGCAGCAACTACTTTCTACTTACCCTTGTCATAACCTCACAGTATATGTTTTTTAAAAATGTTTTAGGTTCTGTTTGGATAAATTTCTTTAAAAGTAGAAAAAAAATAAAAAGATAAAAAGAATTCAGCTTTTCAGAAAGTTAAAATCAATTTATGCATTTAATTTTTATAAAAACTCTTTATAGACTTCTCCAAAGCAAAAGCTATGATACATCAGATCTTTTTGTATAAAAATTTATCCATAAACACTAATAGAAAAAGAAAATAAAAAAAGAAAAATGAAATAAATTTCTTCATAAGCTAATGCATGGGTTAAAATACAACTTTTAGAGAATCCAACATGAATGAATTTCTACAACTTAACTCATTCCGCAAGTCATATCATTTTCTCTTCTTATTTTCTTTTCTTAAGAGTGCTTATGAATAAATTGATCTAAACAGGCTCACAAGTTTACTTTAGCTTATAAAAAAGCTCAATGCATTTTCCCTTCTTAATTCCTTCTTCTACAGGTGTTTATAGAAAAGTTTATCGAAACAAGGCCTTAGATTCAAACACCAAAGCACAGGGTGTTCACACCTCCTTGGGTCAAATTCATCTTCCAAGTCAACAACTTCCACCCTCGACAGAAACCCGATTTCCACCAAAAAGAAAAACCACTAAACAATCACAGTAAAAAAAAGTGATAATTTTAAGAAAGGACCGTGATTAATTACAAAATAGGCAACAGAAAAGAAAGCTGGGGTGACACGCTTCATAACAATTCCAAAACAATAAACTTTAATTAAATAACAGAAACCCCAAACCAGAACTCACATTGCTCCCTTTCCACGCTTGGTAGACCCGCAAATCTCCGGATCCCGCACCAGGATCCGAACGCTGGGGCGGAGGCACCACGTACATGTCGTACCCTAAGAAAAGAACCAATAAAAAGAGAGAAAAAATTCACACACACACACACACACACTCCCTCTCTCTGAGAGAAGAGAACAGAAGATAAGGTGAGCAAGGTGGGAGAGAATCTAAGGTTGGGTGATGGAAAACATGGCGGAGAAAACGGAGGAGCCACCACCGGCGAGCTGAACAATGCGAAATGCAATGAATGCAAGGGAAGTAAAGTAAAAGTGAGGGTTTCTATTTTTTTTTTTTTTTTGCGTTGTGATTTTTGATGGGTTTGGGAAGCAAGAAGGGGATTCGCTTTACATTTGACTATTGGTGTGACAGTATAAATGTCTGTGCTTTACAGAGTGTAGAGGCGTGACGTGGCTTGTGTGAGAGGGAAAAGGGGTGCGTTTGGAGCATGTATCGGGCCTTGTTCTTTACTTTTCTGGGACTATGCTTAATCCTTTAGGGGAAGTTTTCTCTCATATTTTTCGTATTGTTTGTAAATTTCAAAATCTAAAATATGTTTAGCTTGACTTTTCGATTTTTTTAGTTTCCACATTTAAACAATCACATTTTTTTAGAATAATCATTAATACAATTGTAGATTTTAAGTTGTATAAAATATGTATTTTTTAATATAATTTATTTCTTATCAAAATTGGTATAGGTGTTACAACCATTCTATATAATTTAATTTTTAAGTTACGGATTGCTTAATTATTAATTAAATTTAGAAAAAGAATACCTTATTATATTAATAAAAAAATATGGTCATTCAAAATTAATCAAATTTATTATTGAGTAAATTGATTATAAATGTTATAGTTGTTGTTATTAATATTGGGAGAAATTTGTATATTCTAATAACTATATAGAAAGCCATGTGATGCGCATCTAATTTTTTAAAACAATTTAATAATCTATAATGAAGTAAAATTGTAATAATTAATTTATATGTTGTATAATGAAAACAATTTGAATGTGAATATTTATTGTAGTTAGTTTATTATGACTAACTAATAAAAATAACTATATAAGTAGAAATTGATAATTTAGGATCATCAATATAATTTTAATTGATAAAGTCTACTTAAAAATTGTATACTTATGTTTTAAAAAAGTATTAAGTGCATAAAATGAGATGCACTATAACAACTAAATTCGTTGATCAAACGTATAAGTCAAAGTTACGTAATTTAGTTAAAATTTGGAGTAATTTTTATCGTAACAACTTAAATTTGAAATGATAAAGAAATTACATATAATATTTAAGTAAAGAAAAGAGTTTATCATTATTTTATATACACTTATTAATTTATTTTCATTTATAATAGTTAAATAGTCATTTGTTAACATCTTTTATATATCTTTTATATATGATGTATTTTAAATTAAAATTTATTTAGTATAAAGTTCATAAAATAAAAAATAAAAATATATGTATTTAATAATATATATCTAAATATAATCATTAAATCAAATATTAAAGTAGGAAATCAAATATTAAAGTACGAAATAGATCACTATAAAATATTTTATTCTTTTATATTTATATATATATATATATATATATATTTATATATAAAAAAAAATTTAGAACAATGATATATATTTATTTATAAAATAATAATACTCAAAATAAATATAAGAGTCTTTTGTAAAAAAAATTATGAAATTTTTTGCTTAAATTCCATTGAAATTTTTTTTTCTTATCACAACTTAATCATTATGTTTGAGTTATTTTTAAGATCAAAAGTTGGATAAATAGGAGATGTAACTTCTAATTTCCCATTATGAGAGTCAAGTCCATCATATGAAGAAGAAGAGTTAGAGCAAATGGATAATCTCTACTACAATAATGTGTTTTTAGTTGGCTTGGTCCATTAGACAAAATAGTCAAAAGTCCTATGTTGAGCATAGGTATTAGCATAATATAAAATTCGAGGTTACCTACAAAATTATCTTCATTTATGATAGTGTCATGTGTTTACTGGTCATTAAGGGGACTAATGATCTATCAATGTGAGAAGGTGCAACTAGTAATCTATCATCTATATTTGAAAATACTATGTATGGAGTAAACCTCCCATTCCTTTTAAGTTATAAACAAAAGATCTTACAATCCATACAAGTCATACAATTCATGGATAAGTATTTTGAAATATCTCTCTTTCTCTCTAATCGCATTGGTCGTAACTTTGATTGTTTACTTATTTATCACATCTCAAGTTTGTTGTAAATGGAACTCCCAAAATTTAGTAGACTTACTTATTTTAGTTGGATGCCAAAGGAACTTTTATTTCTTTCTTATTTATCACATCTCACCAACTAATGATGACTTTTATTTACGATTGAGGTTGTCAAATAAAAAATGTGATCTTTTGTCACAACTCAACATTAAATCCGCATGAATAATAAACTTGTACTTACACGGAATACTTTATACAAGCCGAATATAATTCGGAGATATATCCTTGATGCTAGACCTTGATCTTCTCTTTGAGTCTGGACCAAAAGGGGGAGGTACCTGCGAAGACGCTCCAACGCTCAGGTCAGTGAGGGTCAAAACGATGCAAAGCAGGAGACCAAGGTAAGGAGAGTATAGAAATTAGGGTTAAGATTGAATGCCTCATACCTGTGGTGAAACCCTATATTTATACCGAACAGTAACATATTACTTGGATGAATTGTGGTCGATACCGAGATCTCTAGGATGTCATTAAATACCGAGATCTTTGGGATATGTATGTTGAGATTTCTGGGATACTATTAAATACCGGGATCTTTGAGATTTTATCATTAATGGCGAATCGTAACTATCCCCGAAATCTTCGTGATTACGCTACATGGGCTTTGTGGGCAAGCCTAAGCCGAGTCCTTATCAGTTTTCCTGAGAGTCGAGAACCTTTCGGCTTGGGTATGACACGTTCTCGGGTAGGAGTTCCTTATCCGGTACACAAGTCCCCCTAGTCATGAGGCAGAATGTGGGTGAGATGACTTGCAGGAGGGGTTTCTAGTATGTTCCCATTCTTGATTGTCTCAGACCTTTTGCTAGGAGGTTCTTCAGAGTATTCTCGAAGTTCTACATGTGTCATGCTCGCTTTGGAGCGTTTTAAAAAGTGCCTGGTGGGTAATTAATGCGCATGTAGTGGTGACGCAATTGCAATGAGTGGGGAAGTTGCAGAGGTAGTGGCTTGCGCAGACGTTTTGTGTGGCTCGAGACGGTTAATCATAACCGAATCCGTTCGCATTCCCTCAACGGTTACTTCCATCATTGACCTTAGTATATATATTGTTTCATTCGCTCTTTGCCTTCATTGCTCCTGCTATTTGGTGTCTTTTGCGCATTCGTCTTCTGCTTTCTTCTGCATTCTGCTCTCGGCCTGTTTTCATCCGGACTTTTCTTCTTCACACACTAGTATGTCTTCTTCTCTGTCTGGATCTGAAGAGGCCCACCGTAGGCGATCCGACAAGGAAGATTGCCGAGGTAGCTTCGCCATCACAACTACTGAATCGTCGTCTAGCTCCAGGACAGAGTCTTCCTCCCCTCCTGAGGTCGAGTCTCCCCCGGCACGGGGAGTGAACAATGTAGAGGATAGGCCGTCAAGTGCTAACGATGTTGAGGTTACCCGGCAGCTCAATGATTACTCATGGGTGGATCCTGGGATTCTCGAGTTCTCCTCCTCCTTTGATCGTGCTTGCCGGGTACTTGAGTTCACACAGACTACCAACATCTTGGCTGCTGATTGCCTTGATGGGGCGATTGCTACTGGGTATTGTGACCCCAAAGACCGCGTGTGTCATGGCCGGAAGGGGACGAACCAAGACTTCTTCTTCGTTTACTCTTGCTTCTTTACCGACTTAAGGGTGAAAGTCCCTTTTAATGATTTTCTTGCCGGCGTACTAGCGAACCTTCACGTGGCTCCCTCTTAGCTGCATCCCAATAGCTGGGCCATGATGCAGGCTTTCCAGGTGTTGTGTGGGGCCTTCCGGATCACTCCCACTCCTTACCTATTTCTTTGTCATTTTAGTACCCGAGGCAGAGAGTTTGTCAGCTGGCTTTCTCTAATCAGCAACCCTGTCAACACCCTTTTTAAGCCCTACACTACGAGCTACAAAAAGTTTAAAAAATTGATACATAAAAAATCAATATTGCTTTTTTATTTAAAAACTTTTTTCATTCCAATAATAACATCAACTGTCAATATATGTAAACCCTAGAACATAAATTTGAATTGTTACAAGATATTATCTAATCGAGTACCGGTATTCTATATCTAAGTTGGCAAGTCCTCCTTCTTTGCGGGTACTCGACCTAAATTTCCTTTCTATTGGACCCGAGACCCGGTGAAATACAAGTATATCCCGGTGAAGCACTTGTCGGCCTCGGAGCATCACTTCCTTCCGTTCTGAATGAGTTACCTCGGCGAATTCCTTGTCGGAGTCTAGTGGGGAGCTTTACATAAACGTTCTGGGTACTTTTATTTCCTTTTTCTGTTTGCTACTTTTTACCTGTGTTAACTTGAGCTGAATGTTGTTTTGCCTGTAGCAATCCTTTCCAACACTTTTGGAATGCCTAAGATCTTTTTTAGGGCTGCTAGGGAGAAGGCGGTTGCCGGCAATGCTGCTACGCTCCAAAAAACTGCTCCTAATCCGGTGGTGATCCTAGAATCGCCTCCTTTCCAGCCAACCAAAGGAAAAAAGCTGGTCTCCACTTCAGAGAGATCTGCAAAAAGGGCTCGGGTGGAAGCCGAGAATGTGGAGGTCCTTCCTGTTCCCGCTCCTCAACTTCTCAGCAGCTCCGTGAAGGTGAGCCAAAATTTAAGCTTCACCATTCCGGATACTTACTAGGGACTTTTATAGCAAACTGAGCTGTCGGATAGGGAAGCGAGTTGCTTGGAGCTTCATTCTCGAGCTCTTGCATTCAGTCTCTACTCGCTACGGGATTCCGTCAAGCTACAGGAGGGATACACGGCTCTCGAGGCTAAATTGGCTAAAATTGAGAAGGAGTTGGCCGAGAGCAACGACACCAATTCCCAACTGCTGACCAAGATGGATGAGCAAACGGCTGAGAGGGAGAAGATGGCCTTTCAGCAGGCGGCCCTAAAAGAGGAGTTAGAGCTGTTGGAGAAGTGCCGAAGAGATGACGTATGGGGGCTGGAAGAGCGGTTGGATAAGGCCCATGCTGAAGTGGCTGAGCAGGCTAAAGAGATAAAAGCCCTTAATGATGCCATTATCCACGAGCACACAATGGGTTTTCAAAAAGGGGTTAGGCAAGCCCTTTACTTCTCCTCTTTGGGGGATTCCATTATAGCTGAAAGATTTGACGTGGAATTCGACATCCATGAGGGGAAGTGGACCTCAATTGACCAAATCCCCGAGGATGACAAGGACATTGTGATTGCTGCTAAGGAGGTGGCAACCTCCCATCAGGTGTCCGAGGGTGCCCATTCCGGGAACTCTGCAGCTGAGAGCCTTCCCACCGATGATGTCGTTAACGTTTAAGTTCTTTTTCCTTTATCTTCTGCTCATTCCAAAATGTAATAAATATATTTGATACATGCACGACTTTCTCTTGTTGCTATTTTTGCTGGTCTTGATATTTTGCTACCAAACGGAATATTTAGAACGTTTCAGTATTTGGCTATAAACTTTAAAAAGATATCTCCCGACTTCTAGGGGTGGCCAACACTTAGGCAAGTTTTCTTGGAGAATTTGAATCTATCCAGCTAAGAAAATCACCAATACTTAGGTGATTTTCCTTAGCGGGCCAAAGTTTGTTCGGCTAGGTATCACCGGTGCTTAGGTGAAGTTCCCTAGCGAGCCGAGAGGTACTCGGTTAGGTATCACCAACACTTAGGTGATTTCTTCTAAACGTTTTAATTTTACTCAGCTAGGTATCACCAGCGTTTAGGTGAAGTTTCGTAGTTGGCCGAGAGGTACTCGGTTAAGTATCACTAACACTTAGGTGATTTCTTCTAACCGTTTTAATTTTACCCAGCTAGGTATCATCAGCGTTTAGGTGAAGTTCCCTAGCTGGCCGAGAGGTACTCGGTTAGGTATCACCAACACTTAGGTGATTTCTCCTAATCGTTTTAATTTTACCCAGCTAGGTATCACCAGCGTTTAGGTGAAGTTCCCTAGTTGGCCGAGAGGTACTCGGATAGGTATCACCAACACTTAGGTGATTTCTCCTAATCGTTTTAATTATTCAAGTATAGTTGTAAAGCTTTGAGGAAAAAACATCTCTTATTATTGAAAGCTGGGAAAATTGCATACATAAATTTTAACTGTGATAAAATTTCAAGGAATTCGCATTCCATGAACTAGGGAGTAGCTTCCCTTCCATGTCTTGTAGATGATAAGCGTCATTTGTCAGGACCTTGATCACTTTGTAGGGCCCCTCCCAATTGGTCGCGAGCTTCCCCTCTTTGGGGTCTCTTATTGCCAAAGTTCGGACCCGAAGTACTAGGTCTCCCTCGCGAAAATTCCGCGGCTTGACCTTGGAGTTGTACCTTCGGGCGACACGTAGCCAGCAGGCTTCTTGCCGAATGACTGCTTTATCGCGCAATTCTTCTATTAAATCTAGTTCTATTCTCATGCTTTCCTCGTTTCCCTCAAGATCTACGTGCTGTCTTCTGAGGCAGGGTTCCCCAATTTCAACCAGTATCATTGCGTCTACCCCATATGTTAGGCTATAAGGGGTTTCGGCAGTCGTGGTATGGGGGGTGCACCTGTATGCCCACAGGATTTCTTGGAGGTCTTCAGCCCAACGTCCTTTGGCCGTTCCCAGTCGTTTTTTTAACTCATTTAATAATACTTTGTTGGTCGCCTCGGCCTGTCTATTGTCTGCGGATGTTCCACAAAGCTCGTCACGTGGCGAATGTGGAGTCCCTGGTAAAAGGTGGCCAATGCAGAATCTACGAATTGTCGACCATTATCAGTGATCAGGGTATGCGGAATTCCGAATCTACATATTATGTTTTTCCATACAAACTTCTGAACTTGGGGAGCTGTGATTTTGGCTAAAGATTCTGCTTCAATCCATTTGGTAAAATAGTCGATTGCCACGAGCAAAAACTTGCATTGTCCTTTGGCTGGCGGGAATGGACCGAGAATATCCATCCCCCATATTGCAAACGGCCATGGCGATGTTATGTGATGCAACTTTTTAGGTGCCGAGTGGATCAGGTCGCCGTTAAACTGACATTCCTTACACTTTTTTACGTATGTCGCACAGTCAGTTTGGAGGGTGGGCTAGTAAAATCTGGCTCTCAACACTTTGGCTGCCATGGTTCTGCCACCCGAATGAGAACTGCATATACCTCGATGCAGCTCGTCCAGAATGTATTCGGTTTGTTTGGGTCCTACGCACTTCAGTAATGGTGATGAATAGCTGCGCCTGAAGAGTTCATCCCTTACCATAATGAACCGGGATGCCTTCTTTCGAAAGGACGCTGCCTCACTCGGTTCTGTAGGGCACGTGTCTGTCTGAAGGTAGGCAATGTAAGGCGTCATCCACGAGTCTTCTAAGCTAGTCTGCAAACATTCTTCCTTTGATACGGATGGCGCCTGAATCACTCGGTGTATAACCGTCTGATGATGGTTGGTTCCCTTCGAGTTGGATAACTTCGACAATAGGTCGGCTTGAGCGTTGTCGGCCCTCGGAATGTGCCGAATGACTACTTCCTCAAATCTTGCTAATTTTCTTGTAGTATGATGGTAATATTTTAGTAAAAAAGGATCTTTAACCTGAAATTCACCTGTTAATTGCCCGACTACTAATTTGGAATCGGAGTAGCAGATGATCCGGGTAATTCCCAGTTCTTTGGCTAAGGAAAGTTCAGCAATGAGGGCCTCATACTCGGCCTGGTTGTTGGATGTCTGGAATTTCAGCACAAGTGATTGCTCCACCATCAACTTTTCAGGTCCTTCTAATACAATGCCTGCTCCATTCCCCCTCTTGCTGGAGGAGCCGTCTACGAACAGGTTCCAAACCGATGACCGTTCGGGTGGTTCATGTAAGTCTCCCGCGAAGTCAGCAAGTCATTGTGCTTTGATGGGGCCTCATTTTTCATACAAAATGTCGAATTTCGACAATTGTATGCTCCAAGCCACCATCCGGCCTGATAGATCTGGTTTCCAGAGAATCCAAGAGATAGGATAGTCGGTCTTGACCACGACCCTATGGCTTTGGAAATATTGTCTTAAACGCCTCGCTGCCACTATTAGGGTGAGTGCTACTTTCTCTAGTAGTTGATACCGTGTTTCAGTATCTTGCAGCACCTTGCTTATATAATAGATGGACACTGTCTCACCCTTTTGTTCTTGTGCTAAAACTGAACTGATTGCATTGTTTGAAACTGAAAGATAAAGGATGAGATCCTTACCAGGTATTGGCTTTTGGAGAATTGGTGGCGACGAGAGGAAAGTCTTGATATTTTTAAAGTTTTCTTCACATAAGTCGTCCCACCGAAAGTCGGGGTGCTTTTTTAGCAAGCGAAGGATGGGTCGGATCTTGTCGGCCAGCTTGGGTGTGAACCGAGACAAGGCCGTCAAGCATCCAACCAGCTGCTGAACCTCCTTAAGACTCTTTCGACTCCTCATGTCAATTATGGCTCGGCACTTGTCGGAATTTGCCTCGATTCCTCTGTTAGTGAGCATAAATCCCAGGAATTTGCCCCCTTGCACGCTGAAGACACACTTTGCTGGATTTAGTCTCATGTTATACTTTCGGAGAACCGCGAAAGTCTCGGCCAAATCTTTCAAATGTTTACTCGAAGAGCTTGACTTGATCACCATGTCGTCTACATAAACCTCCATGTTTCGTTCGATCTGCTTCTCAAATATTTTATCCATGAGCCTTTGGTATGTTGCACCTGCATTTTTTAGCCCAAATGGCATCACTTCATAAAAGTAATTAGCATTCTCAGTAATAAAGGCCATTTTCGGCGCATCCACCGGGTGCATTCGAATCTGGTTGTAGCCAGAGTATGCATCCAAAAAACTAAGGATAGTATGGCCGACAGCGCCGTCTACCAATCGGTCTATACTCGGCAGGGGATATGTGTCCTTTGGGCATGCTTTATTAAGGTCTGTGTAATCTACACACATGCGCTACTTGTCGTTAGCTTTTTTTACCAGAATAACGTTGGCCAGCCAAGTGGTGTATTCGGCCGGTCGAATGAAGCCCGCAACCAACAGTTTCTCCACCTCTTCCTGTACTGCCTTTCGCCATTCCTCCCCCATCTTTCGTCTCTTCTGAGAAATTGATCTGGCCTCTTTGTATACCGAAAGCCGGTGTGTCATGATGCGAGGGCCAATTCCCAGCATATCAACTGCAGACCACGCAAACAGATCTGCATTCTTTCTCAAGACCGTGACAAGTTCGGTCATTTGCTTCTCATTTGCTAAGGAGCTGATGAATGTTACCTTATCATTTTCCCGTACGGGAACGGGTATCGTTTGTTCTCTTGGCTGGGCTCGGAGGGTTTCATCAATTCTTGGATCTATGCTTGTCATGGCAACCGTTCCAGCGTTCCCCCCAGGTTTTTCAACCTTGCTTTCTGGGATTTGTACTATTAGGCTAGCTACATAGCATTCCCGCGCGGCCTTTTGGTCGCCTCTTACTGTTACGATGGTTCCGTCTAGTGTCGGGAACTTCATCGGCAAATGAGGAGTGGAGACTATCGCCCCGATTTGATTAAGTGAAGGTTTGTCGAGGAGCATATTATAGGGAGAAGCGGCTTCTATGACGAGATATCGGATTTTCACAACTCGGCACCGTGTGTTTCCTTCTCCAAACTTGGTATATAGATCAATGTAGCCCCTGACGTCCACCCTTTCTCCGAAAAATCCGACTACCTGGTCCTTGTATGGGAGCAAGGATTCTTTAGGCAGCCCCATCTTCACGAAAGTGTGCCAATATATGATATCCACCGAACTTCCCTGATCGACCAGCATTTTTTTGACGGCAAAGTTGACAGCTTCCACCATGATAACCATAGGGTCATCCTGTTTTGGATCAATTCCTCTGAAGTCAGCTTCCGTGAAAGTAATCGGTGGCATCTTCGGATAAGGTCTGCGTGAGCCTTGGACCGCTTGCACCTGCCGAAGGTGCCTCTTCCTGGCCGAATTAGAGGAGCCGCCACCTGCGAACCCTCTAGATATGATATTAATCACTCCGTGAACAGGCCCAGATTCTCGGTCTTTCCTCTGGCCTTCCTCTCGCCGTTCCGCTGGAACTCTAGATCGTTCTCTCCTTTCTGGTCTACGAGGTGAACTGACCCTCCGTCTCGGTGGGGTGACCCTTTTTCTCGGGGGGATCTGCTCCGTGTACTTCCGCTCATCTCTCTTCGCGATATTTTGGAGATGTCTGTCTTGGATGAGCTCTTCTATGCGATCTTTCAAACCAGCAGACTCTTTAGTGGTGTGCCCACAGTTTCTATGGTATCGGTAGTACTTGCTCATATCCACATTAGGTGGTGTAGGGATCTTCCTCGGCTGGCGAATCAAATTCGCGTGTAGGGCCTCCTCCAGCGCCTGATCTCGGCTTACGGATAGTGGCGTATAACGAGCAAACCGTGTAGGTTTCGGTTGGGGTTGTTTGTGATCCCTTTCTCTACTCGGAGCAACTTTTTCAATATCCTTCCTGCCTCCCTTGGGTTCGGCATATACCCGCGACATGTGGGTTTCCTCCATCTGCATGTACTTAGTGGCCCTTTGCCACACCTCATCCAGAGTTTTTGGACATCGCTTGGTGAGGTGATTGAGAAAGGGTCCTGATCGTAGAGCCATGACCAGATGGTGGCGCGCAATGTTGTCTTCCAAATCTGGGATCTGAAGACAAATTTTGGAATATCTATTCATAAAAGTTCTCAAAGACTCACCCTCTTTTTGTTTAACGTCTATCAGAACCAACTCGGTCATCGGGTGTACTTGATACGAGCCGAATATAATTCGAAGATATACCCTTGATGCTGGACCTTGATCTTCTCTCTGAGTCTGGACCGAAAAGGGGGGGGTACCTGCGAAGACGCTCCGACGCTCAAGTCAGTGAGGGTCAAAACGATGCAAAGCAGGAGACCAAGGTAAGGAGAGTATAGAAATTAGGGTTAAGATTGAATGCCTCATACCTGTGGTGAGACCCTATATTTATACCGAACAGTAACGTATTACTTGAATGAATTGTGGTCGATACCGAGATCTCTGGGATGTCAATAAATACCAAGATCTTTGGGATATGTATGTTGAGATTTCTGGGGTACTATTAAATACTGGGATCTTTGATATTTTATCATTAATGGCGAATCGTAACTATCCCCGAAATCTTCGTGATTACGCTACATGGGCTTTGTGGGCAAGCCTAAGCCGAGTCCTTATTGATTTTCCTGAGAGCCGAGAACCTTTCGACTTGGGTATGACACGTTCTCGGGTAGAAGTTCCTTATCCGATACAAAACTTAACAATTATCTCTTAGGTAAAAGTTGTATTCATCCTTTGCTCTAAGATCTACTCCTCCACAACATATGTTCTTTATTGATATTAGTATTTAAAGACTCATGTTAATTCCTTCTCCAAATAATACTTGATAAAGGTATACAATTCATAATATGGAGATATTTCTCATTTTACACATACTTTTGTCCAAGTGTCCTCATCCATCATGTATAAAACTTTTACACAAAATCCTTTTCATCATTGTTTTCACTCATCCAAATTTTATCTCACCCTACATTTTATTAAATCTTTTATTTAAGCAAATTTACACTTTCATTTTATGATTAGCATTTTGAGTCATTCGAAAATATTCCAACCTTTCTTAATCCACTTAAATATTAAGTTCACTCTTTCCCATCTTTTAAGGATATAATCGCTAAACAATTGGAATTTAAGCATTTATAGTTATATATGGCAATTTATTTGATTTCGTATCTTATTGAACATAATCCATTACTAGACACAGTCGATTGAATACTTGATTATTTTAAGCAAATATAATTTATAACACTTACTATTACTTTTAATTGATTTTTTTAAATAATAAATTAGATGTGATGGTATGCATCAAGTACACTCAAAATAATTGATTTTTTTTTACTAATAATAAATTATTCACTTAGGATAGTAAACTTTTGCACTTCCATGACTTTAAATAAATCTTAGAGGCTTAAATTATATTATATTTATAATATAATCGATTAATTTATTTTATGCTTTTCATTAGTATTTTTCACATAATTTATGCAAATATGTTAAAAGGTCAATCCAACCAATATTTCAAAAAAAAATCTAAGAACACATATTTATTCATTTCAAATATAAATACAAACCTATTTCATCATAACATAAATATGAAAAATATTTACAACATAAAAATGGTAGAACCTTTTTGAAGTTATTAAATGGTTCCACAAATTCACATGTCATCAACTCTTTAAGATAAGAGTGTGATGAAACTCTAACACACTAGCATGACAACAAAGTTAGTAATAAGTAAGGATTTAAGAACTAGTGGTTAAACTCCCACTTGATCTCTTAAGGGAATGGTTTTTAGGATTTCACAACAGTGTAATAGGGTAATGAGATAATAACACAAACTTTCTATTTCTCCATAATGTTCACAATGGTTTATTGGTTTCTAAAGGAAGTGGGGTTTCTGATATACAAGGATTCTCTTTTGTAAATGTTATCAAAAGTTAGGATTTGGAAAGGTCAATTTGACTAAAGGCTAACAATCTTTCTCTAAGGTTAGAGAATTTGTCCAACAAAATACCTTGGACCATGGGCAAGAAATATTCCCATGCAAACAATGACTCCTTTTGGCTATTTTCACTTTTGCATCTTTTCTAAAAATATATCTCAAACAGCCACTGGGAAAGGGCAGACTAATAATGGCAACCCACACAAAGGCATGAAAAATTGGACTACTATCAGAGAGACCCCGTCATGAACAACTTTTTGAATAATGAAGCGGAAGCGTAAAAAGCATAACTAACCTCTAGCCATTACTCTAAATAAATTTCTCTAAGTACTAGTTCCAAACCCTAACTCTATGATATACTGAAGAAGAGAGCGAATTTGGTGACCTTAAACCGTAGAACATATGCAGTATTTATAGAGCTCGGGCCATCACAGAGTTCATAACCGCATAACTGAAAAACGGAAAAAATTGAAAAACCAAAAAATCAAAAAATTAAAAGATAATTGGCTTCAGAAAATGGATCACAAAATATTATATAACCACTAGATATAAGATAATCACCAAATAATATCTAGCATTCTCTCACTTGGTCCATTTATTCCAATATCAATCTCAAAAGAAACTAAATATACGAATCATGGTGACAGGTCCTCTAATAACGAGTACTATCTCCCATGTATCACAATATATAAAGCCTCTAATCAAAAGATCATAACATTAATGAATAACCCTTATGTTTATTCTAAGGTTAAACTAAATGATATTTCTCAAGGTAAACAAATATGTGCATACATAAATGAGAAATCATCAAACTGAGTAAGAGGTTTACAAATCACATAATGGAACTAAGTCCCCTATGTGCTACATGGTCCTTCAAATTCTTTAGTAGCATGCCTTTAGTTAAAGGATCGATAATCATCAACTCAATGCTAACATGCTCAATGACCACTTTTTCTTAACACGTTCTCTTATGGCTAGATATTTAATGTCGATGTGCTTATTTCAACTTCCACTCTTATTATTCTTAACCATAAATACTGCAACAGAGTTGTCACAATATATCTTCAATGACCTAGTAATTGAGTCCACAATTCTAAGCCCAAACATAAAACTCTTCAACCATACCCCATGTGAAGTAGTCTCAAAACAAGAAACGAACTCAACCTCTATAGTGGAAGTAGCAGTCAAAGTCTGTTTTCTACTACACAGCTCCACAAGCTAGCATAAAAATGTATCCAGATATGGATTTTCTAGTATCAATGTAGCTAGTGAAATCTGAATCAGAATAACATACCACTTCTAAATTATTAGTCCGTCTATATATGAGCATGAAATCCTTTATTCCTTAAAGGTATCTTATTACCTTCTTAGCAGTTTTCCAGTGGTCGATACCTGGATTATTTTGATATCTTCCCAAAACTCCAACTGCAAATGCAATGTCTGGTCTGATATAGACCTAAGACTTCCAACAGTTGAAGCATATAGAGTATTCTTCATGTGTTCCCGCTCAAAATCACCTTTCACAATGGGAGTCACACTTGGTGAACAATCTTTCATGATAAACCTCTCTAAAACTTTGTTGATATAGGTCTCTTGAGATAAACCCAAAATACCTTGAGATATTTTTCTATGGATCTTAATGCCTATGACATAAGATGTCTCTCCTATATCTTTTATATCAAAATTCTTTGAGAGAAACTATTTCACCTCATACAGCATTATACCACAAATCTAGTTCCTTAGAATTCATGGCTTGTGAAAACATTTCAGGATCATTTTCGGCTCAAAAGTTATAATCCGATTGTTGTAAATACACTTCATAATCACTAGAAATTGTTGATATTTTAATTCTTGTAGATCTACTTAATGTTGTCTCATTATCTTGATGAGAAACTTGTTGATCAACCAGTTGCTCAATAGGTTGCTCAACATTTACTTGTTGTTCTTCTTCAACAACTTGATCCTTATTATCATTTTCAGCAACTTGTGGAACTTAGTAATTTCTTGTCTAACACGCCTTTGAACTAAAGGAGTGTGAATGACTAACAATCTATCACTTGATTTAGAGGGTTAAACTTCATGATGATCCCCTTTTAAAATTAATATCTTGAATTGAATCACTCCCACTAATCAAGTCATTTACAAGAAATTGTGCATTTCTTGATTCCACAATTTTAGTGCTATGAGATGGACAATAGAATCCATAACCTTTGGATTTTTCGCATATCTAATGAAATAACCACTAATAGTCCTAGGGTCTAGTTTCTTCTCTTGTGGGTTATAAACCCTTACTTTAGACGGACATCCCCAAATATATATATGTGATAAACTTGTTTTCCAACATTTTAATAACTCAAAAGGTGTCTTTAAAACAACCTCAGTTGGATCTCGAATTACTATATACACAATCGTCTTAAGTGCTTCAATCCACCAGAATTGAGCAAGTGTTGCATTACTCCTCATGTTTCTCACCATATCCATTAAGGTTCAATTTCTTCTTTCTACCACACCATTCTAATCCAAAGAATCAACATAGTGTATTGGGCAACAATCTCATGCTCTTGAAGAAATATCACAAATGGACCTGGTGTTTGTCCACTCTCTATGTATCTACCATAATACTCTCCACCTCTGTCTGATCTCACAATCTTAATTTGTTTTCCATATTGTAACTCTACTTCAGCCTTAAAAATTTTGAGGGCATCCAAAGCTTCATCCTTAAAACGAAATAAGTAAAGGTACATATATCGTGAGTAATCATCTATAAAGGTGATGAAGTATCTCAGATTACTTGCATCCATATCTAGACAATAAATATCTGTATAAATTATTTCTAGTAAACTTGAACTCCTCTTAGCACCCCTTTTTTATTTTTTGGTTTGCTTACCCTTAATGCAATCCACACAAGTCTCAAAATTAGTAAAATCTAAAGTACTAAGTACTCCATCATTCACCAATCGCTTAATTCTCTCAATGGAAATATGTCCCAATCTCCGGTGCCACAATATAGAAGAATCCTCATTCACAACACATCGCTTTAACCCATAAGAAACATGCATAGAATTATAAGTGGTTTCATTTTATAAATCAATGGAGAAAAGATCATTTCGTAATTGACCAAAACCAACAACCTTTGAGTTATTCAATAAGATAAAACCAGAATTTATAAAATTAAATGAAAATCCTAAAGATGTAAGTTGTGAAACAGAAATCAAATTTTTGAAAAACTGGGAACATAAAAGGTCTTCTCCAAACATAAAACAAAACCACTATTTAAAGGTTAATTTGCACGTCCCAATGGCCTCGACATGTGAACTCATCCTATTTCCTAAATAGATGTATTGTTTACTTCCCATTGATTTCCTTAGGTTTTGCATACCTTGTAAGGTATTACAAACATGGATTGTAGGTCTGGAATCAATCCACCATGTTTCATTACTAATACTAGTCATATTAGATTCATAATAGACAAAGGTAAAGAAATCACCTTCCTTTCCTAACCAATTCTTAAATTTGGCACAATCCTTCTTCATGTGCCTTTTCCTCTTACAGAAGAGACACTTAGACCTTTTCTTATAATTATCTTCTCTTAATTCGGGAACACCACACTTGATATCAGAAAAATTATCAGATTGTGAAACTGCAAAATACATGCTCATTATCATAAATTGAGACTATAATGAATGTCATGTTTTACCAATGTAAAACATGTCTTAATGAATCTAGTGACATAAAACTTGTATGTGGGCTAAAGTTCTATTCAATTTAAAATCATGTAACTTTATGACAAATATCACATTTTAGCAATGTAAAATATGCCTTCATGAATCTAATGACATAAAACCTTCCTATGGGCTAAAGTTTTATTCAATTTAAACTCATAACCTTATGATGAATGTCACATTTTACCAATGTAAAATATGCCTTATGAATCTGATGACATAAAACTTGCTTGTGGGTTAAAGTTCTATTCAATTTAGACTCATAAATTTATGACAAATGTCACATTTTACCAATGTAAAATATGCCTTGATGAATCTAATGACATAAAACTTATTTGTGGGCTAAAGTTCTATTCAATTTAGACTCATACTTTATGACAAATGTCACATTTTACCAATGTAAAATATGCCTTGATGAATATAATGACATAAAACTTGCCTGTGGGCTCAAGTTCTATTCAATTTAGACTCATAACTTTATGACAAATGTCACATTTTAACAATGTAAAATATACATTGATGAATCTAATGACATAAAATTTGCCTATGGGCTAAAGTTTTATTCAATTTAGACTCATAACTTTATGACAAATGTCACATTTTACCAATGTAAAATATGCCTTGATGAAAATGACATATGTTGGTCAAGTGGCCTCAAGTAACTTAAGAAGGGGGGTGAATTAAGTTATTCAAAGGTTTACCTTTGAATTTTTTTCAGTTTTCTAAAAGATATACAACTCTTAATGAAATTTTTTTACTAAGATGTTCAATGCATAAAGAGAAATATATCAAGCAATTTAAGATAAATGAACAAAGAGATAAGGGATAGAGAAGTGCAAACAGGATTTATACTAGTTCGGCCAAATCCTTGGCTACATCCAGTCCTCAAGTCACCCACTTGGGATTTTCACTATCAAGTAAAATCCATTACACCAATTGAACACTCATCCACCTTAGGACCCCCTTCCCTTGTGTTTGAGTTTCAATGTTACACCAAGTAAATTTCTTGAATACAGAAAGACAAACTTTGCACAGTAATACTCTTCAAAATAATAGACCATACAACTTGAAGAACTTATCAAAATTCTTGTACAATTTTCAAGTGTTTTGGCCAATCTCTGAAATAGTATTTTTTTTTTTCAAAAAAAGTGTTATTAAAAAAGATAAAGACTTCTATTTATTTGAAAACTCCAGATGAATGTCTATTTCAGTTTTTCGATCTGCAATCAATTAAAAAAAAAATCAGTTATAACGTTTAAAAAGAAGTTATGACCTTTCAAAAAGGAAATTGTTGACTAGTAATCGATTATACACCACTTGTAATCGATTACAACAAATTCGTTGGTCACAACACGTCACATTTTTTAATTTAAATTTGATCGTTGCATCTGGTAATCGATTACACACATTAAAAAAATCCTTTGTGTTTTGTTTTTGCTTTATGAAAAATATTTATATGAATTTGTAATTTTATGACCAAATCAACTTTGCAAACTAAAGATTCTTTACAACAAAGGACTAAAAAATTGAAAAAAAAAAAACTATTTCTTTGCATTGATTTGTTCGCCATATTATCAAGTGTTTTGCTTTTCTTCTTTTGCCAAATGCTTTGCTTTTCTTTGTTGGACTCTTAGAAACATCAAAAACTGTTTATGTTGCACTTACAACATAAAATTTGTCTGTGGACTAAAGTTCTATTCAATTTAGACTGATAATTTTATGATAAATCTATTAGACTATGTTCCTTTTTTCAATCCCTATGGATAAATTAATAAATATAATCCAATATTTTATCCTAATTAATCACACAAATATTAAAAAAATTTCGGTGAGTACATTTTATCACATTACATGTAATTAATTACAATTAATGTTTATAATATGATATAAATATTAACAAATTAAAAATACTGTAACTACTATCTAATTTATCAAAATTATATTATTTACCAAATATTTACATTTAATATTTTTCATAATGCAAATAAATAAATAAATAACAATGTATAAATATATTTTAAGAAATATATTAAAACAAATAAACAATTAACCATAACACATAGAACTCTATAATGTAGTGGATAGCATTTTGAATATTAACTTTAAGGTTCTCCTTTATGAATTAAAATTTTTCAAATGAATGCCTCATGATGCGGAAATTAAGCATGCACATTAAAGTTTTCAAGATTTTTCAAAATTGAAATCTATGCTTTAAGTGATACCAAATGAAAATTTTTTTGAATAATGAAGTGAAAGCATAAAAAGCATAACTAACCTCTAACCATGACTTTACAAAAAATTTTCTAAGTATCGATTTCAAACCCTAACTCTCTAAACCTAATGGTATGATATACTGAAGAAGAGAATGAATTTGGTAACCTTAAACCTTAAAACATATGTGGTATTTATAGACTTCTGACTATTACAGAATTCATATTCTGACTATCAAAAAGTTCATAATCACATAACTGAAAAAAAATAAAAATAAAAGATAATTAACTTTAGAAAATAGACCACAAAATATGATAAGTGTTAGATATAAGATAATCATCAAATAATATCTATCATGTTAATCTTTTATAGCGATGACATGCATGAATTTTGTTTGTTTGTACCAGCTCCAATAAGTATTTTGAAAAACACCAACAAGGTTTATAAAGTGGCTGGGGACACTCATGCCCAGTTCCTTCGAGAATCAAAGGAGATGAGGCTTGTCACCACTACCCTATGTGGTGGCTACACACTATCACTCTCGTCACCACCCTCGGGCTTAAGGAGCATGGTGTTTGACCAATAGTGATGGTTAAGATTTTGGGTTTTGAACATGTGGCGATGAAACTGTTGCCATGAGCAAGTAAGTTCTTGACTTCATATATGCATGCTACAATGAGTTTCAATATCTAAGAAAAAATGTGAAAACACAACAAATAAATATGACATGAGGTTGTAACTCCTTCTATTTGTTAGAAGTAATTCAGTTTCTGTTGTAATTGGCTTTGATAATTTTCAATGTGTTAGAAAGTAGTTAGGAGGACTGGATAGCAAAGGTAGGAGAATTTTTCGTTTTTACTGATTAGTCCTTAAGTAAAGCCTATATGTACATTTGTTGATTGCTAACCAAGCAATCCCAATAATAATACCATTTTTCACTTCCAAAAGCTCTCTGTTCTCCCAAATCCCTAAATCCCAATTTCTCTATGTGTGCTAAGAACCAAGTCTAACAGTGGTATCAGGAGCAACTGGTTACGCAATCAAGGGACGTTTCTCCGGCGAAAACAAGGCAACCATGAACGGTGGTGGATTCCCAGCTCATCTTCCAATTCTGGATGAGAAGAATTACGAATCTTGGTGCGTTCAGATGCGTGTCATATTCGGAATGCAAGATGTGGTTGATCTGGTATAATCAGGGATTGACGAATTGGGCAAGGACGCAACGGAGGCACAAAAAGCTACGCATCGCGATCTCAAGAAACGCATTGCAAAGCTCTGTTTCTCATCCATCAATGCGTTGATCCGGCGAATTTCTCAAGAATCTCATCTGCGACAACAGCCAAACAAGCATGGGAAGTGCTCGAAAAGGCGTACTCTAGTTCCAAGAAGGTGAAGAAAGTCCGTCTTCAAACCTTGCGAAGGCAGTTCGAGTTGCTGCAGATGAACGATCAAGAAAATGTTGCTGATTATCTTGGTCGTGTTCAGAATCTTGCGAATCAGATGGCAGCATGTGGAGAACAGATTAAGGATCAACAAGTTGTAGAAAAGGTACTCAGAACCTTGACTCCCAAGTTTGATCACATCGTCATAGCAATAGAGGAATCCAAGGACCTGAAGGACATAAAGATAGAAGAGTTACAGGGTTCACTTGAAGCTCATCAACAGAGGATGGACGAGAGAGAACATAGAGCAAGCTTTATATGCTACGAACGGTAAGAAACTGAATGAAAAGGGCAAGAAGAAACAAGGGAAGTGGAAAGGGAATAAGGAGGTGAATACTGATGAGGGATGCAACCAAGGTGTTTGTAAAAAGGACAAGCAGAGTAAGGTTGAGAAAAGGCTCTTCAATAAGAAGAACGTTCAGTGTTATAATTCCCAAGATTGGGGTCACTTTGCAAAGGAGTGTAAGAACCCGAAGATTCCAAAAGCTAGAAATGATGAGGCTAGAATGGCAAAAGAAGAAAACACAGATGATGAACAGGTTCTTCTGATGGTCACCATGGTAGTAGAAGGTAAATCAGAAGGTGATTCTGGTTGGTATTTGGATACCGGATGCTCAAACCACATGACTGGCAGGAGGGATTGGCTGGTTGACTTGGATGAGAGGGTCAAAAGCAAGGTGAAATTCGTTGATGACAGCATGATGAGGACTGAAGGTATTGGTAAAGTCCTCATACAGAGGAAGGATGGCAAGGATTGTTATATCTCAGAAGTTCTCTATGTACCCAACATGAAAAGCAACCTATTGAGCATAGGACAGCTGCTACAGAAAGGGTACAGGGTGATCATGGAGGACAATGTTATGAAACTGTTCAGCCAGTCAGGAAGGCTAGTATTGAAGGCATCACTGTTAAAGAACAGAACATTCAAGATTGATATATAGGTGCAGGGAAATCAGACATGTTTGAACTCAGCGACTGAGAATGAAAGCAGGTTGTGGCACCAAAGATATGGCCACCTCAACTTCAAGTACCTGAATTGGCTCAGCTTAGAAGCTATGGTAACTGGAATTCCCTCACTTCAAAAAACTCAACAGATCTGCAGTGAATGCACTATTTCTAAACAAGTCAGAAAGTCCTACAACCACACTATACCAACCAAAACTTCAGCAGCCTTAGAATTAGTATCCTCTGATGTATGTGGTCCTCTTGAAGCAGAATCACTAGGAGGAAATCAATACTTTGTTTCCTTCCTAGATGATTACACAAGAAAGGTTTGGATCTATATCATAAAGAAGAAAAGTGATGTGTTTGAGGTGTTTAAGAAGTACAAGACAATGGCTGAGAGAGTGTCAGGAAAGAAGATACAGACGCTAAGAACTGATGGGGGAGGAAAGTATGTCTCCAACAACTTCAAATTATTCTGCAGTGAAGAAGGAATAGCACATGAAGTGACACCTCCATATACACCCCAACACAATGGGGCTACAAAAAGACTGAACAGGACACTTCTTAATATGACAAGAAGTATGCTAAAGGGCTTTAATTTGCCAAAAGCATTCTGGGAAGAAGCAGTAACAGCAGCTGCATATCTCTTGAACAGAAGCCCTTCACAAAGACTGAAGAACATCACACCTGAGGAAGCTTGGTCAGGTAATAAGCCAAATGTTTTAAATCTTAGAGTTTTTGGATGCATTTGCTATAATCATGTTCCAGACCAACTTAGGAGCAAACTTGATGATAAAGCAACACCAATGATCTTGATTGGTTACCATTGTACTGGAGCCTATAGATTATATGATCCAGTGACAGAAGATTCAGGTTAGCTGTGATGTAGTATTTGATGAAGGGAGAGGTTAGGACTAGCAGAACAAGAATGGTACAAGGAATGCAACTAGTTGGTTCAGCTCTGAAGGGAGAGAAGACAAAGATGATGATGACCTTGATTTCAACCCAAACATTGTTGAAATCCAACATCATGATTCAGAGACTGAAGCAAATCAAGATCAGAGGCCCAAAAGAACTAAAGTTGCAAACAAAAGGCTAGCTGGATATCAGATCTATCTAGATAATGCAGTTGATGAGGATGGTAACCTTGAGGAGGAAAATGCTGCAGATGCAGAAGAAATGGTTCACCTGGCACTATCAGCAGAATCGGAGCCCATTGATTTCAGTAATGCAGTAAGGAAGCCTAAATGGAAGCATGCAATGCAGGAAGAAATTGATTCAATAGAAAGGAATCAAACTTGGCAGCTGTGTAGTCTACCAAGTGGAAAGAGGCCAATCAGTTTAAAATGGGTCTACAAAGTGAAGGAGAAGCCTAATGGTGAGATTGCCAAATACAAGGCAAGGTTGGTTGCAAGAGGGTTCTTGCAAAAGGAAGGTGTGGACTTCACTGATGTCTTTGCCCCTGTAGCAAGGATAGAAACAGTAAGGTTGATTGTGGCAATTGCAAGTTATAAAGATTGGCCAATTCACCAAATGGATGTCAAGTCAGCCTTTCTCAATGGCTGGCTTGATGAGGAAGTTTTTGTCACTCAACCCCCCAGATTTGAAGTCTCAAACCAAGAAAATAAAGTGTATAGACTGAGGAAGGCTCTCTATGGATTAAGACAATCTCCAAGGGCATGAAACAAGAGGATTGATGGCTACTTGGCTCAACTCAGATTCATTAAATGCAAGCATGAGCATGGAGTATATGTGAGATACAGATCTGAGGCTGAAGTGCTAATAATCTGCCTTTATGTTGATGATTTATTGATAACTGGATCAAGCTTACATTAGATTGAAGACTTCAAGAAAACCATGAAAGAGGAGTTTGAAATGACTAATATGGGAAAGTTGACACACTTTTTGGGCTTGCAATTTGAGTACACTCCACAAGGGATCTTCCTACACCAACAAAAATATGCAAGGGGTATCTTGGAGAAGCTTGGAATGGGTGACTGTAATCATGTACTCACTCCGGTAGAAGTAGGAACTAGGCTTGAGAAAGAAGGGGATGAGAGGAAGGTAAATCCAACTCTCTACAGACAGATCATTGGGTCACTGAGGTACTTGACCAACAGCAGACCTGATATCTGCTATGGAGTAGGGCTTGTTAGCAAGTATATGGAGAGCCCGAGAACTTCACACATGCTTGCAGCAAAACGAGTACTGAGGTACATCAAAGGAACTGTAGATTATGGGGTGCTCTATCCTAATCATAAGTACTGTCTTGAAGCAGATATAGTAGGATTCACTGATGCTAGTTGGAGAAGTGATGTTGATGATGGAAAGAGCACAACAGGGCAGGTGTTCATGTTCTGCAATGCACTAGTTTCGTGGAACTCAAAGAAGCAACAAGGAGTGTCCATGTCAACATGCGAAGCTGAGTACATTGCAGTAGCATTAGGAGCATGTCAAGCAGCTTGGATGAGGAATCTCCTCTCAGAACTGAAGCTAAGGAAGAAGAAAGCAGTGACGCTTTGGATAGACAACAAATCAGCCATTAGTTTGGCTAAGAATCCTATTGCACACGGGAGAACCAAACATTTGACACTAAGTATCACTACTTGAGAGACCAAGTAGGTAAAGGAAGAATAGAAGTTGATCACTACAGTTCCAATGATCAGAAGGCAGATATGATGACAAAGGCTTTGTGTCCAACAAGGTTCAAGCATTGTAGAGAGATGCTTGGAATGAGAAGCATAAATGAACTGAATTAGGGAGAGTGTTAGAAGTAATTCAGTTTCTGTTGTAATTGGCTTTGTTAATTGTCAATGTGTTAGAAAGTAGTTAGGAGGACTGGATAGCAAAGGTAGGAGAATTTTTCGTTTTTACTGATTAGTCCTTAAGTAAAGCCTATATGTATATTTGTTAATTGCTAACCAAGCAATCTCAATAATAATACCATTTTTCACTTCCAAAAGCTCTCTGTTCTCCTAAATTCCTAAATCCCAATTTCTCGGTGTGTGCTAAGAACCAAGTCTAATACTATTCATTTATGAGATGGCATTTCCTATTCATACGGTTTGAGGAAAACTTGTCCGTTTTTCTATCTTGCACTGTTTTAGTTCAATAATGCCTTATCCATTTAGAAGTTCATGTAATAAGGATTGACAATTTGGTTAAATGATTGAATTTTTTAAAGTAAGGTGTGTTCAAATATATATGCAGAATAATTTATTTGAGTTAATGCATTATTTATATTTATATCTTCATATCTTAATTATGCTTTGTACTCAAATAATGTTGAGTAGTTAATCCATGTATTATTATAAATTTATTTCTGAGTTTAATATAATATAATATACATTGCTTATGTGCGTTAAGTTTTATTTAATACTTAAAATCTTATTAATTTAATATATTAACTAATTATAAATTCTTTTAAAGCATATAATAATTATATATAATAGATAATTAAATATTTTTATTAATTCATCTATACTAAATTTAACATAGATGTCTAGTTTATATTATCTTTGTATATCAAATAATTATATATATATATATATATATATGATCACATACAGTATCTAATTTTTTTATTAAAAAATTATTCAATTATATCTATTATTTTGTAATATTAAAAGATTTTTTTTAATATATGCCATAATATCTTTAACTTTATAATTTATAAAAATATTAAAATTTTCTACTTAAAATCTACATCGTGTATTGATTTTTTAATTATTATTAGTAATTGATATAATTTAGTTAATGGTTATTGGGTGGGCCTTAAGCCCATTGAGATTAGAGAAGGGAAAGCTATTTAAGTTCAAATTTCCGTAAACCCTCTCATTTTTCAACTTTTCAGATTTTCTCATCTCTCACCCTCCCAAAATCCTCTCTTCTTCCTTCAATTCTCCACATCATTTTTCTCAATCATGCATCCACCAAAGCGAAACACTCTTCTAAAGGAAGGCGTCCTAGTGTGTAATTCTGCAAGTAGATGAGTTATCTTAATTTCAATTCTCAGTGTTCTTAAATTAGGGTTTTAATTTGGGGAAAATGGGTGATTAAGTTAGATTTTTACAATTTGTGATAATTAGTGGATTAATTGAGACATTTTAATGTAAGTAGATAGTAAGTGATATTTGGCAGCTGGAACACTTGCGGATAATCAAATTTACTGGAATTAAGGTAAGGGAAGCTAACTATGCTTTGATTAATTTTGGATTAAGGAATGAATTAGATTGTGAGTTGGTTTTGTATGAATTAATAGTGTAGTTGTGTTGTTGTTGATTTGATTGCTGAATTATTTTATATTTGTGTATGAATGAATGGGATGATGCATAATTTGTGATTGATTTCAAGTTGTTGATTAAGTTTAATGGTTAATCCTTGTTCTGGACGTCGAGTTTTTCGCTTGAGCGAAGGATTTTTGCTCGAGTGAGTGACCCTAGGACTGCTCTCGGGCTGATTTTCGCTTGAGCGAGAATTTTGGTATATTTTTAATTGGAATTTCGGAAAATTGTCTTCATGAAAGTTGTAGATATAGATGTTAGCTAACTAATGGCTTTTATTTCATATAAAACAGACATGTATAGCTCAAGATATGAAATTTTTTGTAATTAAAGGTCAAACTGTCTAGAATTACATTCGTTTTTAACTTAAGGACCACTTTTGTTATATTTTTATTTTGAATTTGGAAAAGTGTCTTTCATGAAAGTTTTAGGTCTGGATGTTATCTAACTAATGGATTTTATATAGCGTGAAAATAATATGTAGAACTCAAGTTATGAATTTTTGAGTGAATAAAGGTCATGCTGTCAAATTTTGAAGTTTCTCGCGGGAGTAATTTCGCTTGAGCGAGACTTGTTTCGCTTGAGTGAAAATACCCTGTTTTCAAATTGATTTTCTCATGTAAGGATGAACTTAAAATATTATGGAGTGAGATATAAACATGCTTTAATTCTCAAATAAATTTTGTATCAATGATTGAATAGAGTATTGTGTTGTAAATGTGCTATGATTGTATGAAATCTTGTGGAATGATATTATTACAAGGGATTGAATGAGAAGAGAAACATGTATGAAATGTTATAATGTAATGAGAGTGTTGATTGTCAAGTTGTNAGGAATATCTTTGGGACTGTGATTAATAGAGATGTTGAGATTTGATGTTGTCTTAGATGTGGAGTGTTATTGATGTGTTGAATGAGTCAAGTCAAGTAGTCACCAAGGGGTGTTATTTGACATAGATTTAGTGTGTATGAGATTATCGAGACCTACTTGTAAGGAGGTATCCAGACTTCTAATGATATTCCTAGTCATATAGATCGGGGTATCATGTGGTGAGATATGTGCTTGGGAACTACCCTGTATGTGGTGCCTGAATGGGGATAAACGGATGTGATGTCCTGAGGTGAAAAAGACTCTGTAAGGGATAACGTTTATTTCCCGGTTACCGTTAAGCATAACAGGTGTTAGCCTCTGAGGTCAAAGATCTCATACGTTATCTGGATGAGTTTGTCTAGTTTTCTTTAGGTGTTTGATATGTTTGAATTTTGGTGAAGTGTATAATTATAATATGAATTATGTAACTTTTGAGAAGTAATAATGAAATAGCTACTTTACTTTACTGATATGTAATGAATTAAATATAGAGATATTATTCTTGGTTTATATTAGCTTACCCTTGTTTTTCTTTGTCTTGTGATTTTGTTGGACTACAATGATCGTGTTTCGACACATGAGTAGATATTTTTACAGGTATTTCTCCAAGAGGATGTGATTCTGATGATTTTGGATAACTGTTTTTAATGTAAACTTTATATTGAAATGTAAATAGTTTGATTTGCGAAAAAGAATATTATAAAATTTTTTTAGAGCGTTTAATTGTTGCGTATACGAATTCTGGTGTGTAAAGTAAAATTTTTATATACTTCTATAAACCATGCGTTGTTAAATTCATTGTATTTATGAGTGTAATATTATTGATTTTTGGGTTCCTTACACATCGACTTTTGAATGTAATTGTGTAATTTATAAGGCTTTAATTAGTAAAGAGTTACTCACGTTTATGTATGACTATATGTATCTTCTTACAAATAGTCCCAATTAATTAAAGGATTATATATATATAGGATTATATATATATATATATATATATATATATATATATATAATATGACCATACGCGATCTCTTATATTAAATATTTAATCATATAATAAGTTTACTTTATTTAAATATTTTATTTTAACTAAAAACCACACAATAATCTACCATGCTAATCTATAGTTTAATCTATATTCATTTATTATATAATTTGTAAGATTATCTTATATGACGTGTCATGTTATTATAAAAAGTTAAGAAAATATATGAAATCTCACCAAAATGATAAAATATATTTTAAAATTTAAAATTAAAATATATAAATTCTCAATAAATTCATTTTTACAAATAAAACTAATAATCCTGATTTTCACTACAAATTAAAATATATTGGAGTAAAGTTTAATACTTATAGAATCCAAATATATTCTCATAAATATTTTAAAAATAATAATTCATAATTAGTTTAACAATTTTATTTTATTTGATTTAAGGAGAAATAAATATTTTGAAATTACATAACATTTTACCCATTTAATTAAAGGTAATTTGTTTAATGTGTAGAATTTGGGGGAGGCATGTGTGCGGGTCTTGTGTCCATTAGATTAGGGTAGGAGGGGAAATATTTAAAATTTAATTTTTCTAATCACTCTCATTTGCATCATTTTTAGATTTGTAACTCTTTCTCCTCTCTCATTCTCTCATTCTCCTAATTCTCTCAAACCTTCTCTTAGATCTTTTTTCCTTTTCTTAGTGCATTGTGAATTTAGAAACAATGGGAAAGAAATCATTTTAATATTGCGATCCAATTTAGACATGTTTTTACTTCGAATTTTAGAAAATTTTATTCATGAAAGTTGTAGGTTTGAATGTTATCTAAATAATGACTTTTATTTCATGTAAAAAAATATGTATAATTCAAGATACAAATTTTTTTTTAGTGATTAAAGGTCAAATTGTCCGAAAATTTATCCGTTTTGAAATTACAAACCCATTTTAGTATTTTTCTATTTCAAATTTGAGAAATTATCCTGCATAAAAGTTTTAGTCCAGGATATTAACTAACTACTAGTTTTTATTTCACACAAAAATAATGTGCAAAACTTTAGATATGATTTTTTTTTAGTGAATAAAGGTCATGCTGTTTTCAGGAACATGTTAGCTCAAACAAAATTATGATTTGGACTTAAGTTAAGTAGGTTTGTTATTAAGGAATAAATTATTGAATTAATGTAATCTGGAATATGTTAGTCATAATTATATACATTTTAATCATAAAGGATCTTAAAATTCATGATTCTCACATGTATAATAATTAAGATACTGACTTTGATCCATGAGAGCAAATTCGTTGTGATCACCTTTTCTCAATCTACCTCTTTCTGTATCTTGCTTACTCATTTCACTTTCTTGATGGTTAACGTGTGATTCCTTTTCTCGAATGAGACAGAACCCTATTTTCTCTTATATAACCAACATTCATCAAGTTGGTTACCGTAGATTCTAATTTTAATTTAACTTCCCATAATTACTAATAGGTCCCTATAATTTTATTAAATCATATTTAGGTCCATAATTTTATTTCACATTAGTCACCTTATTTAATTTATTTATTTATTCTAACATTCTCCCATTTGAATCAAGTGATGCCGTAATATTTCATGATTTAATAATTACATAAATCATAATACGCATTTAAAGACCCTAAATAAATTGGTTCCATCATTAATCATAATTAAGGATACAAAAATAATAAGAGTCATGGTGGTTACATGTCATTCAATCAAGATATTCCCTTCCATGTACTACTATATTACCCTTCTCCCTAATATGACTTTAAAAATGAGAAGTTCATAATGGGTTCAAACATAAAGTCATTTTTCATCAACAATAACATAATCTGTTTTCCACATCATAATTTGCATTTATATATATATATATATATATATATATATAAAGTAGGAAACATATTTTTCAGAAAATTATACGTCAAAGAGCTAAGAGTATTAAATAGACATTAATAACAACATTAACATTCAACATTCACTAGTAAACATAACACCCATATTCACATGACCAATAAATACTTTGGACGGTAATCCTTTTATTAAAGGGTCAGCAATCATAAGATCAGTGCTAATATATTCTATTAACACTCTATGTTTCTGAACTTCTTCTTTAATGGCAAAGTATTTCAATTCCATATGGTTAGCACTTTTGGAATACTTGTCGTTTTTAAAAAAGAAGACAATTGCGAAATTATCACAATGAATTTTCAACAACTTGGCAATACTGTTAACTACTCAAGTCTAGAAATAAAGTTCCGCAAGCAATTACCTTGAATTGTGGCCTCAAAGCATACCACAAATTCAGCCTCCATAGTGGATGCAACAATGACTGACTACTTCTCTCTTTTCCATGAAATCTCTCATTCGGCTAAAAGATACACATAATCGAATGTAGATTTTCTTGTATCTACACAACCAACAAAATCTAAATCTGTATATCCAATCACCTCAAGATAAATAAGCATGCGATTCTTTATCCCTTCCAATGATCCAATCCTATATTACTCTAGTATCTACTAAGCATACCAACTACAAAGCTGATATCTAGCCTCGTACAAGTTTGAGCATACATCAAACTCCTAACAACAGATGCATAAGGGATATTTTTCATCTGTTTCCATTCCAAATCATGTTTTGGACATTGTATGAGACCAATTTTATCTCTTTTTTGTATTGGAATGGGAGATGCTGAACATTTATTCATCCTGAATCTCTCCAAAACTTTATTAATATATGTTTTCTAAGACAAACCCAACATTCCTTGTGATCTATCACAAAATATTTCTATTCCTATCACATATCCTGCCTCACCCATATCTTTCATTTCAAAGTTTTTAAAGAGCAACTTCTTAGTCTCACTTAATAGTCCAAAATCATTAGTTGCAAGTAAGATGTCATCAACATACATAATAAAAAATATAAACTTACTCCCACTTACCTTCATATATATACACCGATCAACAGTGTTTTCCATAAATCTAAAAGATATAACAGTATCATTAAACTTAAGATACCATTGTCGGGAAGTCTGCTTAAGTCCGTATATTGATTTCTTAAGTTTACACACCATGTGTTTCTTTCCTTCTTCAATGAACCCCACTAGTTGGTCCATATAAACATCCTCTTCTAAATTCTCATTCAGAAAGGCAGTTTTAACATCCATTTGACGTAACTCGAGATCATAATGAGCTACTAATGACATGAGAATTCTAAAATAATATTTCTTAGAAACTGGAGAAAATGTTTCCTTATAATCAATGTCATATTTTTTAGTAAAACCTTTGACAACAAGCCAAGCCTTATAACATTCGATATTACCATGAGAGTCACGCTTAGCTTTAAAGACCCATTTACACCCAACTCTCTTGCTTCCTTCTAGCAAGTTCACAGGTCCCAAACACCATTTTGTGCCATCAATTTAAGTTCATTTTTCATAGCATCTAGCCACTTATCAGAATTATCACCGTTAATGGCTTCTGAAAATGAAACTGGATCATTATCAATACTTAACTCATTTTCTGACTTTTGTAGATAAACCACATAATCATTCGGAATAGCAGATTTCCTTTATCTCTGAGATCTTTTTAATACTGTTTCTTGTGGTTCTTCTACTATAGGTTCATTGTTAACCTCAGAACCATTAATTTGTTGTTCCTCTTGATTATTGTGTGGTTCTTTAACATGTAGAACAACAATTCTTGAAGTAGAAGTGCTAGTTAGAGGAACTTATACTCTAACTCCCTTAATCTCCACATTTCGTGAAGTTTCACTCCCACTAGTTTCACCATTCTCAATGAACCAAACATTTCCTGTTTCAACAATTCTTGTACTATGAGTAGGACAGCAAAATATATACCCTTTAGATTTTTCTGGATAACGAATGAAATATCCATTGATTGTTCTTGCATCTAGTTTCTTTTCTTGCGGATTGTATATTCTAATTTTTTCCTAACAACCCCAAACGTGCAAGTGTCTCAAACTGGGTTTCGTCCCTGTCCACAACTCAAAATGTGTCTTTTGAACTGCCTTAGTAGGAACCCTTTTCAACAATATCCACAACGATACAAGCAAAGATGAATTGCTTAACATGCTCCTAACCATATCCATTAAAGTTCGATTATGCCTTTCTGACACACCATTTTGTTGTGTAAAAAACTAGTAATTATTTTAAAATAATAAATTTTCGCTCAAGTAAAACTAGTTCCGAAAGCAATTCACTCATCTTGGTAGTATGACCTTTAATCACTAAAAATTTCATATCTTAAGTTTTACACATTATTTTTGCGTGAAAAAAAAACATTTGTTAGCTAATATCCAAGGCTAAAACTTTTATGAAAGACACTTTTCCAAATTCGTAACAAAATTATTCCAAAACGGGTTCTTAATTTCATAGAAAACTAATTTCCTGTAGCTCGATCTTTAATTACAAAAAGAAAATTGTATCTCGAGTTATACATATCTTTTTTACATGAAATAAGAGTCATGAGTTAGATAACATCTAGGGATACAACTGTACCGAATGGACCCAACCATTGGGCTGAGAATCAACTAAGGTCTTAGTCAGTAGGCTGAGAAGTACCCGGTGCTTGCACTAAGCGAATGGACCGAGATCATACCGACCCATTAATGGAATATCTTGCCATAATTACAAAAGATTCGTAACAGTTCCGGAAAGGAAACAGATGATCATAACGGATCCCAAAAGTAAAAGCTCATGAAAGGTAATTATGTATTATGATATTATAAATAAACATGTCTATCAGGTATACACTCACTCTTAACCTAATTCTAAATCATGCCTACACTGTATACTTATTTGAGACGTAGGTACCCCCTACACGGTCCCGAAGGAGTTAGAAGTCGAATGAGATAGAAGGAGGAGTGTAAGGACCTAGAAATAGTTAGCCTAAGTGAGACTGTTAGTTTAAGCGGTGAAAGGGTAAAGGTGTTTCCTAAAGTTTTAAAAGAATTTTAAATAGAGAAAGAAAACATTTCAACCTTCATTAACTCAAACCCACCATCTCTCTAAAACTCTTTTCTCTCCAATCTCTCTACCTTTTCTCTAACTTATCTTCCTCCTCCCTCATCCTTTTCAAGATCCGAAGGTACCTAATAGAAGCTTGTGAAGAGTAGAACACATCTAACTGATTGGAATCTTGATTTGGGTAAGTTTTCCTTGCTCTACTCCTCTTTTCGCCCAAACTGTTTTGTTGTGCATGTAGGTCTTGCTCCCCTTGCATGTGAACTTTTTCTCATCAATATGATTTTGTGTTACCTTAGGTTCTTAGTGGTGTATTTGGATTGTGAAACAGGTACTTGGATTGTGAAACAGGTACTTGGATAGCTAGTTAGAGCACCAGGAACTTTGCCTTTTGCAGTTGAGAAAGAGGCGTTTTAGAATCAAAAATAGGTAAGGGAAGCTAGTTGTTTTTTATTTGAAATTGGTATGGATTCTAGAATTAGAGTTAGATATTTGGTAGAAAAGTGTAATTGATATTCTGATATTGCTCAATTGTTAGGTATTGGAATCTATTGAGTAAAACTGCAAATTGGGAGATTCTGTGTACTGAATTATTCTTGTTATAGGTGTTGCTGTGAATTAATTGAGAACTACATTGTGTGAGATTGCTTTAATTAGATTATTAGAACTCTAGTTTGATGATATGTTGTATGTTATGTATGCTGGAATTTGAATTTTGGATGGTGCTGAAAATGTAATATGTTCTGGTTTAATGAAATTGTATGAGTGGATTTTGATTGAGATAAGAGATGTTTCATTTTGTGATTCTATCTCATTTATGTCATGTTTCCATTGAGAATCTGAGAAAGTGGTCTTCATGAAAGTTGAAGCCCTAGATGTTAACTATTCAATGACTTTTATTTCGTAAGAAAATGATGAGTGTATCTTAAGTTATGATTTTTTTTTGTAATTAAAGGTCATGCTGTCAAAATTAATTTCGCTTGAGCGAAAATACCCTAAACCTGAAAGTTTGATAATCTCAAAAACAATGAATTTAAAGTGATTTGAGGGGTGAGATATAAACTTGAATGTATAATGAAATGAATGATATTTATGTTGGCATGAGGCCTTGGTGCTCCTATTGAGGGGAGTTTGATTTCATGATATGAGTATGATGTTGGTAAAGTAGTGTGTATGGGTTTAGGGATATGTTATAGGGTATCCAGACCTTAATGACTCTCTAGATCACATAGACTAAGATTGTCATGTGGTGAAGGTCGATGGAGGTCTTACCAATTGTCTTTAAGATAGTTGGTGAGGCTACCCTGATGTGTGATGGGTGATGAGATGTTTGTGGATGATCTTGGGGTAAAAATGACTCAGTGGTCGGCCGGTTAGGCCCGTGGTCCTGGAGTACACATCAGGTGCTAGTCCTGGATATCCGAAATCCATACAGTCTTCCAGAAGGCGTTAGTCTTGATTGCGAATGTATTTGAAATGTGTAAATCCTTCAGTAGACCCTTACACTTGTATGAAATTTTATGCTTATTACTAAATAGTTTATGGATTCTTTATGATTTGTCTATTTATCACTAGCTTACCCTTTCTTATGTGTATTGTGTTTTTAAACTACTATGATCTTGTCTTTGCACGGGAGCAGTTAGCAGGTCTTCAGGGGAACCATCGGTGAGGCAAAGTAGGAACTAGGTGCACCTTTTCATTTTGGTGTATTGGAATCAAGCAATAGACACCTAGCTCTTTTGACTAAATTATTTTGGAAAAATGTAATAGAAATAGTACCTTGTCCTTAGTATGTGAGAAGACTTTTATGTTTGGTATAATTATATATATAAATAGTATCCTGGTATGTTATAAGGAGCAAACTGAGAAGTAGATGGCCAGGAGCAATAGAGAAGGTACTCGGTCCTTATAAGTACAACAACTTTTATGAAGATGACTTTTCAAAATTAGAAATAAAAACAAGTCACAATAGGATTACAATCTTAGAGTGAAACTCAATTCATACTTTTACATCTAATGATCATATAATTCTCATCAATTTCACATAAAAATACATCAACACACATAATCATCCAATCAATCATGAATAGTTTTGTTTAATTAAATTCCTTTACTTTTAATCCAAACCTTAATCTTCAAATTCCAATATAATTCCCAAGGTCCTACTAGGTTTTACAAAATCTCAATTAATAATTTCAATTATTGCAATTCGTTCTTTAAGTTGAAATTAATCCTTTAGTGTCTTTGGGTTTTCAATTGGACGAAGTATAATTAAGAACTCCTTTAAAAAAATTAAGAATGGTTTAGGAGAAATTCATAAAGAATTTAAAGAATTAGGATTTTTTTTTAAAAAGAAAAAAAATTAGTATCTCTCCTCTTTTTAAGCAAGAGAATGTAATGTTTTCCTAATAACTTATAATGAAAAAAAAATTCAAATAAACTAAACTATAACTTTACTCTATCCCAATTATGTCATTCAATAATTATAAAATAAAAAATAAAAAATAAAAAATAACGATACATGAAATCTATAATTGATATTTACAATTCTTCATATAACAAAATGAATTTATTTTAACTTTGTTATGGAAATTATATTTAATATTTAATTATTAATTTTTATTTTATTTTAAATAATTTTTATATTCAAATTTATTATTTATTATTAATATTTTTTATTTTTAAAAATAGATATTTAAATATATATATATATCTAAATAAAATAAGTTAATTTTTTATATAAAATTTTATTTTAGTACTAAATTTTTATTTTTAATTAAATATTTAATTTTAATTTTAATTTTTTTTTTCTATATCCTAAAAAAAATGAAAAATCAATTTGTAATTCGCCTACCTAAAAACTGAATTACAACATATAAAATAAAATAAAAAATAAAAAATTGAAAGTTAGAGTTCAATTATCAAAAAATCAAATCCTGACTATAAAGAGTAAATAATATTAATTTGATAAATAAAACATAAATAGATTTATTTAAATAAAATTTTATTAAAATAATAATATTATTAAAGTAAAAATCTCGAAATGATGGATTGTATTTTCAGAAGAAAAAAAATATATAAACAAACGTATATGTTAATTTATCTTAGCCATTTGATATATCCGACCGTTAATAGATGGGATGGTGATGGATCAAAATTTTCCAAATCCATCTTTGATATTTTGCCGAAATTAAATTGAAACTCAACAACGTAAAAGAACATTATCTCGCTACTCCATTTAAGAATCGTGCATCTTGTCAGTACCGTACATATAGCAGTTAATACCGACATATAATAGTATCACGTAACGAGCGCATTGAAGTTTAGAACATCTTTCTTTAATGTTTTCCTGTACGCATTGCCAGAATGAAAAAGCTATCATGAAACATACAGAAACAAACCAACGTTCAAATTTGCAGAATGCTGCTGCTGCTGCAAGTGGTATTTCCATCATTATTATCAAACAACGAACAAAACAGAGTGTGCAGAACCAAAAATTGAGAGGTAATAAACACAGTAATAAACACAGAATACAGAATCATATAAAAAATAAAAACTGAGCTGAATTCCACGAGTGTCTTTATCTACATTATTATTAATTAATTGTAGACAATATCTGAGGTTGATTTGAGCTGACTCATACACATAGCATGCACATGGTACAGTGATAAAAAAAAAAATCCAATTTCTTGATAAAAATCTCCAAATTAACTAAATTGTCCAAGATTTGGAGGTTACTTATGTTGGGTCCTTTTCTAATCTTACTTAACTGCAATACCAAACTGAAATAATTAGTGTAGCAGCCTTTGAACCACTGGTGGTGTACTCCCAGCACTAGCAAGTAGCAATTGAAGAAGGGTGACAACAGAGACAACAGACAACCCTAAAAGGAAAAATAAAAAGCAACCAAAAAGCACAAAAATTAGTAGTGCGTGAATGCTTTTCCACCAAATGCAGCACTATAAAAAAAATAAAGACAACTTATTTGTCGTTAAACAATATTAGCTTTGATTTTAATACAGAAATACTAATTTTTTTACGTGGTTAATCAATGATAAATTGTTTTTAGTAAATTAAAATAATTATCATAAAACTTCAGAAACATGGCATTTATTATATATATTCGTTACTGTTTTACATTAATAATCCACTGGTATTTAATGTCAATAAATTAGTAAATTCTTACATTAAATTATATAAGAAGCTTTTCAGATTCACCGAGAAAACTGAAGAAAAACAATTATTCCATCAAACTTCAGCGAAGTTATTATTACGTTAATACGAGGACATTAGTTTTGGAAAAATTACAAAAATACCTACACACAAACGGAAGCAAGAGTGACAACGATTCGTAACTCACTCCCACAGCACTCGGCACGCTGACTCGTGTCAGTTCACACGTTGGGATTCGCCGCTAAAATGTCTTGATTCGATATTCTGCCACGTGGCACTCACCTCCTACGTGTCCCCGCTCCTCTCTTTCGCTTTTTAAACGTTCTTTTCCTTTGTGAACATTCATTTTCACTGTTCCACCAAGCCTAACGAATAAGAAAAAAAAAACAGTCACAACATAAGCCTGTTACTAACGCAAAAAAGAAGAAAGGAAACGCTCTGTTTTCCCCTCATATTTTGTTTCTTTCTCTCAGAAGCTTCACGAGATTCATCTATGGCGGAAGGGTCTGGAAGGAAGCTCATGGTCGAGGTTTGCAACGCGAAGAATCTGATGCCGAAGGACGGTCAAGGAACCGCGAGTGCTTACGCGATTGTGGACTTCGACGGCCAGCGACGGCGAACGAACACGAAATCAAGAGATCTCAATCCTCAATGGGACGAGAGGCTCGAGTTCATTGTCCACGATAAAGACTCCATGGCTTCGGAAACGCTAGAGGTGAATCTCTACAACGACAAGAAAACAGGGAAACGAAGCACTTTTCTTGGCAAAGTGAAAATATCTGGAAGCACGTTTGTGAAGGCTGGTTCCGAAACGGTTGTATACTATCCGTTAGAGAAGAGGAGCGTGTTTTCTCAGATAAAAGGAGAGCTCGGTCTCAAGGTTTGGTACGTCGAGGATGATCCACCGGAAGCAGATAACGCCGGCGAGCAGAAAGCGACGCCAGCACCACCGGCAGAGGAGAAGCCGGCCGGGAATTCAGAAGAAGGAGAGAAAAAGGAAGATAATGCAGAGGAAAAGAAACAAGAGGAAAATAAGGAAGAAGAGAATAAACCTAAAGAAGAATCAAAAGAAGAAGAAAAACCAAAGGAGGAGACTCCAGCGGAAACGGCGTCGCCGCTACTGGAGGTGGACAATCCGCCGATTGCGCAGACGGAGAAGCGTATTCAGGCGAAGGAAAAGCTCGGCGAAGTACAAAAGCGTGCGGATCTGAACGTGAGCGATCACGAACTGCGATCTCTAAGTGGCGATCGGAGCCACAGCGCTTACGACCTCGTGGATCGTATGGCCTTCTTATATGTTCGCGTGGTGAAGGCGAAGCAAGCCAAACCGGAAACCAGTTCGACCGTTTACTCGAAGCTTGTGATTGGAACACACAGCGTGAAGACAAAAAGCGAGAGTGATAGCAAAGACTGGGATCAGGTTTTCGCTTTCGATAAAGAGGGTCTGAATTCGACGCTGTTGGAAGTTTCCGTTTGGTCAGAGGAGGTAAAAGAAGGGGATGAGAGGAGCACGAGTTGTCTCGGAACGGTGTCGTTTGATCTGCAGGAGGTGCCTAAAAGAGTTCCTCCGGATAGTCCTCTGGCTCCGCAATGGTACACTCTGGAGTCGGAAACCACGCCGGGAAATGACATCATGCTCGCCGTTTGGATCGGGACTCAGGCCGACGAGGCTTTTCAGGAGGCTTGGCAGTCCGATTCCGGCGGATTGATACCGGAGACGCGAGCTAAAGTGTATCTCTCTCCCAAGCTTTGGTATCTGAGACTAACGGTCATCCAAACCCAGGACTTGCAGCTAGGTTCGGAATCCGAGGCTAAGATTCGGAATCCGGAACTATACGTAAAGGCTCAGCTCGGCGCCCAAGTTTTTAAAACAGGGAGAACCTCACCCGGCTCGGCTAACCCAACGTGGAACGAAGACCTAGTGTTCGTAGCAGCCGAGCCGTTTGAGCCGTTTCTTGTTGTAACAGTGGAGGACGTGTCAAATTCCAAAACAGTTGGCCACGCGAAAGTCCACGTGGCATCCATGGAGCGGAGGACTGACGATCGAACGGAGCAGAAGTCAAGATGGTTCAACTTATCAAGCGAAGACGAGAGTCATTCATACACAGGCAGGATTCACGTTCGAGTATGCCTGGAGGGTGGGTATCACGTGATAGACGAAGCTGCTCACGTGACCAGCGACGTTCGAGCCTCGGCTAAACAACTGGGAAAGCCCCCACTAGGTTTGCTCGAGGTTGGGATTCGCGGCGCGACCAATCTTCTCCCGGTGAAGACCAAAGACGGGACACGGGGTACCACAGACGCTTACGTGGTGGCCAAATACGGACCCAAGTGGGTCCGAACCCGAACTATCATGGACCGGTTCAACCCACGTTGGAACGAACAGTACACGTGGGATGTTTACGATCCTTGCACTGTGCTCACCATTGGAGTGTTCGATAACGGGAGATACAAGCGCGGAGAAGATGAAAAACCTAACAGAGACTGTAGAATGGGGAAAATTCGTGTGCGGTTGTCTACATTGGACACCAACAGGGTGTACGTAAACTCCTACTCCTTGGTCGTTTTGTTTCCAGGTGGCGCGAAGAGAATGGGGGAGATAGAGATTGCAGTCAGATTTTCATGCTCCTCGTGGTTGAGTCTGATGCAGGCTTACGCAAGCCCAATTTTACCAAGAATGCACTACGTTCGGCCGTTCGGCCCGGCCCAGCAAGACATCTTACGCCAAACGGCTATGAGGATAGTAACGGCGCGGCTGGCCCGGTCTGAACCGGCTTTGGGTCAGGAAGTAGTTCAGTTCATGCTGGACTCTGACACGCACGTGTGGAGCATGCGACGGAGCAAGGCGAACTGGTTCAGAGTGGTGGGATGCCTTTCACGTGCGGCGACGTTACTCTGTTGGGTGGATGGGATCCGCACGTGGGTGCACCCTCCCACGACGGTTCTGGTGCACGTGCTGCTTGCAGCGATCGTGCTGTGCCCATACCTAGTGCTTCCCACTGTGTTCATGTACGTGTTTCTGATTTTGCTGTTGAGGTTCCGTTACCGACAGAGGGTTCCTCAGAACATGGATCCAAGGAAGTCGTACGTAGACATGGTAAGCCTGGACGAGCTGGACGAAGAGTTCGACGGGTTTCCGACGACGCGTCCAGCGGAGGTGGTTAGGATCAGGTACGATAGGGTGCGGGCGCTTGCGGGGAGAGCGCAGACGCTGCTGGGTGACTTGGCGGCGCAGGGGGAGCGCTTGGAAGCGCTCTTTAGCTGGCGGGATCCACGTGCCACGGGGATATTTGCGGTGCTGTGTTTGGTGATGTCGTTAATGTTCTACGCGGTGCCGATCAGGGGCATTGTGTTGGTGGCTGGGTTCTACTTCATGCGCCATCCTAGGTTCCGCGACGACATGCCGTCCATCCCCGCAAACTTCTTCCGGCGACTTCCGTCATTTTCTGATCAGATTATGTGATGACAAATATATTTTATATTTTATAATTTATGTTACTATAATTAGTTGTTAGTTTAGTAGGGTGACGTGGCAAGTTTCTTTATATGGTTTGTTTATGTTCTTTTGTTAGAATTATTTTCTGTTTATTTATTTATTTATTGATTCTTTCATTTCTCATATATATGACTTGTTTCAATTAGGGAAAACTTTTCTGGAAATCAAACTTGGCTTTCAAGCAATGAGAAAGTTGCTCTAAAGTGAATAAAAAAGTTACCGTTGTGAACTTGTAGTGGACCAAACAGTGGAAAAAGGATAAAAGTGAGCCACCTAGAATCCCCCGCTGTTGACATAGATTGAAGAATTTCTGACCGTTGATGAAGTTCTTTGTTTGTTACTTTCTATTAGCATGAGATGATCATTAATTTTTTTTTTTTTTCTTCATTGCTACGATTTTGAACCACTTAAAAAATCTTAATATAAGTTATTATTCTAACATAAAGTTTCTAAAAAATTATTTTGAATTTTTTTTTCTGAATGTTTTGTGATGTTCAAGATTTATTTATAGAGATAAATTTTTTTGTAATTGAGTACTCTTCTTAGTGGTTGACTGACGTATATATAAGTGATTGTGAGTGTCCTGTTTTCATAGATATAATATGTAATGATTATCGTCTAAGCAATTCATATGTGTAAAAATCTTTGAACTCCTATATAGAAAGATTACATTTATTATCCTTTTATTATTATTTTATTTTATCTTTTTAATCTATTATATTATATAAAAATACTGATGCATTAAAATTATCTATAAATGTATTGTAGAACAATTCAATTATTATAAGATTATTACGAAAGTATATTCTAACACTACAAGAAGATATTTAGTTTTCCACGTTTTTTTATTTATGTTTTGTTAAAATGTAAAAATTCATAATAATTAATCACGTTTTTATTAAATGTGGTTAATTTTCCACGTTATTTTATCTAAACGTGAAAAATCTTAACAATTAATCACGTTTTCATTAAATATAAATTTATATTTTAAAGGAGTAAATATATATTTAATTTTAATTTTTTAATAATTATTGATATAATCGCACAATATATTACCAATTCAAATATATATAATATAGGTTTTCAATCAAAATCTTTTTAACATTCTCTCTTCATTAATATTTTGTTATTAACGTGGGGATTTCTTTAACTTTTGATTAATTTTCTTTTCTTGTTTGCATAGTTTTTTTTTT
>BDMB01000087.1:49370-68387 GCA_016859785.1 Macrotyloma uniflorum | reverse complement strand
TTCTTGTTTGCATAGTTTTTTTTTTCTCTTTTTATCTTATTTTGATCTTTTTAAGTTTTAACTAGCAGCGAAAGGGATTTCAACATATATTTGTATCCCATTTTTTTTTTAAATATTTATTAGTAAAATTATCATATTTGTTGTAATAAATTCAAAATTAACTATTTTGTAATTCTAATTCGTAATTAAACTCGAATATATTATTTTTCATAAAGATATTAAAATTTGTAAAATTTACATATCTTTATAGTACATGTTTCAAAAACAAATCAACCATTATAAGAAAGATATTAGAAATTTGTAAAATTTACATATCTGTATAGTACATGTTTTAGAAACAAATCAACCATTATAATACTTTTTTGTAATATTACATAAGATATTCAATTTACAACACTTGCATTTTTTAAATCAAGAATGAGATTTCAACTCAAATTCATAAAAATCATAGACCTCTAGAATATTCATAAGAAATATTTCATGGGTAACTAAACTTATTCTTGTAGTGATAGTAAGAATAAGTTAATATAAATAAAATTAAACTTAAATATAAATCAGTCAAAGATATCTCAAACATACTTAATAATTCAATTGCTCACAAATTCATGGAGTTCGCATAATCATATTCACAATACAAATATTTCTCATATTCAGATATTTGCAAACACATAAAATATTAGATAGACTCATTCAGATCAACATATGAAATCATTGACCTCAGAGGATAACACCTGTCATACTAATGGTCATCGGGTCATAGACCTCATCCATTCTGAGTCTTTTTCACCTCGGACCATTATCTATCCCACTCTGGTGCCACATGATAGGGTGATTTTCAAGCACCTAACAAATGACAACAATCACTCCTGCATACTGTAAGTGAAACATCCATCGACCTCACACCATATGATATATCTTTCTTTCTAACTAGGGAACCATTTGAAGTTTAGATACCTCCTTTATTGTAGGTCTCGATAATTTCATATATATTAAAGTTATGTCAAATAATATCTTATTGATATTTATTTGACTCAAGCACAACCATAACCATTAATTTACAGTATCCAAAATAAACACAGATTCTTACTTCACCCTTTCATCTTAACCATTGTACATCAATCTACTCAAGAATTTCTTTTTAATAAGTATTCACATGTACCACATTTCCTAATTTTCAAGAATCTCAATTTAATATATTTACTTGTATTTCCAAAAAAACACTAAGGAATCCTTCCTTACTAATTCTAAATCCAAGAAACTATTAAACTACAGATTTAAAATTCAAGATTGCATAATTTAAAGTGCAGAAATGTAAACTGCAGAAAAGGAAATGCAGAATCTGAAATCAATGCTAGAAGGCACCATGTTCAAGCCAATCTTGGCTATCACTAATCTCCCTATTCAAAAACTCAATTGAACAATCAAGAAAACACATATTCAATGTATTTAACCACAACCTTGCTTCCACCCTTTATCAATAAGTAAAATGTAAAATAAACCCAAGAAAGGTAGTGATTCCAAGCATTGTGAATCATTGATATTTCCAACAATAATTTCAAATTGAATGTAAAAATTAAAGCATGAAATGAATTGAAAGAAAGCAAAAGAAAAATGAAAAAGGTAGAAGAACACACAAAAACTAGAAGAAGAAAACTTCATTGCAAGAAAAGAACAAGAACACTACAAGAAAGCTAATTGTTTTAAATAACTTGAAAGAAAAAATGTTCTGGAATTGTAAACGCTCTAAATATAATGTATTCTCTGCCAAATCTACTTAATTACAATAGTTAATATCCTATTTATAATACAAAAGATATAAACTTAATGGATGAGCCTTGTGCAACTTGAGACAACCCATAACTTGAAGGAATCCACTTCAGCACTTCAACCTACTATAGGCTTCACTTTAAACACGTGTCAAACATCCAATTCTCCTCCAAATTGAGTGATTCCACTTCCATTTAAAAGTTTGATGAGATAAAAATCCAATGCAACAAGAATCATGATTTTTGAATGACTGTGAACAAAGACATAAATATTTTAGTGAACTTATGTCAAGCTGTTCAGTAAAAAAAAATATTATTGTATTTTACACACTTTTTAATCTTGGCTTATAAATTATAAAAATTTATTTCTTACTTAATTAAGTTAATTTAAGACATTATAAATATATGTAGACTTTTTTAGCATTTATTTATAAATAAAAATTAAATTATATTAAAAACGTAAAAAGCGTCAAATATATAAAAGCATTCAAGTTATGAAGAACACCCATTACAAGAAAGTGCCTAGATTCTTAAGAGATTTTAGTTCGAGAAAACATTAAAGATATGAAGAGTGCTACTATGTGAAATCATTTAATATATGAAAGCAGAAGTGCTTCCATGATACTTAAACATTAAAAAAACAAACAACGGTCACATTCATCTAATGTCAATGATCAAATAAATAAGTTAAGCATCTTTCATGAGCATAAAAAATATGCGTTCACAAATAAAGGAATGTTTATTGATTTTCATACTAAAAGAAATAAATAATACTATACTTACACAGACAGTACTTAACACAAGTTGAATACTATTCAGAGATATACCTTTGATGCTAAACCTTGATCTTTGCTCTGAGCCTGAACTGAATGGGGGGGTACCTGCGAAGACACTCCGACGCTCAAGTCAGTGAGAGCTAAGGTAGTGTTAAGCAGGAGATATAGGATAAGGAGTATTGAGAAAGTAAGGTTAAGATTGGATGCCTCATAATTGATGCCATAATCCTTGGGATACTATTAAGTACCAAGATCTGCAAGATTCTATTAATGGTGAATCGTAACCAATATCGAGATCTTTGGGATACCATTATATGCCAAGATATCTGTGATACTATTAAATACCGAGATCAGATCAGCGAGATTCTTATTAGTAATGACATACCGATATTCTCGGGATTCTGTTACAAGGGCTCTGGAATCTGACCCATGCCGAGATATTATCGGTCTTGTTGGAGACCGAGAACTTGTCGATTAGGACACGACATGTTCTCGGTTAAAGATTCTTTATCCGGTACAGATACAAACTAGATCAACTATGATGAAGCTAATCAACTAACAAGTTAAAAAAAATGACTAAAAGAGATAAAAGTTGCATTTTTTAATGACGACCACATCTTAGTTGTTAAATTCCCTTGTAAAAGACATGAGCAAGGATCCTCTATAAATACATGAATCACTCAACTCAAACCAGGATCAATAATAAGAAAAAATATATTTCAAAAAATGTTGAAATTCTAATAAAATCTCTTGGTGACTATTCAATTATATATTGAAATAATTTGAGTTAGTCAACACCATCTAAGTTTTGATATTTAGTTTGGAAATAATTTTTTTCTTGATTGTAATATTCATTCTTAAGTGTTATTTTGTAAACATCAAATTTTATTTTGTGAAAGTTAAAAATAATTTAATGGAAATAAATATTTGGGTTCTTAAATTTAAGGGGAGTTTGAGAATTGTCATAAATAATATAAAGAATACTTCTTTTTTAGAAGTGGCATATAGAATACTTGTTGCTACAAGTGGCATATAAAATACTTGTTACAAAAGTGTCACAAAGAATATTTATAATTAGGAGTGACAATGTAAAATCTCCTTTGTAGTATGATTAATGGAGCTCGAAGTTGGGGTGAATTAATATAAACTTGAGTTTATACTCATCTTCTACATTTATTAATATACTTTTGTCTTATTTGTGCATTATCATTAGAATATTAGGAAAAGAATTTTACTCAAAACTCATTGGACGATATCTTATATCTATTGAACAAGTCCAATATTTAATTAATACTCGCTTAATTTACATATTAGTTAGAATTTATCAAATTTTGTTCATTATTTAACTACTACACTATTCAACACCCTATCTAGTTTGCTCTTGTTAGGATATTATATAGAATATTATATATTGATTAGTATTTATTAGTTGAGGGTAATTTAGTCTTTATACTATTGATATATTGTCCTATTTATATTCTTGTTATGACTTGTATCTTTTAGGGTTTTTCCATATGTTATTATCATATATTCTATTTCTCCTTCCCTTATTTCTTCTCTTTATGTTCTTATGTTATCATGGTATCTAGAGCAAGATTCGTGCTTAGAGTTGTGTAAGCCAATCAAATTTTTTTTACTATTTGTCATTCAACCCAGAAGTTTTGTTCCGCTGTGCAATTTGGTGCGTTCCCTTTGGTGATTCCCTTTGGTGGTTCCTGTTGGTGGTTCCCGTTGGTGGTTCCCGTTGATGGTTCCCTTTGGTGGTTCTTTTGGTGGTTCCCTTTGGTGGTTCTTTTGGTGGTTCCCTTTGGTAATTTTCTTAGTGGTTCTCTTGGTGGTTCTTTTGGTGGTTCTCTTGGTGGTTCTCTTGGTGGTTCTCTTAGTGGTTCTCTTGGTGGTTCTCTTGGTGGTTCTCTTGGTGGTTCTCTTGGTGGTTCTCAAAGCCATTAGTTTCTTTGTTGGCAAATTGTTGTTGGTTGACTTACCAACATCAATTAATTTAAAAAAAAAAAAATCAACAATTTCTTGCTAGTCAGTCACATCTCATGTCTGTCTCATCTTTAAAAGGTTTGTCTTCTTCGAACGCTTCAGGTATGTCCCCTCCCTTATGGATCCTTGATTCCAGTGCCTCACATCATATGTCATATGATCCTAAGTCTTTTGTATCTTTAAATTCTACTCAAACTATATCTGTTATGACTGCTGATGGCTCCTCAATGCCATTAGCAGGTATTGGATCTGTCTCTACATCTAATTTGTCTCTCTCCAATGTTTACTATATTCCTAATCTCACTTTAAATCTTGTCTCTGTTAGTCAATTATGTGAATCTGGTTACTCAGTTTTGTTTTCCTCTACTAATTGTTCTGTACAGGATCCTCAATCAGGGAGAGTGATTGGGACAGGTCGTAAACAAGGGGGACTTTATATGTTGGATGAGTTGAAAGTTCCAACAGTTGCAGCTTCTAGTGTTGATTTATCATCTTTTAATCTGAATTTAAAATCATCTAAGTTTTATTTATGGCATTCTCGTCTTGGACATGTTTCTTCTTCTAGGTTAAACTACTTAGTCTCCACTGGAGTTTTGGGCAAGTTGCAAACTAGTGATATTTCTAATTGTTGTGGTTGTAAACTTGCTAAATTTACTGCCTTGCCTTTCACCAAAAGTGTCTCTACCTCTCATGCACCTTTCGACTTGATTCATTCTGATGTATGGGGTCCATCACTGGTTCCTACCAAAAGTGGTTCTCGTTATTATGTTTCATTTATTGATGATTATACTCGTTATTATTGGGTTTTTCTTATGAAACATCGTTCTGAATTTTTTAATATATATATTATGTTTCGTGCTTTACTTAAAACACAACATAATGCTATTATTAGGTGTTTTCGTTGTGATTTGGGTGGTGAGTACACTTCTAATAAATTTTGTGAGTTACTTGCCTCTGATGGTACTCTTCATCAAACTTCTTGTACTGATACTCCTCAACAGAACGGAGTTGCTGAAAGAAAACATCGTCACATTCTTGAAACTACTCGTTCTCTTTTATTGTCTGCTTCACTTCCTAGTGAATTTTGGGGAGAAGCTGTTCTTACTTCTGTTTATATTATTTATCGAATTCCATCCTCTGTTATCTCAGGTATGTCTCCATTTCAAAAGTTGTATGGTTGTGTCCTTGATTACTCTTTCTTAAAAGTTTTTGGTTCTACCTGCTTTGTACTTCTTCCACAAGTAGAACGTAGTAAATTATCTCCCCGTTCTAAAATATGTGTTTTTCTTGGTTATGGGGATGGTCAAAAGGGTTATCGTTGTTATGATCATATCAATAACAAACTCTATGTTTCTCGTCATGTTGTTTTCCTTGAGCACATTCCTTTTTATACCATGTTAGAGTCTTCTCACAAAACTACAAAATCTGATCTCATCTGTATTGATCCTTTTTCCAAAGATGATAATGATGCTATAAATAATATTGAAGTTGAGAATTGCAGGAATGATACTTGTTCTACTACATCTCAAGATGTCCCCACGGCTTCCCAAACACCTCCTATGATTGTTGATCCTCCATCTCCTCGTTATCCTCCACGTATTCGTAAGTCCACTCAATCACCAGATTTTGCTTATTCTTTTTATTCTTCTTCTTTTGCTTCTTTCTTAACCAAAATTCATAGTTTGTCTGAACCATCTTCCTATCAAGAGGCTGTCCTTGATCCACTTTGGCAAGAGGCTATGCAAGAGGAACTTTCTGCATTATATAAGACAGGTACTTGGGACTTGGTATCTCTTCCTCCAGGTAAAAAAGCTATTGGCTCTCGGTGGGTCTACAAGATTAAAACAAAGTCAGATGGGTCTATTGAGCGTTATAAAGCTCGTCTAGTTGCTAAAGGATTCTCTCAAGAATATGGTTTGGATTATGCAGAAACCTTTGCCCCAGTTGCTAAGATGACTACCATTCGCACTCTTATTGCTGTTGCATCTGCTCGTCAGTGGGATATCTTTCAGATGGATGTTAAAAATGCTTTCTTAAATGGTGATCTGAGAGAGGAAGTGTACATGATACCTCCTCCAGGTGTTTCTCATAATTCAGGGGAGGTGTGTAAGTTAAAAAAGGCTCTTTATGGTCTCAAGCAAGCTCCCCGGGCTTGGTTTGAAAAGTTCTCTAAAGTTATTACTTCTCTTGGATTTTGTTCTAGTGATTATGATCCTGCTTTGTTTCTGAAGACTACTTCTCATGGTCATATTATTCTCAGCTTATATGTTGATGATATGATAATTACTGGGGATGATATGGATGAAATTGGAAGACTAAAATTAGAGTTGACAAAACAATTTGAAATGAAGGATTTGGGACTCCTTCGTTATTTCTTGGGCATTGAAGTTGCATATTCTCCTAGAGGCTATCTTCTTTGCCAATCTAAGTATATTGACACTATTCTAGAGCAAGCTCTTCTTTCTGATAATCGCACATCTGACACCCCTATTGAGCTTAATGTGAAATATACTCCTTCGGATGGTGTTCCTCTACCTGATCCCACTATGTATCGTACAATTGTTGGAAATCTAGTATATCTAACGATTACTCGTCCTGATATTGCTTATGCTGTGCATGTTGTGAGTCAATTTGTTGTTTCTCCTACTACAGTACATTGGGCAGCTGTTCTCCGTATTCTTCAATATCTTCGTGGTACTCAATTTCAGAGTCTTCTATTTCCCTCATCATCTTCCTTGGAATTGCGTGCTTATTCTGATGCTGATTGGGCTGGTGACCCTACTGATCGTAAGTCTACTACAGGTTTTTGCATTTTTCTAGGAGACTCTCTTATTTCTTGGAAGAGTAAGAAACAAGATATTGTTTCTCGTTCTTCTATTGAAGCTGAATATCGTACCATGGCTCTAACCACTGCTGAAATTGTTTAGTTACGTTGGCTTCTTTCTGACATGGGTGTTTCTCTTTCTGAACCAACTCCTATGTATTGTGACAACAAGAGTGCTATTCAAATTTCTCATAATTCGGTCTTTCATGAACGCACCAAGCATATTGAAATTGATTGTCATTTCACCCGTCATCATCTTCAACATGGAACCATTACATTACCTTTCATATCTTCGACTATGCAGATTGTTGATTTGTTTACAAAATCTCACTCTATCAAACGTTTTCATTTTTTGATTGACAAATTCTCGATGCTTCATGCTAATGCATTGTGAGTTTGAGGGGGGATGTTAGGATATTATATAGAATATTATATATTGATTAGTATTTATTAGTTGAGGGTAATTTAGTCTTTATACTATTGATATATTGTTCTATTTATATTCTTGTTATGACTTGTATCTTTTAGGGTTTTTCCATATGTTATTATCATATATTCTATTTCTCCTTCCCTTGTTTCTTCTCTTTATGTTCTTATGTTATCAGCTCTTTTGAATTTCATTACCATATCTATGATATGATTTGAAGAAAGTAATCGTCCAAAGTTTTCAATAATCAAATTTGATACCCTTAAATAGGAGCGACCTATTAACAACTTGTTCTTTATTCTCTATTGTGTTGTATGATGTTTTGCTCCAACGAATAACTAATCTCAAAAAGATAGCTTTAATATAAAAAAAAAATAATAATAATAAGTTAAATCTAAAAGGGGTTAATAGAGTTTGTAATTTTTTGCATAGTAAATAGAAAGAATATGAGTGTGTAAATGGTCTAATGATAATCATCTAATGTTTTATAAAAATTTTCACAAAGTCTTTTACAAGCTTGTGTTAAAATTTTATCTAAGAATGACAATTTAGTCGCATAATAAAATAGATAAACACTTATTTTATATTAGTAAATACTTATTTTATATTAGTTTACTCTAATGGAATTATGTCCTTATTTTTAAAAAAATCCTTAAAAAATTCTATTAATATTATCAATTGATTACGAAAAAAAATATAACTCGCTTTGACTTTAGATTTATACAAGTATACAGTATTACTCCAAACAAATCCTCCTTATCTCTCCTTGAGATAAAAACACAAATATTATATAACATTAAATTATTAAATTATTTTTGGCTTTCATGACTATTCTCTTATAACCACTTCTAAATACAAACATAAGTTTAAACAAATTTATAGGATCAACTCTCATAGAAAATATTTATAATAAAATATTCCTGAACGATAATTAACTTCACTAAGAAAATTTATGCATAAGTTCCCTTAAAACTAATTTGTCTTCTGGATGGTCTAAGGTTATAAGCATTTACATTAAACATGTAGAGCTTATGTTCACGTAGTTTGAATCTTTTTTTAGTGCATGTTGGGCATCATTCTATTATAAGTAACTTTGAAAAGAGTCATTTTGAGGTTGTGTACTTGCCTTGCAATGTTGTAGTGCTTTATAGCACATGAGAGCACATGGTAGTAACAATTATAACTTTACACTCTAACTCTTGTATTTTCCTTTTTCTAATGAAAAATATTTTTCTATTGGTTACATGATTAGTAAAACCTATCAGTATCATTCTCGATTTGAGTAAATTTTACTATCTTTGTTTATACACATTTTGGTAAATAATTCATTAATTAATGATTTGACTTTGATAGACTTGTCTCATACTTTTTTTTTCTTTATCTAATTTATGCTTACTAATGATACATGAATTATATAACATTAGACAATTTAATAATTTCTAGTATTAAATGTCACTCTTAGAAGAAGAGGATTCAACGTCATAAAACAACGTCAGTTATAAATATAATTGACATTGTTTTACACGCGGTAGTAAAATTGTAAATATAATTACATTTCGACGTCGGTTACAAATACAACAGTCATCGAAAATATAATAACGTCGGTTATTTATTTAAACAACGTTGATAGTCATTAAATAACGTCATTTGGTATTATAACCGACGTTGTATATTGACTTTAACGTCATTTTTTTAGTAACCGAAGTTGATGGTTATTATACTAGATCAGGTTTTCCCATATGCGAGTCGAGTCGTTCATCTTCTTTATCAGGCTTCCTTCTCGCAATCGAAGCAGTAGCGGTACTGGAACGAGTTCCCTAATGTTAGCGATCTCTGCTATTTTCCCTGTTCTCTACTTGTTGCCGTGGAGGAGATTCGTGGTTTGCCGCCTACTGGTAAGGGTTCTCCCCCTATCTCCATCTCTCGCGAATTAGAAATGTCTGGAAAAGTTCTCCCCCTTTAAGAAAAAATAGCGGATCTTTGTTTACCCTAATGGTGAATATACCATCTTTCTTTATTTTATATTTAGGTTACAAGGAAATTATCATGAATCCAATTATTTCTGCCGCTTCTGTTATTGCTGCTGGATTGGCCTTAGGGCTTGCTTCTATTGGACCTGGGGTTGGTCAAGGCACTGCCGCAGGGCAAGCTGTAGAGGGGATTGCACGACAACCACCGAAAGCCCCCAAAAACCAAGAACGAAAACGGAAGCCTTTCTATTCACTCCCCATTCTCTCTTAAATAAAGCTCACCCTCAAGTCTCTTTGATGGGCAGGTCGGCCGGGTCTTTCCCTGTTGTTCTGTTCCCGCCACGAGAAAGACGCACAGAAGAGGTATGCCCAGCGCGGAGGATCCGTTGAGAGTGTTGTCTCGGTAGGGAAAAATACGGGGTACTGATGAAGAGGATGAAGATTAAATTATTAACGTCGGTTATTCACATTTAAATAATCGACGTTAAAAGTTTTATATATTACGTCGTTTGTTCCCTTAACCGACGTTAAATTTAACGACGTCACATTTAACGATGCCATATTGACCGACGTCAAATGTCTAATATAACTGACATAAAAAAGCTTTTTTCTAGTAGTGTGTTTTTTTTTTCTTCTTTTGATAGCACATTTATCATATATCTTTTTCTTCATTATTTATGTTTTGAACATATCTTATTTGAAATATTAAATCATCAAGACATAATTATATTTATTATTCAAAATTATAGCTTAATAGACTATTAGACTAGACTCTGCAAATCTAATAAAGGTATAAATATGGTCATACCTATAATGGTAACAGGATAGTATATGATGAAAAATAATAATTTTAATATAATATTTACTAATGTTCTTTGATTTATGTGAAAAAAAAATTGTTATTAGACTTTTACCTAATTTTTTATAACTTATTTACAAAATATCTAAATTATATTTTAAATATATCTTATGTAAACATATATAACAAAAAGTAAGATAAAATTATATCTTATCTACACATAAAAAACTTGCTACAACAAAATAAGATTGAAGTTATTATTTATCTATTTATTTTCTTTAAATTATATTATACAGGAATTAAATTTATTTAATAAAGTATTAAAATGTTTTAAAAACTTGTAAAAATTACAGTCTTTACTCACTAAACACATAATTTAACATTAGCAAATAAAATTTAGTATAAAATAACCATTTGTTCAAATTGTATCCATGATATGATATGATGATATTCTTTACAGGGATGAAGCAAGGAACATGAAATGAAAGTTATCGGCATTGCAGCTTGCGAAGAACTTTACGAGAGAGGATATATGAAAGCAGAGCCTTCAACTTTTTTGAGGCTGGGCCAGGTTTGAGAAGACCATAATTCTGACTTTTCAAACCTCGGCATGCTGTGTTATGCCTTTCACCCTCTGAACACCATCCCCCAAAAGAAAACCCCCCACGGTTCCTCTTCAAAAGCTCTCTGTCAATTTTATCCAGAAGAGGGTCATTTTTCTTAACTTTTCTGGCAAATGGACGGTTGCTCAACACCATTTTCCTGTAATCTTTGAGTCCCAGTGTCCTTGGGTGTTGTTTTGGAGGATTATCCCAAGTAACGAAGTGTAGGTCATTGTTTGCTGTGGTGTTCTTGTACTCCTTGGAGTTGCAAATAACTGTTTGAAAATATCCTTCTGGGGATGACACAAAGTTTGTGTAGTAGAGGAGGAGGATCCTTGGCAGATTTTCCCACCCAACAATGCAATACTCTGCAAAAGATCTTGATAACATTGTCCATGCTGAACCTGGATACATTAAGTGGATCAACTTATTCAAAATGTTAACAAGAAAGATTATGCATGAATAGTTAGAGATCTAATACAATGTAATAATTTTAAAATTTAAATTAAGGTAAATTATGTTTTTTAAATCTGTAAATAAATAATATATTAAAATAGCTTTTGTAAATTTTCTCGTAACAATTAAGTATTTACAAAATTATTTGACATAAAATAAAATGATCTGGATACATACATATATATATATATATATATATATATAAAAGTTATATGTTATATTGAATATTAATTTAAAATCAATTCTTATTTAAAGGAGTAAGATATATAAATTGCATTTTAAGAATGATATAAACTTCTGTAATAAAAATATTTTGTTTAAATTTTATAAAAGTTAAATTAATATAAATTTTTTTAAAAGGATTATTTTAATATATTACTTATTTTATAAAAATTGAAAATATATTTTATTCTTTAAATTATTTACTTCCTTACCAACATTTTAGCTTTTGTTTCTTAGTTGCCGTACGTTTATTTATTTTAATCGTCAAATTCTTGGCTTTTCTTTGTTTTAGTTTCTTAAATGTAATAATTCCTTTAACTTTGATTTGATGAAATTGAGATTTTTTAAATTACCTAAAAATTCATAGCCATTTGACTGGTGACGTTTCGTTTATGGAGTTTTGAGTTCTATTTTAAAAACATTTAATTGTCCATGATAAAAAATTAAAGTTACAGAGTGTTGTTACATTTAACATTATGGATATTCGAAAAACATTGCATAATATTAGAAGTTTTAAGAATCTGTGTTTAATTTGGAATGAATATGATAATTGTAAAGTATGTACTGTTTTTATATTTGATTAGTTAATTGCCCTAAAAAGTTTTTAGTTCAATATTTCACTTGCTGATGTGAGGGAAGACGTTGTTGGGGGAACTTGAGGCAAAATGAAACTTGGAATTGTGACGGAAGATTAATGCAGAATAGTTCTGTGTTTCATAATATTAATTTTTAAGTCAGTTCTAAAATTAGTTTTAAAATTTTAAAATAATTATTTTAAAAAATATATTTTCTAGTAGTTAAGTCTTATTAATGAAGATTTGCATTGCATAAGGAATAAAACCCTTTCAACGAGAAGAAAACACGTGAAATGCAAGGCCAATAAAGCAATAAGAATGGTGGTTGTCCATTCTTTATCATATTATCATTAACAACTATGTGATAATCAGTTTTATTAAATAAAATATGATTAGGTGATTTTAAAATTTTATAAATAAAAAATTAAATTGCTTTTTTCTTTATAAAATTTAAAACTTTTTGAATTCTCTGTAAAAAAATATATTAAGATTTTATTATATTTTAGATTTAGAAATGGTATAAAGTGTGATATTTTAACTTAAAACCAATTAATATTAAGTAAAGTGATTTAATATATATAAATGGTATTTTAAGAATTGAAGTAAGTGATGTAGGTATTCCTTAAGATCTACCAAGCATGTCTATTCTAATATATATTATAAAATTGAGATAGATAATGCGAGATTTTTTTAATATTCTTCTATATAGATATTTGTCAAATGAGACAAACTTATTATAATAGATATGACTAAGGATATTTGTCAAATCAGATAAACTTACTAGAGTAGATATGATTAAGAATATTTACCGAATTAAACAAACTTACTAGAATAGATATGACTAAGGTGAGATATAAATTGTGATATGATGTTAGATTTTAACTTAAAAAATCAATTGACGTTAAGTGAAATGATCTAACAAATATATAAGTCGCACTTCAACAATTGAGATAGGTGATATGAGTATTATAGAAGGAAGTTGAAGGTACATGAAAAAAAATTATTTGATGAAAAGTTCCAAGTTATTTTAAGTTTCTGTAATTTTTTAAGGATTCTAAGTTAATGGAATGTAGTTATTAACTTTAATGTTTGGGATTTTGCCTAGGTGTTGAAGTTGTTAGTTCAAATTGAGTGGTTGACTTACTTGGAAAAGGTTATAGGTAGGATAATTCAAATAAGGGAAGTTAGATTTCAAAAATAATAAGTTATAAGAGTATATGTGTGTGGGTGTTTGTTTTGAGTTCTATAAAATTTTTGAAAGCATGTTTTACTCTATTTTAAAGTTGCAATTCATTTCTGATTCATGATTTGGTATTTATTGATTTGGAATGGGTTGGTATATTAATTGAATGTGTAGAAAATATTGTTATCTAGTTTATTCTTCAATGTTCTAACACTCGACGTTCAAGCTATGAATTAACCTTTGAGCTAGGAGTCAAATTGTGCAAGAGGGGGACTAAAATGGTGATAATTCGCTTAAGTGATTAGTCGTTGCTCAAAGCGAGGATCCAATTGGTAACACGACGCTTTAAAGATGGATTAGTCACTCAAGTGAGGAGGTCACTAAAGAATAAAAAAATTGATATGACAAGTATCTCGCTCAAGTGAAAATGTGGAATCACTCAAGTGAGGAGGTCATTAGAGGGTAAAGAATTGATATGACAACTATCTTGATCAAATGAAAATGTGAGTGTCAAGCTAATTACATCTAGAAGATAAAAAATTAATTTTGTTTGTTAGTCATTCAAGTAGTTAAAATGACACTCAAACAAGGAACAAATAAAATAATGTTTTGTTCTAGATATACTTTGCTAAAGTGTTTTGAGATGGAAGCTCAAGCGAAGTGAAAATGGTCTCTTAAAAAAGAAGTGATAGAGTTGGTTATTAGAAGTATATAACTCAAGGGACCAAAGGGTGCTCAAGAAACATACATTTGTTTTAAAGGTAAGAAAGGTGTGATGAATGAGAAGTGGGTTACTGCCCAAATGAGATATATACAAGTGATGTGTGATAGGTCAAGTTGAACCTAGGTACCTAAAATCAACTTAATTATGTGATTGAATGAGACAAGTTAACCTCGGACAATGATCCATAAAATGATGTTGTTGTACTAAGAAGGTATTGATGTGCATGTAGTATAGTAACTATATTTTGGTGGATTTAATGAGATCTTAAGTTTCATTGGTAACTCAAGTTACATAAACTAAGATATTATATGGTGAAGAACCAATGAAAAGTTATTGATAACATGTCTTGAGGTTACGAGAAAAGCATGTCAAGACGAATAGAGTTATCAATAATTCTATCCTATATGTAGAGTAACCAAAATGATGTTCTAATAAGTAGAATGATATAAAATCTAGTTACACCATAATGCATTAGTGTTAATTTTTATTTCTAATAAGTTTGAGTTAATTATTATAATTATATTTATTACACGAATAAATGTGTATATAAGAAAGGAAAATATTTTTAAATATATATATATATATATAGTATTTTTATATTAAAAATTTCAAATTAATAAGAATTATTTTCATAATAAATACATTATATATATATATATATATATATTATTTACAATCATACAAGTTTATTTTCAAACGTTGTGTATATAATCTTAATAGCAAATAACGTCTAATATGTCCTTTGCTCTCGAATTGACATTTTCAATTTTTGAAATTTTCATGAACTAACAAAAGGTTTGTGAAAATATTTCCTTTTGGTTCATAACTTCAATTTTAGTTTATGTTTGATGCAGAAAAAAAAACTGAGAGATGAAGTAAATGAAACAAAATGATAATAAAAAGAAAAAGTGAAAAATAAAAATTATTTAATAAAAAAATGTAAACAGGCTTAATTTAAAAAAAAAATCATTATTTTATTAAATTAATATTAATTATTAATATTTTTTTAACATTATGGGTATTATTTTATTTATTTATTATTACTATTATAAAAAATTCTAACAAAACGAAAAAAAAAACTCTAAAAATCTATTCATTTAAAACTATTAATAAAATGATACATTCTTATAATTCATGTTTAGCTTAGAGAATTGTTATAATAATTATTTTTCTTAATTATACTAACTGTTTTTTTTTTTTTTTTTTTTTTTTTTTTTTTTTTTTTTTTTTTTTTTTTTTTTTTTTTTTTTTTTTTTTTTTACTTAAAAAAATATAGATAACGTGTGTGATGTGTTTTTACTAATAATTGATTTTATATTCCATAATCTTAATATGCAATATTTTTTTTTTCAGTTTTAAGCAACATAAATCGAAATCATGTTAAACATTTCTTTACTTTTTTGCACAAAAATAATTGTATATCCCACCAATTCTTAAAATAATCTTAACAACGATTTGAGTTGTGTCTTAAAGTAGGTATTGAGGAAGTTAAGGGGTTTCACTCAGCCAACAAGTATTAGGTAAAGCTCTTAAAACAAATTATGCATATTACCATCCTGCAAGCATCAACCAAATTAATTTACCTTTCTTGACTAATGACCTCTAACCAAAAAAAGTGACATTTTTTGGTAGTAAGTAATTTAATCACAGAATTCATGATGGAACCCTTAACCTCTCAAGTAACAATGGATATGGATGAGTAGTTCAGATTCCTGATTTTTGTTATTTTATTTGATACAACTTTGACACTGATCTTATAAAACTTTCTTTTGTGTCTGTTATTATTCTTACTATGTTAAACATGATCCAAATGTTAAACCCAAATGATAAAGAATGCTAATATTATTCTTACTAAGTACAGAAGCAAATTTCTGAAAGGAAAATATAAGTTTAATAGCTTACATACGTGGTGTTTTAAGTATTATTTTTCAAAATTCTAACTTTAATTAAAAAAAATAAACACCAAAGAGTAACTATTCTACCTAGAGTTATTTAAATACAAAATAAAATCTAATATAAATAGATTTTAAGTCTAATTCAAACTCATAAAACTAATTTATAAGGTGAGATTTGTACAACTTTTTATATATATATATATATATATATATATTAATTTGACCATATAGTGTCTCCAACACATTCCTTTCACATCAAGATTTCATTAACTCGAACATGAGATTAAATATTTATAAGACAAGACAATTGTATGAGACGACTTTTGTGGTGAGGAGTGATATGATAGACTTAACAATTTTGTTAGGAGGATAAATTCTAATACCATAATAAAAAGTAAATTTTAAACCTAATTCAATTTATAAAATCAATTTATAAGATAAGATTTCTACTATTTTATATACATTAATTTTATCCATTAAAAAATAAGTACCAATTGAAATATCAGAGGCTCACATGCTCTATGTTCTATGTATAAGCTATTTAGGTCCTTAAAATATTTCAGAAGGAAAGTAAATTACAAATGCATGGATTGGAGGAACTGAATGCAAACATGCAATACATAAAAATAAGCAAAAAGTCCTCAATAATCTAAAGGATTGAAGTGGGAAAAAACCTGTATAAAGTTTGAAAGATGTTGGGAGACTCCTTTGCTTAGTGACCCACCAAATCTGTGATTTCTTGAGGCTATACAACCCTGGGTCTATAATTATTGGCTTCCCTCTCTTATTCCTGAAATGGATATAGAAGGTTAAAATTTTTGGTGTAAGGTAGAAAATCTTGTAACAAAACAAACACTACTTGGTGCTTACAGTTTCCAACCCAACTGACTGCTGTGGTGAATAAAATTGATATGCCTTGGAACCTGAGAAAAGGCTTGGATCATATCTGAAATTGAAAATTTTCATTCTTTAAATTTGAGTCAATCCTTATGAAAATCATCATATGCAACATTAATTACGAACTCAATTCAGAGCAACAGATTGTGATGCCATTTGCCACATCTGTCGTAGAAAGTTTAAAGCCATAAACACTATAACTGAAATGTTCCATGCAAAACAAGTGCAGAATAGCCATAAACTAAGGCCACTCACCATACCATCTTGTGTAACCAAGGGATAATCAGAGGCACTGAGATTAATAAACCAATCCCATTGGCAAATCCTGAGAAGCATTGCCATAGCATGGAGAGTGGTAGAAAGCATGGTTGGTCCTCTATAAGTGACCAAATTACTCTTCCCCACAACCCAAACATTCCCCAATTGACCAAAAACTGGGTCCTTAGCCACATATTCAACCACATCCCTATGCTCAGCTTGTGGTGCCCCAGAATCCATATGAATCAAATAGTAGTTCCCTGGATGGTAGAGAACCCTCAGCAACCTTTTGAGCTTACCAGAATCTCCTTTAGAAGCAGAGATCAAGTAGGCAAATGTAACTGGATATGACTTGTTGGCCTTGGTGGTGTTAAAGTTGTTCATAGAAGGCTTGAAGCTGGAATTGGGTGTGGTTAATCTTGTTGGAATGAAAAGAAGAAAGAACAGTAGTGAGGTTAGCATGAAGGAAACAACCAAAATTTTGATAGACATTTTCTGGGGAAATTTGAAAGATTAACTGGGAGTGGGAGACAGAAGAGATGGGGGAGTTTTAGTAATGAAGCGGTAGTTAAATGGTTAATTACCAGGGTTTGTTTGGAGAATGTGTATATAATAATGACAGTGAAACTGAGAAATGTGTGGTTTACATTATTTCGGATTATTTTCTTAGAAAATAAGGTCGCAATGTATCAGAACGAGAGAAGGTATAGACTGCACTAGTGTTTGTAAGGAGTTACTATTATTCATAATGAGCAAATTTATAGTTATAAACTTTTACATATTTTCATACAAAATATTAAGATATATGAATAAGAATAATTGTACGCAAATTTTCTATGATTATTATAAGGTATTATGTGTTTTAGATTTTAAATTCAATTTTATTATGATTTTGTTTTTACCATTGATATAAAAGAAGAGATGTATATAAATTATTATTGATTTCGATTTCTAAATTATATGAAATTTTTTAAGATATTGAAACAAGACTCCTAAAAAATGGTTAAGAGTAAAAGTGATTTGAAATTATTTTTTCTTTTTATTAATTTTATATTGAATAATAATATTCCAACTTCAAATAATTTAAAATATTCATGATGTTAATTCTTAAAGGATATAAAATTTCTTCAATAGAAGTGACTTAAATTAAAAATTTAAATTTTATACCTATTTAGAATAACTTTAAATATAAATTTTAAAAGTCATTATAAAAGTTTGATTTAATGATATTTAGTTTTAGTACATGTAAAAAAATATTATTATTTTTTAAAATTTTGAAATTAATATTTTTAATTTATAATATTTATTTTAAGAAAAATAAAAAATACTTATTTTTAAAAACTATAGAGAAATAATTAAAGATATAACATTGAGATTATATATGGATATTACTTGTAACAATTATTTCATCTTTCTTTCAATAAATAAATAAATGATTAACTAAAGTAAAAACAAAAATTTTAAAGAAATTATATATATATATATATGAAAAAATTTTAAAGAAATTATATATATATATATATATATATATATGAAAGTATTTAATATAAATTTTAATAGTTTTATCATACTACAAATAATTAATAATTATGTTAAAATTCTTTATACATAATAAAGAAATTCTTAAATTATATATATATATATATATATATTT
>BDMB01000087.1:33640-49330 GCA_016859785.1 Macrotyloma uniflorum | reverse complement strand
TATTTTTTTTTTTTTTTCATTTTCTTACATGATGATTGAAAGCCGTTTTGAGATGTTGAGTTTTATGGATAATTTGTAACATATTTGAAAACACATCAAACTCATCAAATTCATAATAAATTTTATATGACGTAGAATCTTGTTTATAGTGACGAATTTAAAAATAAATTTCGTAGTGAAATTAGAAACAAATTTAAAGACAAAAATTGAGAACATAACAAGATAGAATTTGAAACAAATTTTGCTACTAAAATATGATGTGTCTCTAAATGGAAATTAACACACAAAACTAGAAGGAAATGAAGTTATTTATGCATGTAAAAGTAATAGAACCGGTTTGAATGTTAGGGAAGGATGAAGATGAAAGGAATGAGTAAAAGATGGTTGCAAACACGTTACTTGTTACTTGAAGAAGAATTCCAAGATAAGTATTGGAAGTCATTTTTAGAGATGCATCATATTTTAGTCGCAAATTTTGTTTCAAATTATGTCTATATCTTGTGACGCTTTCAATTTTGTCTCTAAATTTATCTCAAATTTAGTCTTTAATTTTGAGATATTTCTTATTGTTCCTTGGATTGATACCTTGAGGTTGACCCTATACTTCATTAGGGGAACTTCAAGAATATTTTGAAAACCTTTACATGACTAAAGAAGGTTTATCAAATTGGCACTATTATCGAGGAGCAATTAGCTTTGATTCACTATAATCATTTATATCATATAGGAAGCATATAGTTAATAGGAATTTAATTATGCATTCTACATTGCATAAAAAAATCTTTGTTACTCTACTAACTTTCTTTGTAGCTTACATTTGAATATTCTTGAGTCCAAGTCAGTTTATGACCAAGTCATCTAGGGAAGAATTACTCCCTTTTGACCTTGAAATCACAAGGACTCTGATGAACAAGGTTTTCAGTAGCTTTTACTTGCCTCATAATAATTGGTTTCCCCTTTAATGCAGTTTAGGAATGATCAAAGTTATCGAATCCTGGGAGCAATGAAATGTAGGCACTTTATCTAGTTATGAATATAGTGAAATGTTGGGGAAAAATAGATGTTATAGTGTGAGTATATGAGGATGTAGAAATGTTGTGATAATGAGACTTGAAGTAACGAAATTAGATGTAAAAGTACAAAATAGAATTGATGCAAGTCTATATTACTATGCTACTGGAATGATGATTCTAAAACTATAGATGATAAATGGAATGAATGGATAAATGTAGTGGTTACTGTTTTTAGTTTTTTCAGTAGAATGAATTAGAATTAAGTGGATGAATGAATGGATGGATGAATATAAAGAGAATAAGAATTATTTTAATTTATGTTTTCTGTTTCTGGTTTGATTCAGTGAATGGTGCTATGTAGTGGATGAAATGATGTATGATTATGATGAAACCTCAAATGAATAATGAAAATGAATGAATGAATGAATTATTCTTTTGGATTTTTAGGTTAAATGCAAAATGGTTTACTGGATGAATGAATAGTAGATGGAATGAAATCAACTAGAAGGTTGATGCAGATCAAGTGTTTGAGGGGATTTAGGTGGTGAATGTTTATTGATATGTGTAGTGAATTAATGCAATGTTATGCAACCGTATTTATATTCATGCAATGCAAACTTGGGGGTGTTTGAGATTGAAATCATAAGCTAAAATGTAGAAGTGAAAGCAAAGTGTAAATGGCTAAATGGCTAAAGAAACAAACTCTGGAAATGCAACTAAGCTCCTCGAAGGCAGAGAAAGAAATGCAAGTTGACTAACAAGCAATGTAGAACTGAATCAAAATTGATACAAGATGTAGAAATCTGTAATGCAGTTTATTAAACTCAAATCCAAATCAGATCCTAGGATAATTATGCATAATTGAATTGTAGAAATGCAGGGAAATGAATTCTGGAATTTTTATACCAAAACAAGAACATGACCAAAAGAAGAACAAGCCAAATCAAGAACAATGCTATACTTAAAAATTGGAAACTGAATCACCTTGTAATTGAAGTAATACTTTTGCAGAATTGAAATTTAAAATGCAATTAAATTAAAACTAATTACAGTAGTGGATTAAAATCAAACTATCAACCTAATTGGAATCCTATGAATAAGAATTGATTTAAAGGTGTTGGATCAACTTCAAAGTGCAAAGTCAGAGTGTATTATGTAAGTTTCCCTACACCACACTAACCTAAAAGATATTTAAGTGCCTTGTACTCTAAAAAATACACCAAGGAATCTTTCCTCACTAATTCTAAATCATAGAACCTCCAAAGAACTACTTAATTATCTAATTAAAACTCAAACAAATATGAAATTAATGCTGAAAATAGAAATGTAGAATTTTAAAGTGCAAAACCTGAAACTATGAAGGAAAGTTACAAGAGTCAAGCCCATCTTAGTTATCAACCATCTCTCTATATGAAAACTCAATTGAAACAATTAAGAAAATGTTCAAACAGTATGATGCATCACATCTTTGCCTTCACTTTTAATCAAGAAGCAAAATGCAAAGTAAACCCAAGAGAGAAGTTGATTCTAAGCATTATGAACCAATGGAACTTCCAACATGAATTTCAGATTGAAAAGTAAAGATTAAACCATGAATAAAACTGGAAAACAATGAAAGAAAAGTGAGAAGAGGCACGAGAGCACATGAACACAGAGATGGAAGCTTCATTGAAGGAAAAATACAAAAGTATAAGAAGAAACTCTAACCGATTTAACGAACTTATGGAAAGCCATGTGTTGGAAGTTTAAGTGCTTGATTACAATGTTCCCTATGCTAAATCTGACTAATTACAATGCTTAATGATATACAAATAAAATAGTGGACCTATGTCAGGAATTACAATAGAAAATTATATTTTATAAATACTATATTTTGTACAATTTTTAATCTTAGCCTATAAATTCCTAAAAATCTATTTCTTACTTAATTGAGTTAATTTAAGCATTATAAACATGTGTGAACTTGTTTTAGCATTTATTTACAAGTAAAAATCAAGTTATATCTTGAAGCAACTGCCCTACCTTGCAGATTTTTACATCATTCACATGGAGGAGGGAAAGAGAACAAATGAAGCCACACTCATACTGGCAAGGCCCTTTCTCATGACAGCAAAGACCAAGATTGATGTACATGCTGGAGTACTCACAATGGAGTTTGGAGAAGATAAGATAACATTTAATATTTTTGCTGCAATGAAACATCCAATAGAGAGCCATTCTGATTTGTATGATCATTCATTTTTCTCCTTGGATTTTGTAAATAAAACTGATTGTACAGCAGTAGCATTAGGATTCAAAGACTTACTACATGATGATTTTGATTTGCACACAGTTTTTGACCATCTAGGCTAGTTTGCTAATATTTTCCTAACCTCACTGCACACACTTCACTAGACTTATTTTCTGCAAAAAATCTACAAAAAGAGGAAGACCAAGAAGGAGAAAACTCACAAAAAGAAAAGGAAGAAAATATGGAAATCTATAAACAACAGCAACAGGAAGTTGAGCCAGAATTAGATTCCCTGCCTACTTATTTGAAGTATGTATTTTTGGATGAGGAGCTGCAAACCAATGATCATCTCTAGTACATTATCTACTGTAGAAGAAGGTAAATTAATTAAAATATTCAGAGAGAATAAAAAAGTTATCGGCTGGAGTCTAGAGGACATTCTAGGTTTAGCCCCATTATATGTATGCGTAGGATATTGTTGGAAGTTGACATCAAGCCCACAAGGCAATCTCAAAGGAGAGTCAACCCAACCATAATTGATGAAGTTAAAAATGAGGTATCTAAATTACTTAAGGCTGGGATAATTTATCCAATTTTGAATAGTGAATGGGTTTCTCCACTCTGGTACCCAAGAAGTCTGGGACTACCATCGTAGAGACTAAGAACAAAGAAATTCTGCAAGCTAGAGTGACTAACAAGTGGAAGGTCTGCATTGACTATAGGAAACTGAACCAAGCAACTTGCAAGGACCACTTCCCACTCCCTTTCATTGATCAAATGCTCGAGAGGCTTGCAGGTAAGTCTGACTACTATTTTCTAGATGATTTTTATGGATATATGCAAATACATATAGGACTCGAGGATCAACACAAAACCACTTTCACTTATCCATTTGACACTTTTGCTTACTCTAGAATGCCATTTGGTTATGTAATGTACCAGCCACATTTCAAAGATGTATGATAAGTATATTTAGTGATTTAATTGAAAATTGTATGGAGGTATATATGGATAATTTTACTGTTTTTGGTTCTACTTACGATTCTTGTTTGAATAATTTATCCAAAGTACTCAATAGATGTGTCTAATCTAACTTAGTTCCCAACTTTGAGAAGTGCCATTTTATGGTAAAGGAAGACATAATTCTAGGCCATTTTATTTTAGAGAAAGTTATTGAAGTGGACAGAACCAAAGTGGAGATCATTTTTACACTAAATTATCCTAAAACAGTGAAGGAGGTAAGGTCTTTTCTTGGCCATGCTGGTTTTTATAGGAGATTCATTAAGGATTTCAGTAAAATAGTTTCTCCCCTTTCTAAATTACTACAAAAGGATGAAAAGTTTGTATTTAATGATGCCTACAAAACTACGTTTAATAATTTAAAAACGAAATTAACCATTGCACAAATTATGTAGCCCCCAAATTGGACTGCACCTTTTAAATTAATGTGTGATTCCTTTGATTTTGCTTTAGGCATAGTGTTGTCTCAAAGAATTAATAAATTATCTTTTGTAATAGCTTATGTATCTAGGACACTTGATTCTGTACAGATAAATCATACAACCACTGAAAAAGAGCTATTGGCCATTATTTTTGCTTTGGATAAGTTTAGATCATATCTAATTACTATCTACACTGAGCATGTTGCAATTAAATATTTATTAAAGAAACATGATGCAAAGCCTAGATTAATTAGATGGATTCTCTTACTACAAGAATTTGAAATTGAAAATAAAGATAGAGCTGGTATGAATAATCAAGTGGCTGACCACTTGAGCAGGGTAAAAATTGATGATGTAGTTGTTCAAAGTAATGAAACCTTCCCTAATGAATATTTATATGAACTGGACTCTACACCATGGTTTCCTAACATTACTAATTATGTAGCTACTGCAGTCTTACCTTTTGATTCAGATAAGAACTATATTAATAAGATTAAATCGAATGCCAAGCATTTTGTATGGGAGGATCCTTACTTATGGAAGTTCTGTAGTGACCAAGTGATAAAGAGGTGTGTAAATTATGAAGATAGCAGCCACGTACTTGAATTATGTCACAATTCCCCTACTATAGGTCACCCAGGCTCGAAAAGGATAGCAATGAGAGTCTTGGAATGTTGATTGATAAACAGAAGGTTACTCTATGGCCGCATGAACCTATTATCAAATAATATTCCCCTTAATAAACTAAGAATGTAGTATAGAGGGGACCTGATTATCGAATCTTGGGAATAGTGAGAATAGATGGTAGGCTATGATCGAGTCAATGGGGGAATGAATGAATGTAATTCAATGATATAAAATGGGGTTAAATGCAATGAATATAGCTACAATTCCTAAATGAATGAATGCAATGCTAAATGATATTTTTATATTTTTCAGATGCAAATTAAATAAAAATCACAAAACTGACTGAGAGGAACAGTAACCTCGGTCAGGAAAAATGGTGTTGACCGTGAGGAATAGTAACCTCGGTCAGAAATTGAATTTTGATGCAGTGATGATGCAAAATGAAAATAGCAATGTTTAATAAAGGAATGATGCAGAAAAATGCAAAGAAAATGTGAATGACCGAAGTGAATAGTACACATGGTCAGTGGTGCAAGTGAATAGTGCTCTCGGTCAAGTTGACCGTGAGGAATAGTGACTTCGGTCAAAATGAAATGCAATGATCAAATGAATATTCAGTAAAAAGAAAACAATATTTTTATGATTTTTATGTATTTCAATGAAATGATGACCAAGAGAATTATACAATGGTGCAATGAATGATGATCCTGACCGATGTGAACAGTGCACTCAGTCAGTGGTGCGTGTGAACAGTGTTCTTGGTCAAAAAATCAGTGAATGTTTTTATGCGTATGAATGAATGATTCAATGGTATATAGATGAATGAATCATGATACAATATTTCTTTTTATATTTTTCAGTAAAATAGTGGGGGATTTGTGATGTAGAATTGTAAACACAATGTAAAAATGCAAAATCAAACACCTAACCGGCGTGAACAGTGCACTCGGTCAGTGGTACGTGTAAATAGTGCACGCGGTTAAAACAAAACAGTACAGCGATTTTTACGAAATTCAATGTAAATCTAAATTCTAATTTTTCTAATACTATCCTAACATTCTAATTGAATTAAGAACACATTAAAACATAAATAAAGCATGTAAATCTACCTAACGGGACAACTCTATGAATCAAAATCAGTGGAAGTGTTGGATTAACTTTGAAACACAAAGCTGAACTGATCCCAATTAACCAGGCCCTTAAAAAACATCTGAGTGTTATGTGATTCAATGATAATACTAAGAAACCTTCCCTAACCAATTGTAATTCAAGAAACAGTCCAAAATCTATGCTACAAAGCAAGTAAAGTGCATGGAAACTTAAAGTACAAGAAACATAAAACTTGAATGCAAATCAATGGATGCAAAAATAGTGTTCTAGCCAATCTTGGCTCTTGAAGGTTTCCTCTACTTAAGAACTTGATTAACCAATACAAGAACTCACATAAAATTGCAAAGAATTGCAAGCAATGATTCATCCTTCAACTGAAAAGCCTTATCAAAGTATGTCTTTGTTTTCACGGATTTTTGTTCGAATTAGAAGCAATTAAAGCATCAAAATAGTAAAGGATTAACTAAAGAACAAGGAGAAAAGGCACCGGCACGAAGAAGAAAAGAGATTCATGGATTAAAACGCAAGCAATTACATAGAAAGTGCAAGAAATGAAAACTGAAACCTAGGAGCGCAAAACGTCATTACAAGAAGAATTGAAAGCGAAAACTCTAAAATCTGGGTATCAAATATCACTAATTACATTCTACAATGTCTTATTTATAAAATGGAATCAATATAGTAAATTTTGGGGCCTTATAGAACCGTAGGTGGCCCATTACTTGAGGGAACTCCACTGGACGCATCAACTGTAAGTTAGTTAACTTTAAAAGCACGCCAAAAATTCAATTCAGCTTCAATTTGTTCAATTCAAATTCCTCTGAAAAGATAATTAAGTCTTCTTTCGAATGATACTAATTTCATGATTTTAGGAGGTCTATCGAGCCCTAGAAGTCCAATTCTTTGAGACAGACTCATTGTCCACATCAGCTGCAGTGCAGCCCACTTTAATCACATGTTAAAAATCCAATTTTTCTTCGTTTTAGATGCTTCAAGATCCTATGGAAAGCTGCACGTGTCTAGTTTCAAACGCATCCAGAATCGTGATTTTTGGATTTCTATATAAAAGAATATAAGTCAAACACTGAGTAAAGGTCATCTTGCCAGTACAATAAAAATATAGTATTTATACTATTTTTATATAGAATTTTAATTATAGCTTCCAAACTTCTAAAAATCTATTTATGGTTAATTATGCTAAGTTAACATCCTAAGGACACTTAAATAGCTTTGTTAGAAATTTTAAATATGTAAAAACTCAGTCTCATCATTGATTCTATTGGTCTACAATATTTAAAGATTCACACAACTATGTAATGAGCTGTGAGCAATGCCAAAGTGCTGGGAATGCCATATAAAAAAGAAACGAAATGCCACAACAACCTTTAATTTTTTGTGAAGTATTTGGTGTAAGGGGGATTGATTTCATGGGCCCCTTTCCCATATCTAATGATTTTTCTTACATTATTGTAGTTGTAGATTATGTATCTAGGTGGGTAGAAGCTAAGGCAACAAGAACCAATGATTCTAAGGTTGTTTATAATTTTATCAAGTCTAACATATTCTGCAGGTTTTGAGTTCCAAAAGCAATAATAAGTGATAAGGGAAACCACTTCTACAACAGAACATTGACTAAAATATTTTTAAAATATAGAGTAACACATAAACTATCCACTACCTATCACCCATAAATAAATGGCCAAGCAGAAGTATTTAATAGAGAACTGAAACACCTGTTGCAAAAATTAGTGCAACCAAATAGGAAGGAATGGAACAAACAGTTAGAGGATATTTTGTGGGCTCAAAGAACAACCTTTTGGACACCTCTTGGCATGTCTCCATTCAGAGTTGTTTATGGTAAATCTTGCCATCTTCTAGTATAAATAGAATACAAAGCATATTGAGTTGTAAAGGCATGTAACTTATCCATGGAAGAGGCTAGACATCAAAGGAAGTTGGAGTTGCAAGAGTTAGAAGAAATCAGGAAGTAGGCCTATAAAAATTCAAAGATTTATAAGGAAATGGTATGGAAATTTCATGATGATAATATATCCAGAAAGTAATTTGAGAAAGGTCAAAAGGTACTCCTATTTAATTCTAAACTTAAACTGATTTCTGGTAAGTTAAAATCAAGGTGGGATGGTCCATATGTTGTAACCAATGTATTCCCCCATGAAGCTGTAGAGATTAATAATTTAAAAATTGGAATTGTATCTTAAGTTAATGGCCACCAACTTAAGATATTTTATGAAAACCAAACTGTAACTAATAAATTTAATCATGTTATTAATGTGAGTGATCCAATTTTGTAGCATTAGCATTATTCATCATTTTACTCCCTGAAACCCGAGGCAATCTAGGTAATTATTCCCTACTCTCTTATGCTTACATTGAGGACAATGTGTCCTTCAAGTGTGGGGTATTTAGGGGGTTCTAAAATTCAAATTACAAGATATTGCCTCTTGTTTGGTTGATTTAATTTATGAAATCAGATTTTGCAATTGTTAATCCTGGTGCAGAGTTAATAATATGCATTACAATATTTATGTCTAGCACCACTTTGCAAAAAATTTTCTAAATTGAGCTATAGAATTATATTTATAAAACATCCATTTTAATGTTTATTTAAAATTGATATATGATGATGTGATGATTTCTGAATTCAGAGATGTTTCCATAATTAAAGAATGAGTAAATCCAGCTTAAGAAAAATATTTAACCTATGAGAGTTGAGTTGTTTCCTTGCTGTGAGGTTCATTCCCAATGTGTAATTGTTTCAGTCCATCTTGATTTTATTCTCTAAGTAAATTGTTTTAATTATTTGCATCTCTTGAAAATGATTCAAGCCATATTTGTTTCAGCCACTTAGCCAAATACAACCTACCTCTTAAAAATACCATTAGTTACCCCCTTGAGCCATATTTATCTATTTCTTGGTTATTAACCCTTACATTATAAACCAAAGATAAAAAAACCAAGTTCCCCTTGAATTTTGGCAAGAAGAAAGTTCTTATTTATGTTATAGATTGAGCAAAGCTCAAGTGTGGGGTATTTGAAATAAAAAATAGTTTGAGAGATGATTGAAAGAACACCAGCAAAAGAAAAGAAAAGCTGGCAGAGTTGAACAAAAAAGAAAAGTTCCAAAGCACTTCAAAGAAAAATTGCATAATGGTAAATTAAAAACGCCAAAGGCCAAGAAGAAAAGAAGTTCAAAGTCTATATTTCAAAAGGAATCCAACACTTGTGCAATATTTAAGCAAAGTTCTTGTCAAAGTTCTAGTTTAACCCCTGCATTCCCTCTTATTTATCCTACCCGAACAATCATGACCTCATTACAAACTTATTATAAAGTCCTTTTGATTCTTGGGATGCATGGTAATTAAGGAAATTCAAATTAGAATCTACTCAAGCCTATCCAAGTGGGGATTCTCGAATAAGTTGGAAACATGCATGCTTAAATTATGAGAAATTACTTCTGAATAAAAGAAAGAATTGAATCTTGAACTGTGTTAATTTAAGTTGCATGAAGGAAGGATGGTCTTTGTACAAGTTCATCACAAGGATGATGGAATTAATTTGTGTTACTGCATAATTTATCTTTACCCAAGAGTGCAAATATTTAAGTGTGGGGTATTTGATGTAACTTGATTTTTACTTACAAATAAAAGTTAAAAAAAGTCTATAAAAATTTATAATATCGTAAAAAAAAATTAATTAAGCAAGAAATAGATTGTTAGGAATTTATAAGCAAAGATAAAAAATTGTAAAAAATACTGTATTTTATATATCATATTTTTTTGCTACACAGCCTGACATAGGTTCACTATTTTACTTTTATCTTGTCCATAGGTATCCAAAAATCACGATTCTTATTGCATTGGAAACCTAACTCATCAAACTTTCTAAGGAAAGTAGAATCACTCAATTTGGACAAGAATTGGTTTTTTAGCACGTGCTTAAAGTGAAGCTTACAGTGGTTGCAGTGCTAGAATGGATTCCCTCAAGTTATGGGTTGTCTCAAATTATAAAAAGTCCATCTATTAAGTTTATCACTTTTGTAATATAAATATAACATTAAAAATTGTAATTAGACAGATTTGGCATAGAGTACGATCATTAGTGAAGTTTACAAGTACAAAAGTTGATTTTTATAAGAGTTAGTTAAAACGGTTAATGTTGTCTAGTTGTTTTGTTCTTTCAATGCAATGAAGCTCGACTCTTTCAGATTTCTTGTGTTCATTCATGAATTAGTTTCATTTTTTATTCGAACACAACGCTATAAACACATATGTATCACAATGTTTGAAGTTGTCAACTTTCTTTGGTTTACTTCACGCTTTTACTACTCATTGTAGTGTGAAGCTAAAGCTGTAAATTTTTACACCATTGATTCAAAATAGAAAGATTGTTAGTTGCCAAGATTGGCTTGAGTGTGGTGCAAACTAGTGTTGCTTTCGGATCCTACATTTAAATTCCAAAATTTTATGTTTTCTATGTTTCAAATCAAAGTAATGCACTTGACTTCTTTAGTTCAGTAGTGCTTGTGAATTTTGTGGATCATAAACCAGTGAGGGAGGATTCCTTAGTGTCTTCTTGAATTTATAGAGCACTTGAATGTCTTTCAAAGGAGTAATGTGGAGTAATCTACATAAGAACACTCTAGTTGTATGAAATCAATTTGATCCAGCACCTCTAAGCTAATTTTAATCTGCATAAATTCAATTAGATTAGTGTTAATTCAGTTTCATCTGCTGCTGTAATTTAGTTTTGATTTAAGAATGATTTACGATTAAGTTTTGCAATAGTTCAATTTATCTCTTTGCAAGTTAGTGTAGCTGAAGTATTTGAAGAAATTCTAGGTTTGTAACTGTTCTTGCTTTAGTTGTTCTTATTTTGGTCATGTTCTTCTTTTGGTCTAAATTTTCCAGAATTCAATTTAATTCATTTTTACATTCGCATTCTGTTCAACTAGTTTAGGATTTAATTCAGTATTCTTATTCAATTGTTGCATTGCAAATTGTTAATTCAATTCTACACTTTATACTTTGTTTTGCTTTCAATCCAGTATAGATTCATTCTGCATTTGCATAATTTCTATGCTACAGTTCTTCTTTGCCCATTTTTTTTTCAGTTTTTTTATTTTAGCTATTCAATACTATTTTTTGCACTACTTCAATTTTACATCCCAATTACAATTTTTCAATAGCTTAGTTATATTCTTGCAGTGATTTCAAATCAATTTACATTTTTTTAAGTATAAAACCCCCTGATTTTGCATTAATCATCTACACATAACATTGCTTCTGCATCCAAATTCATCTCATTCATTATAACAGTAACATCTTCATAACAACTACTATACAACACCAGCCACTGCATCAAACTAAAAGAAAGCAAAAATTAAAATCATTCATATCCCTTCATAAATCTTCATACTCATATATTCATTTACCCAATTTACTCCCATTCATTTATAGAAATTTAAAAGAGTAGCCACTACAATCATTCATTCATTTTTTTTCTCATCTAAAGGTTTAGAATCATCATTCCATTAACATTCATTCTATTCTCGACTCATTAATTCATCTTGACTAATTCATATTTAATCCATTTCACTACTGCATCATTTCATATTATCCTCATTTACCATTCTTGCATCATTAAAACATAACATTTAGTTTTTGTAATCATTCTACATAAATTCTAGTTTCATAAAGCATTGTAAAAACTCATTTCATTCATACACTACTGAAACATTGCATTCCCATTCTACTTATATGATATCTACTACATAACATGCATTGCATTCTATTCACTATTTCACAAATTCACTTCAACATATTAATTCCCTACTGCATTCCCATTCATTCCTTCGTTCCTTCATTTATCACTGGGTTAATTGCCTACTCATACACAACTCCATGGATTTTGATACCTTGGATGACCCTACACTACATTAGGGGAAAATTAAAATATTTGATGCAAGAAAATCGATTGAAAAATCTTGTTCATCACAACTGTAGGTTTATCAAATTGGTGCCATTTTCGGGGAGCACAAGACTTCAATTCATTTTTGTACACACATACTACATTATACAAAGACATTTAGATAAATTTCATTCTTGCATTCTGCATTGCGTATCAAACTTGTTGTTGTACTAATACTCATTGCAGCTTACATTGAGATCTCCAAAAATCGTGATTTCGGTGGCATTAGAAAGAAGACTCAATAAACTTTTCATAGAAAGTCGAACCACATGATTTGGAGGAAAAATGGATTTTTAGCACATGTCTGAAGTTCACTGACTTGTAGTTGACTCAAGTGACGAGTATCTCTCAAGTTATGGGCCCTCTCCGGTTCTCCAAGACCCCTAAAATCATTGAAACACTTTCATAGTATAAATAGATGATTAGGCAATGTAATTTAGCATAATTGGCATTAAGAACGAGTAGTTAAAGCGTTAAATCTTTTTGCACATGGCTTTTAAGAATTCGGTTATTTTGGTTAGTGTTTCTTCGTGTTTTTTTTACATTTTAGTTTCAATGGAAGTCTTAGTTCTTCGTTCTTTCTTGTTCTGGTGCCTCTTCTCATTGTTCTTTATGTTTTCTTTTACTGTTTTCATGCTTTAATAAGTTTTAATTCAAATAAGAATCAATGGAAATGAGTTTGCTTGTTACACAATGCTTGGGATCAAACTTTCTCCTTGGTTTTCTTTGAATAAACTTCTCGGTTGAGAGTAGAAGCAAAGCATTAATTCTTTTACATTCTTGAATGAATTCTTGATTGGTTAATTGAATTTTCAAATGGAGAAAGGCTTTGAGATCCAAGATTGGCTAGAACACCGAACTCTTGGCCACTGTTTCAAGATTTGCCTTTAGTTTTCTTGCATTTATGATTCCAACATTTCATTCTTTAAATTCTTGTTTGTTTAATGCTTTATAGTGTAATTTTGAGACTGTTTTGTGATTCTTAATCGGTGAGAGAAGGTTTCTTGGCATTTCCTTGAAAGCTTAAAACACTTGGATGTCTTCCAAGTGAGTGGTTGATTGGAATCACTCTAGTTTTATGTTTTAAAGAGAATCCAACACTTCTAAATTGGTTTAGGGTTGTAGAACTTTCCTCTGAGTAGTTTACATGCTTTCCTTAGTTGCCTTTCATTAGATTTCATGTTGTTTCTTATTTCTAGCTTTAATTCTGCAAGATTTAGAGTAGCTTACTTTAGATTCAAATCAACTTAGCTCTCTGCATTTTTCCAGAACTGACCGAGAACACTGTTCATGCTTTAAGTATTCTTCTTTTGATCACAATTTCCAGTTTTCTAAGCTAGATTTAATTTGCGATTTGATTCCCTACATCACAGTTTTTAGTTTGTAGTTCATTTTACTTCAACCATTCGAAGTTGCTTTCTGTACTAAGTAGCATCCTACATTTCTTCAATTGAATTCCTAATAAGATTCAAATCACATAGCATCTTTACTTTTGCACTACATCACTTTAGCTTTCTACATTTTATTTCAATCTTGCATGCATTGTTTCATTCTGCACTTTATTTCACAACAATTAAAACCCCCTTGCTATATTAAAAAGAATACAAAAATATTCATTCATCTCTTCATCTATACACATTCATCCTCCATCAGTAGGTTGACTTACCAAATCATCTGCATTCATAATCCATTTTATCATTGAATCATATTCTGTTAATATCATCAGTTTATCCATTCGTTCATAATAATTCATTCCATCTATTCATACCTATTACAACCATTTATTCCATATAATAGAACATCTATAGTTCATCTTTTAATCCACTGCATTATAAACAGCATACGATCATTGTATTCACATTCAATTACCAACAATCATGTGAACATTCATCCATATTTATTCATCCAAATCATTTTTCATTAAAACTAAGAACCGCTTGGTTCCAAAATACAAAAAAACAACTACTGCATCAGTATTCATTCATCCTCACTCACATTATGTATCTATTTACATAAACAACATATCATCTCATTGAATCCACACCTTCATAGCATAATTTCATATTATAATTTATTTCTCCGCACTACATTCGAGTTTGAACATTACCTAAGTCATTCTCACTACTTCTTGGATTCGATAATCTTGATTTCCTATATTATATTTTGGGAAATCTATCATTTTAAAAAGAGGTAAAAGCGGCTATACAAATATCTTATATCAGTCAACCGTTGTCTTGGCCAACTTCTTTTTCAAGGTTTTTTCCTTTTCCTCAACTACCTTCTCTTAGTCCTCAATCAACTTCTGCTCTTCGACTAGTTTATTTTGCTCGTCCAATTATTGTTGGAGTTTGGCACCTTTGTATAAGGCCTCATTGGCTTCATGATTATCTTTCTTAACACATAAGTGAAGCTTTTTCTCTACTTTCTCGACATTGTTGGATGATAGTCTGATCTAGCTCTTGAATCTTACCATATTGGCCGTCTACTACAATCGATTTGAAATTATATGAAAAATGGTAATGCTTTTTATCATAATTATCTAGGTCGATGATAGAACCTTAAATTAACATTTCTACACTAACTAATAACCTTATTTTAGCTTTCAGAAATAGATAAATAAACTAACTCGTCCATAAAAATTGTGCTGTAACATATTTAGGATAAAAAATGAATAAAATGCTAAAAACAGTGTATTTTCAGCCTGATGACTGCTTCGTTCTTCAGCAATATTTCTCAGCTCAGTGCACCTAAAATCTTGATTCTTGATGCAGGATAAAATAGACATCTGAGGCTTTCGATCAAGACTGGAATCATGAGAATTGGTAGAGAAACGGATTTTTCCCAAGCAAACGAAGTCAGGTCAATTGCAAAGCATGAAGACAGAAAAGTCAACCTCAAAGAAAGTGAGCTCCAGGATGCTGTGAAGCTCCAAAAATCACCATTCTTGTCCCAAATAAAAGAGGATTCATAGGGCTTCAATTCAGACTTTAAATGACACGAATCGGACGTAAAATGGATTTTTGGCAAACGATTAAAGTGAACTTGACAGAAGCTGCAGCAAGCTGAAGACAGCGAAAAACTACTTCCAATAATCAAGGCCCAGCGGACTCGACTGGGCCTCTAAAATCGTGAATCCAATGTCATTGGAAAGTAGACTTAAGCATTTGCAAGCGAAGACTTGAATCAGGAAAAATGATGAAGAAATAAGAAAGATATACACATTCGAAGTTGAGTTTGTGTACCTGAACGAAAGATGCACTCAAGACAAGATGCAAGCGTA
>BDMB01000087.1:0-33560 GCA_016859785.1 Macrotyloma uniflorum | reverse complement strand
AGTAAACAAGTAAGTTCGATTTTGATTTCATGATAATTCTCTCAATTGCTTTACGTTTTTTTGATTCTTGATTCTGTCATTCATTCGTAGTGATTCCTACATCATTCGCTGAGTTGCTTATTCAAGATTTACGTTCTATAGTTTCTTGATTCCTATGCCCGAAAATCTGAAAGTTTCCAAAGGATAATCCATGTTTATCACTGTCTCTTGATATCTTGCAAAGATTTAGAGCACTTGGATGTCTTCCATTGGTATCACTACCCGCTCTGGATTTTAGTAAGATTCAGCACAGTTCTGCATGGATTCCTCCCCAAGAAACCTTCACAAAAATCATCATCTTGTGTGCATTTCAATTCTGCGTTCATAGCTCATTTTGTTCTTGTTCAGACCTGTATTATAGCCTTGATCAGTTTGTGTTTGTAGCACGTCATAGTTTTAGTTCAAATCACATTTCACAAATTGTTTTAGCACATTAGTCAATAATTCATTTTTTTCTTTCACCAGTTTAGCGCTAATGTTACATTCACCAATTAATTGCACTTAGATTTTTGCATTACTTCAGTTAGAATCATGCACTGGTTGAGAGTTAGAGTAGTGTCTATGCATTATATGTTCACGACTCCCCCTCTTAAATACTAGACAATAGAATACGTCTCATTCACACACACTTCATAACCTTTTCAAACACTGCACTGTTGCCTTTACACCCCGAACCAACCTTATTCATTGTACATAAAATCATACGGTTTCCATAAAAATTCATTTGGCATCAGCATCACATTTTAACATCCCCATAATCTGCAGCTTCTTATAGACAGCACCGAATCAATAACACCTCTGATATTGCTCCACGGATTGATACCTTTGGTCCTCTCCTATACTATAGTAAAGGGGATTTGAGAATTTGTTTGATAAAAATCACAAACGACAGTGGTGATTATCAGTCGAGTCAAGGGATTTAGTAACACCAATAATGTTGAGGAGCTTGGCATCAAAAGGAACAAGAAAGGAATTGTCGAACTTCAAGAAATTAGTAAAGATTGACATGTCATCCTAAATTTACCTTGAGAACACTGTTCAAAACATGGTTCACTCGATTTAGTAGACCATCTTCTTATCAGCAATGGTGGTTGAAGAGGTGGGTGAGAAATACACAAAGTGTTTGTTTGAGCCGTGGGAGTCATTTTAGGAGGAACCTTGGATGTCGCTTCAGGTGGGACTGTGGTAGAAGTCTAGGTTAAAAGGTTGACTTTAGACTCAACCACATTTATAACTAGAGTGTTTGTGTAGTCAACACTTTCCTCTTAGCAAGATTCCCTAGATTGATTAGTCTAAGGGATAATCTTTTGTGCTTTGCATGAAGCTTGTAAAAAACAATATCCTTCTACATGATCTCTACACAAAAACAAAACAAACATTAGAAAAATTAAAAAGCATAACAATACATTATTAGACGATAGTAGATAAAACCCTTACCCAAAACCCAAGCCTTTTGGTTCTCACATAAGGAATACTATTGATCGACTAAGGAAAACTTTTTAAAATTCCAATATCTTTCTTCTTCCCAGCCATTAGTAGGAGGTACTTGGTATGAGACTTGAATTTTATGGGATTTTTTCAGTAAAGTTGGAACCAAGGAATATCATCAAGGTACCAAAATAAAGATTTGCTCAAATCATTTTTGGAACGTTTTATTTTTAAAAACATGATTTTAAAATATTTAAAAGGCAAAGTGTAAATGATAAAGAGTGCATCATAATGAAACTCATTTAGGAAAACTCTACTAGTAAAAGGGTCATGTTTCAATTGATAGAATTTATAAAAGTATTTATGGATGGAGTAACTTTTAAGAGAGGAGATCAGAATTGAAAAACCTTATGAAAGCTTAGTTATTGGGATAAAGTTGTCTCAAGGAAATATTAAGTCCAATAAGCATCCCACATTCAAAATCTCTAAAGTATAAAAAGGATATATAGATCTTTAAATAGACAATCATATACAAAGATGAATCATCTAATAATATAAAAACAAATTATTTGGTTCAAGTAATATTGTTCCTATAGCTTAATCAATTCAAGTACTTTGTATGGAATTTACTCTTATTTTATAAATACTCATATATCGAATACTTAGTTAAGCATTGAACAGTTGGACTCATTCAACTCAAGGTTTCTCTACCTTCATCAGCACATCTCCATTTTCACTCTTACTTTACAATTAGTGAGACCAAATAATGCACATGCAAGTGACATTAAATGTGGTTAGTACAATACTTACAATTAATATACTCCTTTTAAATTTTAAATAGAAATATATATATATATATATATATATATTAATTATTATTCTCCTTTTAATTAATATATCATATAACAAATATGCAAAAAGTTATTTAAATTTAAATGTTTTAATATAATTTCTTATTTTTTTATCATGATAGGTTATAATTTTTAGTTACTAAGGTTTCAAAGAATCCATGACAATGAAGCGGGACCAAGAAATAGACAGTTGAACATGATTAATACAATACTTTTTATTCATTATATATATATATATATATATATATATATATTTTCTATATGTTCTCTTTCAACTTGTAATACTATAATTTACACAAGACATTCATTACTTTCATGCCAAATTAAATAATGTAAATGTAAATTTCTTAAAATTACATATAACAATGCTCGAAATTTTTTAAATAGCGTTACAATGACAAATTTCAATTTCTTACTCCAATTACATGTTTACATTGCCGTTCACAATTATTTTTACCATGAATCAAGTGATATGTCTTGTTATAGTTGTAATGTGTTATTTTTATTAAAAATCTCATATTGATTAGAGATAAAATCAAATTAATATATAAAAGTGGATATAAATCTCACTTCATTGAACCGGTTTTATGAAGATGAATTAGGTTTAAGGTTCACTTCTCTTAATTTTTTTGCATATTATTATTCTACAGAAATTTCTTAGAATCTTCATATAAAAGTAGAAACTTAGATAATATGTAAGAAGTTACAACCACGTACTTTCATTCGCTTTACTTGGTGTTCTATGGGGAGGATTTTTTTTTTTTCGAATTAAGTATGTAGAAATTACTAAATTAAAATCAGGACAAAAGAACTAAATTAATGAATTGTTTACAATGAAAGATAATAAAATGCAGAAATGAAACTATTGATTGCAGAAGTTGAATTGTATTAAACCTGAATAAAAGAATAAACACCGAATCACAGTAAATAAAGAAATAAAATGTCGAATTTCAAACTCAAAAAACAAAGAATGTTTATAGACAAGAACAGTGCAAAAAGGAAAAATAGAATGTAGAATCAATTGTTTAAGATTATATTCCAAACCTCTAATCTTCTTATTTTAAAAATTTGATTAATCTACCAAATTCTTGTAAAAATGTGTTTAGAAAAACATTCTACAAAGCACCATAATTTTTCTTAATCAAGAACAGGAAAAATGAGCAAGGAGAAGAGAAACTTAAAATGGTGGATTCACCTTCAATATTCAACAATCACTTATTCATTTGCAAAAGAAACTTAGAATTGTAAAAATAAAATGAGAGAGAGCAAAGAGGAACACCAAGAGACAGAATATTCATCTTGATTAACTAAATAGCAGTGATATAAAACTAAAAACAGAAAACTACTACAACTGAATGTAATCATTTCTAATGGAAAATCAATGCAGGTAAAATGTGTTCTTCTCCTCTCAATATTTGTCTAATACACTGACCTCTTAAATATTTATAAGATTCCAAATTTATATTAATGGATGAGCCTAAATCAATAATTATCCAATCTATAATTTTAGCTAAACTAGAACTACTCTGTAACCACAGCACATGAATTTCTTTTGTGCATAACAAATCGGTCTGAGTTTCAAAATTGATTATTCTACTTCCAGATTAAAACCTTATGAGTCTATAATCTAATTAAAAAAGGAGCAGCTTAATCAGACATCTACAGAAAAAGATATAAATAAAATAATGAACAAAAGTCAGTGTATACGGATATAAAAATATAATTAAAATATAGAAATTATATTACATTTTTACTATTTCTTAATTATTATAAAAGATATAAATACATGATAATTGATAATTATGATAAATAAATAAAATAAAATTATTTAGAAAGTATAATTAATATTTATTTACAATAATAAAATTAGTTACATCAAATTCTCCCACACTTAAATTTTTTGTACTCTGAGCAAAATAAAAAATGTTTCAGCAACTAAGTTATTTCCATTGGATTGAGCTTATAAAAATACATTATCTTTCCTCAATAAAAACAAATCAAATCAATCAAAATATAATTTACTTTATTCTCTAGAAAAATTCTGCAATAAACTTAAATAATGGATTAATCAACTTGGTACAAACCCTGAGTGTTTAACTCTCATGCTTTCTATAGTGTTTAGGTTAAGTGTTTTCACTCAAGGCATTGTACAAAAATAAATATCACCATAGACTTGACAAAATTCTAATATCTACTTGCTTAATTCAAATGTACTTCAAAGATAAAAAACAACTTTAATTAAGCTTGGAATGAACTCTCAACTTAAAGGTATGATAAACAAAAAGAATTTAGAATTTATAAAGAATTTTGACAAAGAAAAACACTAGGAAACAAGTATTACATAAGTATGAGGTGTGCATAACTTAGGAAGCTTTTGTATCCATTTATTCTTTTTTTTCCTTTTTCTTTTTTATTTCATTTTTCTTTTTTGCTCCAGTTTTTCCTTTATTTAATCTTTTTCTAGCTCTTTAATTTACTTTAACTTTTCTTTCTTCTAACCTTGTATCAATGATTTAGCTTAACAATTTTTCCAAAATGAATTCTCCCACACTAATGATTGACTTATTCCCAAAATAATAAAAAAGTTTTTCTCTTCTTCTACTTAAGATTTGAAATATGGTTTTACTAATTTATAGCTTGCAATGATCGGGATATAATAAAAAAATAAGTTAAATAAGACTCGAAGGAGTAAATAAGTAGAAATATTATTAAGGTAGGTCATTTGGTTAAGTAGTTAATATTGAAAGAAGGCCTAAATCACTTCTAAAAATGCATGCGATCAATATAGTAAATATGAGAATTAAGTCAAGTTCTGAAATATTTAAAGTTTGTGAGTGAATCACATAGAGAACGAATAAGGCTCAAATCTCTTCAAAGTTTATATTTTTCCCAAAATTAATTTAATCTTTGTTTAGTTTCATGAAATAACCTTTCTACATTTAAAGATAAATACATTTCTCAATCCTTGATTTTAATTATTTAGAAAGATGTTTTTGAAAAATGTTTCTCAACTCATTTTAAAATTCTTAAAATAGCTTATCTAGTGGAATCATGTTGTTATTTAAAAATCTCTTAATTATGCAGCAAAATTGCAAATGAAATTCTAAGAATTTAAAATTATCATAATATAAAATGGCTATGAAATTAAAATAACTTACAATAAGTAGTTTACTTGAATTGTTGTAGAGGAAATAATTAAAATGCTTGAACAGTATAATTTCACTGCAGTTTAATAATTACAATTCAAATAACTATTCTCTTACACTTGAATGACACATTGTTATCAATGTGAAAAAGAATAAAACAAAATATAGTGTATAAATAATTTAGATTACTTATTATTGTTTTCTCGATTTGCATAGAATTTTCATGAAAGATTAATAATATTACAATAAATTTATCAATCTAGTTTGGAAATAATTTTAAGTCAATCTTCTAATTTAGGTTTCAAAAGATTTATTGATTGATCTAATAATTTGTCTTATATATTATTCTCATAGAATATCTTAAGTTGATAACAATTCACTTTAAATATTTTGTCTGAATTTAGGTCTTTAATCTCCATAACAGCATGAGAAAATATGTTAGTAATAAAGTATGGTTCATTATATTTTTATCTTAAATTTCCAACAATAAACTTAAGTCTTGAATTAAATAACAGGACATTTTGTCTTATTGAGAACTCTTAATATCATGTAACTTTCTTACTTTTTCTTTCTATGATTTTGAGTTTTCATATGTTTGAAGTCCTATCTCTTCTAATTCTTGTAATTTGAACTTTCTTTCTTGTCCAGCTTCATCTAAGAATAAATTACAATTCTTCATTGTCCAATAAATTTTATGTTCAAGTTGAACCAGTTGTTTCAAACTTTTCCATAAAAAATTCTGAATGGAGACATTTCAAATAGAATTATATATATTGTCCTTTGTTCCCATGAAATATCATTTAAATAATTAAAGTTTACCACATAACATCTATTTTTTATAATAATACATTATCCCATAATGGATCACATATTCATTACAAGTTCATTGGCTACAAATTTATTCTATTGAATGGGTTTCATAGTAATAATAAAACCCAATTGTCAAAATGATAAAAAAATAATCAATTTTTTCTAACTAATTATTTTCTCAATATTAGGATAAAAAAAATACACTATCAAATGTAAATTGTCACATTTAATATTATATATATTTCTTAATTAATCATTACATATTATATTATATTATATTATATTATATTATATATATATATATATATCTTAATTTTTAAAACTAAAAAAAGTATGGATAATGAAATTCAACAAAGAATGAAGAAGAATTCTTCAAAGCTAAACTATTATTCAACATGAAAAATGTGAATTTATTAAATTGTGTTTTATAATTTAAATACATAAACAAAAAATTACATTCTTCTTTTATATATACTATTATAGAGAAATTTAAACACATGAACTTCATTTTTTTTTCTATTTTTTTTTACTACCAAGTAAAAAGATGATATTGTTATAAAATTATATCTAATAATTTATATTCTTTTATATATATATATATATTAATTTGATTTTATTTTTAATGATTAATTTTATATAATTATTTATTTTTTATAGCATAACTAAAAAAATAAGATAACACTATTTAAAATAAGTTGCGTATAATTTGAGTAAATTTATTATTCAACCCAATAAAATGTAATTAGGTTTAATTGAATTGAATTTTTATATTTTTTTCTTAAATTCAATCTGTTAAATGATGGGTTGGATGGAGTTAATTGGTTAAGATTTTGAAAAATAATATTTTTTTTATTATATAAGTATTAACCAAATTAAATTAATATATAATAAAATATAATGCATAGAAAATTAATTTAAGATTTTAAACAAATATAATTTGTCCAAAATAATTCAAAACATAAAAGGAAATACATAATTTAGAGTCATTTTCTCGCGAAATTAACATTATTTAAATTTTTCATTACCTCAACCTTATTACGAATCTTTTCCTCCAATAAGTTATAAGAAAAATCGAGAGATTTAAGAACAGTCAAAGACCAAACTCTGAAGGGAACAAAACCAAAAACGAAAGATTTTTCCTTTGAAAAACATAAAGCCCCTAACATTGGTGACTAGGGACAAAAGATGATTAGAGTTTATCCGATTAGAGTGAAAGGACTTTACTTTTCGGTGTAGACTTGCATGTGAAATTATTCATGTATTTTAGATTTGGTGCACCAATGATTTGATGTAAAGAGAGAATTGAGAGAATGCAAGGAGAGAAAATGAGAGTTAAGGGATAAGGGAGAAAATGGGGATTAGAGAATAAAAATTGTGCAGAAAATGAGAATTAGGATTCATTCAGGTTAAGGTTCAATATTTTCTATTTTACAATTTTCAGAAGAAAAATAATAAAATAAATTAAATTAATTTTTTATTTTAATTAGATAAGAAAATTGAGTTGAATTAAATATCAGATCATATATCTAAAATATGTTACTCAATCTATAAATAAATGATTTAAATTGGGTTAGATTGCATTTCACCCAATCCCAAATAAAATCCAAATTTAAATTATTAGTAATAATTTAAATATTAATATTCACTTAACATAATATTATATTTTTTTTAAGCTAAATAAAACAAGTTAAAATTTATAAAAAAAATACATTTAAATTTCACATAAATATTTCATTACTTTCTTTAGTAATAATATATTTTATATAAAGAAATATTTTGATAAATATTATATTGTTAAAATATATATATATATATATATTATAAATCGAATATGCATTATTCTAAAAATATTAAAAACATTCTCATGAAACTTTATTATTAACAAAAACACTATATATAAAATAAAACAAAACAAAAAACTTAGCAATGTTTTCCAAAGAATCTTACTCTCTTAAAAATCACGGTCTCTCTTAAAATTTAAATAACTTATTTTATAAGTTGAATAAAACTAATTTCAAAAAGGATTTGTTTAGACAAATTTTCCAAAAGTCAATTTAAAAAAACTAAAATTTATGTTTTACTCTTTTTTATATCTCCATTAAATACATTATTAGATATTGAGTTTATTTTATAACAAATAATAAAAATAAAAATAAATAAATTAATAAAACTAATTTAATTAATTAATTTCTTAAATTATATAATTTTAATCAAATCTTGTCATAGAAAAGTACAAAATAATATAAATTTCTTTATATTAAAATTAACCCATAGAAGTTAATTTATAAGAAATATCTAACTTTTCCAACATAAACTAATTTTAATTTATAAAAAATTATTTTATTTTTCTTATTTTTCTCTCCTAAAAACCTTCCGAATAGATTAAAGTAATTTCTCTCAATCACAAATGTATTAAGGCATGTCGCAATAGGAGGAGCTAACTCTGACCATGTACCGATTTTAATGAATGACTGAAATACTAACAACTCTTCAATGCTACCAACCATTATTGAGTTGAGCCATAACTGAAAAACCAAAACCTTGGCGTAAAATTCTTATTATATTAAAATACTTGAAAGGAGACAATGCTTTTGATTTTGCGAATACTAGCAAAGATCTAAGCCGGAGATTTTTCACTGCTCAACCCAAACTAGGATAAAATTTTGTATATGACGGATAAGATACGCCAATGGCTACATGATTAAAAACATTACTACTGTCAAAAACTAAATAAACGTCAATGACCCAAATTTAAAATCATTCTCAAGAATCAATAATGCATGAGATGGAATCAAATGGTTTTCATTTATCGAGGAGGTGGAGGAGGAGGCGGTGGCAGGTTCGATTTTGCAAATCCCACCCATGCAACAATGCCAACTGCCAGAATTATCCATCCAAATATGTCATACTTCAGATCACTGCTTTTCTTCTTCTGCGTCTGAAAAATAAACAAACAAAATAAGTGATAAATGAACACGACTGATACAAACAACAAGACATGCTTACTCATAATACAGGTATCTGATAGAACCCCTCGTGTTACTAATATCTGAAAGAAAGAAAGAAAAAAGGCACGATGCACATGATTATAACTTGGAGAAAATAACTAATGTTTTGCGTGAGGGTGTGAATAGTGGAAGGGGAAATTTGAGATGAGAGTGCAATCAGGTATTATGGATCGGAATAGGAGAGAGAAGGGGGGAATTCAGTTAAAATTTGGAACTGGGAGCCACTAGGCCCTCCAATCACCTAGGCTATCATTTCTTTACTTCATTTCCGTTTTTCTTTTGTGAATCAGCTACCTAGGTTCTGCTTTCATAGACCTGATATTTCCCTTTTCATACCCTAATAAAACATATCCATATCATTGTTTCTTTGCTGATCAATATCATAGATAACCAACAGTCCAAGGGCCAAGTGCAACCCAAACAACACAAAATATCAGTCGAAACCAGACCAGTTGAAAGATTAGTTATCTAATTTTTACCAAAACATAAAATCAAAATACATACTCTTCAAATAAAAGCATGTAGTATCCAATCTATCTCAAAGCATGCATACACTGGTTAGATAATTAAGATCTATATAAAGTCAATTTGGTGCACTAATGGTAAAAGCTAAGCCCATCGCGTAAAATTTGAGTTCCACAAGCCTTAGTCACTAAGTTCCTACTTCACTACAATAAACAAATTTACCATAGAAAAGTTAACATTTATCATCACCATTAATTTTCAATGAAAAGACACAATACACTCGAGTCAACAAACTCCTTTATTTAACAGCATCAGCACTCCTTGAATGCGCCCTCCATCCCAGTACATTACATATATGGAAGATAATTTGACTTTAAATTACTAAAATCTCAGAAAAATCAATTCATTAACAAATTGACTTAAAATATATATCGTATGCTCATAAAATGTCAAGAATTATACAAAAAACACAACCTGATACAAAATAATCACAAGGTCAAGTCAGGCCACAAAGACAAAAGTATGTTACCTTTGTACCCGAAGAAGATGTAGAAGATCCAGCTGTTGCTGCCTGCTGCTGCTGACCAAATCCATGCTTATGAATTTCTACATGAAGCTCAGGAGCCTGGAAAAAATGGCATTAGTAATTTGACCGACAAGCCAATCTCAGAACAAGTTGGTGAACCTTTTTCTATTTAAATAAAAAAGATTATTATAGCAAGAAAGAAAACATAGAATTAGAAAGTACAACCCAGTAAAAAACAAAAGACAGAAAATAGAAAGCAATATTAAAAAATTTCAAAGAGTAGCCTAATTCCATTGTGAAACATAAAAAAATACCAATTCTAGACCGTAGCAAGGCCACAAACAGAAAAAGGGAACCCTTTTGTAAACACAACCTTTGGAAGGGAGATCTTCCCCTTATTTTCCATTCTTTACATTCAATTCAATAAAAGCAAGCTTTTCTTTTGCAATTCTATTTTTGGTTCCTAACAACTCTCCTCTCCACTAGATCAGTAGATGCGTTATTGCTCCTTCAATTTACACATCATCTTCCTCTTGTGCAACTCCCTTTCCCTTCCTAGAACTAGCAATGAATTTCTTAATCTTGGTTGCTGCCAGAATCATCATAATGAGAAAGTGACACTGGCCAAAAAATATCCCAGGAAGAAGATAAGAACCTTGGCCAGAAAATGTTTGGGATGCAGAAGAAAGAAAAGACAGAAGAAGAAAGAAGTATGAGGAAGTGGCTGGTCTGAGTTCTTCAAACTCTATTTGGTTATGGGGAGACCAAAACAATAAAAAACTATTGAAAATCGTAGGGAAAGAAAACATAAATAGGGGCATTATGGGGCTTCTGAAAAAGAGTGAGACAGCAGTTCCCACAACCATGAAAAGGCCAGCTATTGTCTGCAATGGCATCCAAGATTCACCATGACATAACACTCTGCTCCCATTCCTCTGTCCCTTTTGGAGGCATTGTGATAGTAATTTTCTGATTAACTATACAACATTTTATTAAAATTTCAGTAAGAAAATCTCAATCACCAAATTCTGACCAAATTTATGCTTGTAGATTTCTACATCTAGACATTAAAATTTTATAGTCAAACATCATATTATATAGAAGTTCAAAATTATTGCTAATTCAATTTAAAGTAGTTTCTAAATTTTTTCATACAATGTACACACGCAGCACTGACGGAGAAGGGCAGGGCAGAGTGGAGCTGGGAAGGAAAGGGGGTTCAAAAGGCTTGACACATTGTCTTCACCTTCACATAATTTTTTGGAAAAGAAAAATAATAGTTGGCTTAAAAAAATTGGGTTGCTAAGGACAAAACCTGGACCAAAGATGCAACCTGGAGGTGCAAAATTAATGCTCATTGCAGACAATGCAGATATGTTAAAATTTTGTCATGACATAACTCTTCCAAAACAATGGTGTGATCTATAATGGGAGCTTTCTGAATCAGATCAAATAACATGATAGAATCAAATTCATGCAAATGTGGTCAACATGGATGTATTCACAATCTACAAGTCAAAGCAGTCTCACTTTCAGCCACACACACACACACATTTTCTTGTAAAAGAACCATTTTACAAGAAAAAAATTTGCAACAACCATTTCTATATTCCATTGCAGCTTCCAAACACAAAACAGAAGATAAAGGAGCCAATTAACCAATTTGATATGGTACAAAACCAATACAAAACATACCTTAGCAGCCACTTCCAATGATTTAAGGTAAAGTTCATTTAAAGGATCCTACAAAAAACAAAAGTACTCTCCATTACACATTATTTCAACACTTTACTTTAACTATAACACGTAAATTACTTCCCGCGTACTTCCATTTACACTGAACCAAAATATGGTACCTCATCAACTGCTCGTTGAAAGTAATGAGCTGCCTTATTAAAATAAACCTTTGCCTCTTCCTGGTCTGGAATTAAAAACGCCTGCGAGGTGTGAGCATTTCCAAGGCACCAAAGGGTGTCATGCTTCACGGGATTCACTGAAAGCGCCTCCTCTAACTTCAAAATGGCCTCTGCTCGTCAATAGAACACAAACAAAAATTCAAAATCGTAAGCAAACAAATACTCGCCTTCTCTTATCAATATATACTCCATTTAAAATCTTAAAAATCGAAAAGAAAAATGTCCCAGATTTGATAATTTCATGTACAAAAATTTAGGATGCTTGGTATGTTATATATACTTTAAAAAATAAGTGTTGGTGGAATTTATGTCTCTTGAGAATTATAAATATTAAAAAGAAAAACTGATTTCTTGAGAAAGTATTCGAAATGGCTTTTGATTTTAATCAGATTTTATTTTATTTTTTACTAGTTTCTGATTATTTGAAAAGCTGAACCACACGAAAATCTTTTAAAAATGATTATTTTCTAAAATAAAACATTTTTATGGAAAAAAAATGTGATAAATCTGCTCTTAATTAAACAAAAGAGATTTCAAGAAAAAAAAAATACCTAGGACAGAGAGAATTAGCAGTACCTTGGGTCATTTTCTTCGATTCGGGAAAGCTCTGAAACTGAGACAACTCTAATAAAGCTCCGCCCCATCTTGTTAAGTTCTGTAGAGATAAGGGGAAAAAAACGAATAATTTTTCCAAAAATTGCAGAACAATTCCACTTCCCAATCTAACAAGCAACGACCAATTCATATGAAAACAAACCAATAGAATGATAAAACGAAAATAACGAACTAATTGCGATGATAATCTAAATAGAGTACCCATGAAATGACGAATTTAAAAAAAAATAAAAGGAAGAAAATATACGAACGTCGGCATCGGTAGGGTTCTTGGCGTATTCGGCTTCGGCTGTCTTACGAGCGTGATCGAAGAACAAGAGGCGATCGAACTCGCTCTGTTGCAAATCCATGGTTGTTTCAGAGCGAAGAGATATTTTGAGGGGCCTTCTTTTCGCTTTTAGGGTTTTGGGTTTTTGAATGTAAAATTTTGCACATCCTCTTAAGAGAGGACAGAGAGACCTACGTGTAGAGAGACCTGAAATTGCCCTCTCCTTTCTCAAATTACATTCAAACCATTTCTAATTTTTAAATAAATAATATTTTTTCATGTAAATTTTTATTATCAAAATAAGTGTTATTACAACTAAATCAGCCATTAATATATATATAGATCACTAAAGTCTTTTATAGTCGGTCAAGACTTCCAAAAAAATCTTATTATTTTATTTTTACTTTTATTTTTTTGGTATTCATAAATTTATTTTCTTTTAAGTCATGAAAAAAAATTAATATTAAAAATATTAATTTTAATATTAATTGAAATAATATGATAATTCTTAATATTGAAAACTACTTAAAAGAGTTAAGTTGATCAATATTTACTATTTGGGGTCAAGTCGTGTTTTCAAAGCCCTAAACCCTAAACACGACTTCATTATGTAGAAGTCGTATTTCATAGTACGACTTTTAAATTTTTATTTTTTTTCTTTAAAATGCATTGAAGTCGTATTTGATAACACGATTTCAAAATTTAAAAAAAAAATTAAAGAAGTTGTGCTATCAAGTACGACTTCACTTTTTATTTTTTTTTCTTTTTTAAAAAATTAAAGAAGTTATACTTGATAGCACGACTTTACCTTTTTAAAAAAATTAAAAAAGTCGTACTTAATAACATGACTTCACCTTTTTTTTTTTTAGAGAGTGATAGAACACAAAATTTGAACGTTCTAAATTTAGTATATGTAAGCAGCGTTAATGTGTCACATTACTTATTACAGTGAGTTTATTGTTTGAGTTTAGTGTTTATGATTTAATTAAACCTCATATATTAAAAAAAATATGTATTTCAATAAAGAAGACATTCATGGATATTTAAAAAATTGTAACTAGTATAAAATGTTTACGAGACATAGATAAATATGAATAATAAAGATACAAAATGCCTAATAATGTGAACCCGTTCTTTTTTTCACCATTATTTTTTAGAAAAAAAAAAAGTGAAGTTGTGCTTGATAGCACGACTTCTTTAACCTTTAAAAAAAGAAAAAGAAAAAAAAGTGAAATCGTGTTTGATATCATGATATGTTTCATAAGTTTTACATTTATACAAAATTCATAATTTAATACTCAATATTTTAGACAATTCACCATAAGTTATAATATTTTACAATTCACCACAAATCATAATATTTTTCGTAAATTGTCGTAAGTTATAATATAAATAATTTTCATAGTTTTGTACACATATATCCCAATTTTCATAAATTTTTATCAATATCAAAGCCACAATTCTCATATCAACAAATTACACAATATTTTATAATATAATTCACAAATAAATAATCTCCATGATTTATCGCAATAGGATCTCCAATTATATAATGTCAAAACCCATAGCATTTATCCAATTATATAACACTAAAACCCATAGCATATAATCAATAAGAGTATAGTATTCATTCCATCATATTACATCATCATTTATATAATTAAACTCCTTTTAATTCATTTTAGAACATAATTTATCTTCTAGGCATAGGATATTCTCGCTTAAGCGAGATATTTTCACTCAAGCAAAAATATTCTCAAGAGTAGTATTTTAAGCCTAGAACTTCTTACTCAAGCAAAAGAACTCATGCTCAAACGAGAAAGCTCGTCACTTGAGTAAGGAAGCTTATTGCTCAAACGAAGGAATTCTCGCTCAAGTGAGAAAATTTGTCGCTTAAATAAAAAAAAATTTTAGAGTAATTGGAAGATTTTCGCTTAAGCAAGAATTTTGTCGTTCAAGTGAAAATATTCCAAAAAGCATATCAAAGCGGTTTTAACGTAAAAGAATAAGAACTTAGAATTTGACGTAGTTCTGTTTACTGTAAAAAAAATTACGTACAAAATCAACCCACGTACTTATCTATGTTGCTTAGAGAAAATAAAATACAAAATAGAAAAATAACAAAACTACCTTAACCCATGTAACTTCCAGTAACTTAATACATGTAAGTAGTTTAAAAATTCAAGTCAATTTCAACAATTCTCCATCTTGACTTGAATTCTGCCAACACACCTGAAGAGCCTTATGCTATGTGAACATTCACCAAGTCTAAGCAATGCTTAAACTTTTCTTAAGACAAAGGCTTAGTCAACATATATGTTGGATTATCTGCAGTAGCTATCTTCTCTATGGAGAACCATTTATCTTCAATTACATCTCGAATAAAATTCAACCTGACATCAATATGTTTTGATCTTTCATGATAGACTGGATTTTTAGCCAAACACAAAGCACTTTGACTATCACAATAAAGAACACGCCTTTGTAAATTTAATCCCATACTATCAATAAGACCTTGTAGCCATATACCTTCTTTAACCCCTTCTGTTAATGAGATATAATCTACTTTAGTGGTAGACAAAGCAACAGTAGGCTGAAGTATTGCTTTGCTTTCCAACTTATAGGACATCCATAAAGGGTAAAGATATAATATGTTAGTGACCTCCTCTTCACAAGATCTCCACCATAGTCAGAATTTGCATAGCCAAAAAGTCCACTCCTAATTTTATTAGGGCCATAAACCAAACAGATATCACTAGAACCTTTTATATACCGCATAATCCACTTTACTACCTCCTAGTGAGCTTTTCCAGGATTACTCATAAATCTACTTACCACACTAACAGCATGAGCCAAATCTACTCTAGTACAAACCATGACATACATTAGGCTTCCAACAACACTAGAATAAAGAATACGACTCATATACTCCTTCTCTTTATCAGTATTAGGAATTTTGCTAGCATCAAGTTTAAAATGTGCTGCCAAAGGAGTGTTTACTAGCTTAGAATTCTCCATTTGAAAAGACCGCAACAACTTTTCAATGTATTTCTTCTGAGATACATAAACTAAACCTGTATTTCTGTCTCTCCAAATTTCCATTCCTAAAATCTTCTTGGCTGCACCCAAATCCTTCATATCAAATTCACTGCTCAACATCTCTTTGAGATCATTAATTTCAGCCTTGCTCTTGGCTGCAGTTAACATGTTATCTACATATAACAACAAATTAATATAGGACCCATCTGCCAACCTTTTGCTGTAGATAGAGTTATGGCATCAAAGATTGGGGCATATGAGTGAAAGAGGACTTATAGAATTGAGCAAACAAGGATTATTAGGGGGAGCAATGACTGGAAAATTAAAGTTCTGTGAGTTCTGTGTTATGGACAAGCAACATAGACTTAAATTTAGTCATGGCAAGCATACTTCTACAGAAATTTTGCAATATGTTCATTCTGATTTATGGGGTCCTTCTCCAGTAGAGTCCCATGGTGGTTGCAGGTATTTTGTGACATTTATTGATGACTACTCTAGGAAGGTTTGGCTATATTTTCTAAAGACTAAGGACAAAGTGTTTGAGCGGTTCAAGGAGTGGAGGACTATGATTGAAAAGCAAACTTGTAAACAGGTTAAAACTCTGAGAACAAATAATGGTTTAGAGTTTTGCAATGCAACATTTGATGATTATTGCAAAGAAGCAAGTATAGTGAGGCATCGTACAGTGCAATATACCCCACAATAGTGTTGAGTTATTGGGCTCCCTTCCTATGTGGAGAATAGGCCCAAAAAATTGAGTGGAGAGGGGTCAGATTAGGGAAATTAGAAAAGTCATTTTGAAGAGAGAGAAAAAGCCAAGTGAGAAGAAAGGAAGAGAGAAAGTTTATTTTCGCAAAAAGCAAAGTCTGCTCTGGTTTTTTTTGTCGGTGTGAGTTCGTTCACCGTCGAATCGGGCTGATTTTTGGATAGTAGGTTCCAGAGGTATAGTTCTTCATTCTAAATGTTCGAATCGTCAATTGAAGGTCTGGTTTGGGAGAAAATAGCTTTGCATTAGTAGCTCTATTTTGGGAATTTTTATCTTCTTGCTTCTCATCTGTAAGCATTTGTGCTTGGTTTGTTTGGCTGATAGTAAACACCATTTGGTGTGTTTATTTGAGACTCTTCTATATCCTATTATTGATCATAGTGAATTTTTTTTTCTTTGGTCTGGAAGACTCGTGGTTTTTACCCTTGCATTGAGGGGTTTTCCATGTTAAAATTGATTGTGTTTTTTTATGCCTTTACATTCTAGTTTGCTCTAATTTATTAGGGCTCATTGTAGATTCTCACAAGTTCTCAAATAAACACACCAAATGGTTTGGGAGAAAATAGCATCGCATTAGTAGCTCTATTTTGGGAATTTTTATCTTCTTGCTTCTCATCTGTAAGCATTTGTGCTTGGTTTGTTTGGCTGATAGTAAACACCATTTGGTGTGTTTATTTGAGACTCTTCTATATCCTATTATTGATCATAGTGAATTTTTTTTTTCTTTGGTCTGGAAGACTCGTGGTTTTTACCCTTGCATTGAGGGGTTTTCCACGTTAAAATTGATTGTGTTTTTTTGTGCCTTTACATTCTAGTTTGCTCTAATTTATTAGGGCTCATTGTAGATTCTCACAAGTAGGGGGATTGAATTTTTCCGCTGCATTATTACTCCCTTGTTGAATTGTTGTTATTATTTTTGGGCTTCCCCCATCATAGTGGCATCAGAGCTCTTGGTTAAGGAGTTGTTTAACTTGCGTTAATGATGGAGGCACATACTAAGATGATTTCTTTAAATGGAGTAAATTATCACCTATGGAAGGGCAAGATGAAGAATTTCTTATTTGTGAAAAATTTGCATCTACCTGTCTTTGCTTCCACTACAAAAAAAATCTATATTTCTCATAAAGTATATTCGTGGGTAATACTTAAAATCAATGAAAAATGAAGTTTTTCCCACAAACTTCCCACAACCATAAATTTGTGGGCAAAAGGCTAGTAGGAAATTATTTTTTATATTTTCTATAAATAAAATCCATGGAAAATTTTCCACAAATAAATTCATGGGAAATTTTCCACAAATAAATCCATAGGAAATTTCCCACAAACAATTCTGTAGGAAGTTTTTCCACAAAATTTTTCCACAAATAAATTCATGGGAAATTTTCCACAAACAAAATCAATAGGAAATTTCTCACAAACAAATCCATGGAAAATTTTTCCACTAAGAAATCCATGGAAAATTTCCACAAAGAAATCATAGGAAATTTTCCCACGAAAAAATCCATGGGAAATTTTTCCACGAAGAAATTCATGGGAATTCCCACGAAAAAATCCATCGGAAATTTTCCCACAAAGAAATCTATGAAAAATTTCCACAAACAAATCCATGGGAAATTTCCCACAAATAAATCAATAAAAAATTTTGCCACAAAAAAATTCATGGAAAATTTTTTATATATTTTTGTGAGAATATTTTTTTTTTAAATTCAAAATTATAACCTATAGATATTTTTTATTGAATTTATTATAATTCAAATAGTGAAACTTACCAAATATTAAAAATTAAAAACAAGACACACACCAACTATATTTAACATATTTAATATGATATTCAACAAGTTTAATATTCAACTAATTCAATATTTCACAAGTTTAACTAAAATGTCAAATAACGCAATAAAAAGTTCAATTTAAAATATTACAAAAAGAAAAGATTAAAGTACATAAACTAAACTAAAGTAAACTATCTAATAATCATTATATTCATCCCCATCATTTTCCTGTTGATCCCCATCTTGTTCTTGTTGCTGGTCATCTTGTTCATTCATTTGTTGTTGCTCTTCAAGCAATGTCTGAGCTATTTCTGCTGCCTTAGGAGGAAGATATGGAACAAAAGCCTTAATAAATGTCTTAAATTTTGAATGCAAAAGACGAACAGATGCTTCACTAACTACAAGTCGTTCTCTAAGTTTATTAATCTCTTCAGTATCATGAGATTGACTAGAAGATGCTTGTGTATGTTTGAGGATGTTGCCATCTCTATCATTATAAACACGAGCGAGATCGCCAAACCCATACAAATGTCCTTTTATCTTTCCACCAGCAACTGCCACCCAACATCATGTCCTAAGCTTCTCCTCTTCAACAAGGTTTAGGGGAGTGCATTCAGAGCTACCAACATGTGATGAATGATCAGACCTAACATTAGCAAGTTTAGCCTGAAAACCTTCCTGTAATACATAAACAAAAGTTATTTTATGAATATATTATATATATTACAAATAAAACGTATTATCATTAGAGATATTTACATAAGTTGTAACGAACCCAAAAATCAATAATATTACACTCCTAAATATAATGAATTTAACAACGCATGATTTATAGAAGTATATAAAAATTTTACTTTGCACACCAGAATTCGTATACACAACAATTTTTCGCAAATCAAACTATTTACATTTCAATATAAAGTTTACATTAAAAACAGTTATCCAAAATCATTAGAATCACATCCTCTTGGAGAAATACCTGCAAAAATATCTACTCACGTGTCGAAACACGATCATCGCAGTCCAACAAAATCGCAAGACAAAGAAAAGCAAGGGTAAGCTAATATAAACCAAGAATAATCTCTCTATATTAAATGCATTTCATATCAATAAATTAAAGTAAGTTCTTTCCTTATTACTTGTCAAAATTTACAGAATTCATATAACAATCATACACTTCACAAAATCCAAGCATTTGTCAAACACCTAAAGAAAACTAGACAGANCTCATCCGGATAAACGTATGGGATCCTTGACCTTAGAGGCTAACACCTGATATGCTTAACGGTAACCGGGCAATAAACGTTATCCCTTACAGAGTCTTTTTCACCTCAGGATATCACATCCGTTTATCCCCATCCAGGCACCACATACAGGGTAGTTCCCAAGCACATATCTGATAGCCAAGCTACCACGGAATAGTGCAAGCGGAACCTCCATCGACCTCTCACCACATGATACCCCGGTCTATATGACTAGAAATATCATTAGAAGTTTGGATACCTCCTTACAAGTAGGTCTCGATAATCTCATACACACTAAATCTATGTCAAATAACACCCCTTGGTGACTACTTGACTTGACTCATTCAACACATCAATAACATTCACATCTAAGACAACATCAAATCTCAACATCTCTATTAATCATAGTCCCAAATATATTCCTTATATTTTCAAACACAACTTGACAATCAACACTCTCATTACATTATAACATTTCATACATGTTTCCCTTCTCATTCAATCCCTTGTAATAATATCATTCCACAAGATTTCGTACAATCATAGCACATTTACAACACAATACTCTATTCAATCATTGATACAGAATTTATTTAAGAATTAAAGTATGTTTATATCTCACTCCAATATTTTTAAGTTCATCCTTACATAAGAAAAGCAATTTGAAAATAGGGTATTTTCGCTCAAGCGAAACAAGTCTCGCTCAAGCGAAATTACTCCCGCGAGCAACTTCAGAATTTGACAGCATGACCTTTATTCACTCAAAAATTCATAACTTGAGTTTTACATATTATTTTCACGCGAAATAAAATCCATTAGTTAGATAACATCCAGACCTAAAACTTTCATGAAGGACACTTTTCCAAATTCAAAATAAAAATATAACAAAGTGGTCCCTAAGTTAAAAACGAATGTAATTCTAGACAGTTTGACCTTTAATTACAAAAAAATTCATATCTTGAGCTATACATGTCCGTTTTATATGAAATAAAAGCCATTAGCTAGCTAACATCTATATCTACAACTTTCATGAAGACAATTTTCCGAAATTCCAATTAAAAATATCCCAAAATTCTCGCTCAAGCGAGGCTTTGCTCGCTCAAGCGAAAATCAGGCCGAGAGCACTCCCAGGGTCACTCCTCGTGCGAAAATCCTTAGCTCAAGCGAAAAACTCGACGTCCAGAACAGTGATTAAACATTAAACTCAATCAACAACTTGAAATCAATTACAAATTATTCTTGAAATCAATCACAAATTACTCAATCATTCCATTCATTCATACACAAATACAAGATAATCCAGCAATCAAATCAACAACAACACAATTGCACTATTAATTCCTACAAAAATCAACTCACAGTCTAATTCATTCCTTAATCCAAAATTACTCAAAGAAAAGTTAGCTTCCCTTACCTTAATTCCAGTAAATTTGATTATCCGCAAGTGTTCTAGCTGCCAAATATCACTTCAACTATCTAGTAGCATTGAAATGTCTCAATTACTCCACTAATTATCACAAATTGCAATAATTTAGCTTAATTACCCATTTTCCCCAAATTAAAACCCTAATTTAAGAACACCAAGAATTTAAATTGAGATAACTCACCTACTTGCAGAATTACACCCTAGGACGCCTTCCTTTAGAAGAGTTTTTTCACTTTGGAGGATGCATGATTGAGAAAATGTTGTGGAGCATTGAAGGAAGAAGAGAGAATTTTTTTTGGAGAGTGAGAGAGAGGAGGAAATTTGAAAGTTGAAAAATGAGAGGGTTTAGGGAATTTTAGATTTAAATAGCTTTCCCTTCTCTAATCTCAATGGGCTTAAGGCCCACCCAATAACCATTAATTAACTTAAATCAATTACTAATAATAAATAAAAAAAATCAGTACATTACATAAGTCCTCTTTGATCTATTATCAACAAATTCACCAGTACTTTTTCTTATATGTGTTTTCTTAAAGACTTCATCAATAAATGGAGTCCGACAAATTTCCTTTGACTAGAAACAAAAAATTATCAATAAATATATACACATCACGTATTGTTAATTGACTATTAAGCAAAATTGATTTATAATGTATATACCATGCGGATGGCATGCTCATGCATGCTAATGGAACCACTTGTGTGCATACACCCACCCTTATAAGATACCCTATTTTTCATGGTTTGTTCGCGCTTTAAATGATAAGAAGCTGCATTCCAATGGGTTAACAAATTATTCTATATACTTTCTCCAATTCACATCGGACGTTTTCCAGTATTTTGAGCTTCCATGAACATCTCAGAAAGTCTATGAGATGCTTTTGAGTTGAAATTTCTTTTTATTTGATTTTCATCCTCATCTCTCCATTTTACATGTCTCTATATAAGGAGAAAATAAAAAGTTTAAACATTTATGCTAAATATTAAATATCAATAGATAATTAAACTAGTCAATTTTAAGACTAGTGTAATTTATTACAATAATGACAACTTTGTTATAAAACTCTTACTGAAGGTATGGTTTAACTTCAACACAATTGATCAACATGTGGACATGGGCTGAGTTTAATTCTTTCTCAGTTAACCAATAAATTTTCTCTTTCCCAGAATGACGCCCAGGCTGGTTGAAGACGAATAACATTGACAGAATCTGATCGACTTGAATTTGCAATTCATTTCTACGAATTCGTGGTGATAACATGAAATTATTAAAATAATGAGAACAAAAGTATGTTGTCTCACGATGCAAGTAAGATGCACAAATTGATCCTTTAATCCTAGCCTTATTTTTTATTGATAGTTTAGAATCACCCATGAACCTATTAAAAATAAACAATGATATTATGATAGTTAATTCTAAGGAAATTAAAACTTACATAAAATACAAGAATAATTTTATTACCTTTCAAATGGATACATCTACCTATATTGTACTGGTCCACCAAGTCTTCCTTCATATGGTACATGAAGAGGAAGATGTTCCATTGAATCAAAGAATCTTGGTGGGAATATTCTCTCTAATTTGCACAAAATAATTGAAATATTTTGTTCCATTTTAATAAATTCATCCATGTTTAATGTTGTAGAGCACAAATCTTTGAAGAAATGACTTACTTCAATAAGAGGATTTAAAACATGAGTTGGTAATGAACTAAATGCAATAGGAAGTAAACATTCCATAAACACATGACAATCATGACTTTTCATTCCAAGCACCCTTCCCTTTTCAACATCAGCACATCTTGCTAAATTAGAACAATAGCCATTGGGCATCTTAAGTTGTTTCAGCAAATGACAAACTAGCTTTCTTTGTTCTACAATTAAGGTATAATTTGATTTTGGCTTTATCATCTTCTCATTACCTCTTGACTTTAGCTCCAAGTCCTTTCTCTTACAATATAAGGCTATATTCATCCTTGCCTTCTCATTATCTTTTGTCTTTCCATTGACATCCATGACAATGTTGAATATGTTATCAAAAAAATTCTTCTCTATGTACATCACGTCTAAATTATGTCTCAATAAATTGTCTTTCCAATATGGAAGATCCCAAAAAATATTTCTTTTTATCCAATTATGCCATTCTCCGTATCCATCTATTGTTGTCATTGGTAAACCATATTCTGTAACTTTTTGCAAATTCATCACTTTATGCCAAATTTCTTCAGGTGTTAACCTAGGAAGTGATCCATCCATTTCAACTTTCCCTTTTTTAAAGGCATTCTTATTCCTCCTAAATGCATGATCAATAGGCAAGTGTCTACGATGTGAGTCAAACCAAGAAGGCTTTCCCCCATTTTTTAAGGTAAATGTCTTTGTATGCTCCACACAATGCGGACACGCTAACTTACCATAAGTCCCCCAACCAGACAACATGCCATAAGCAGGAAAGTCATTTATAGTCCACATTAAGGATGCCCTCATCATAAAATTTTGCTTCTTAGAAACATCATATGTCCAAACACCAGTCCACAACTTTTTCAAATCATAAATCAAAGGTTGTAAATATATGTCAATACCAACTTTTGTATTTGATGGTCCTGGAATGACATAACTCAAAAACATAAAAGGTTTAGTCATGCACAATTTTGGAGGGAGATTGTAAGGTGTAAGAATGATTGGCCAACATGAATAAGGGGTATTTGATGATTGAGTGTATGGGTTAAATCCATCAGAACATAAACCAAGTCGCACATTGCGTGGCTTAGAAGAAAAATCTGGATGTACCCGATCAAAGTGTTTCCAAGCTTCCTCGTCAGATGGATGATGTAATACACCTGAATTTCTTCTATTCTCATAATGCCATGTCATGTATTTTGCAGTTTGTAATGATGCAAACAGTTTTTGTAATCTTGGAATTATAGGCAAATAGAACATTGTCTTAATCGGGACTGGATTTTTTTTTCTTGTTCTACTATTATAGTCATAATATCTTAGCTTATGACAAAATTTGCATTCAATTAACCCTCCATCTTCTTTGCCATATTCATTGTCATAATAAAGCATACAACCATCCCTACAACAATCAATCCTCTTAACCTTAGATCCTAGTTTTGAAACTAGCCTCTTAGCATCATAAAAGTTTTTAGGCAAATTCTCCTTAATGGGTGTCACGTCTAATAACATTTTTTAAATAAATTCCAAACATGCATCAAGAACATTCCAATTGGACTTACATGCTAACAACCTCACACATATGGATAATTTTGAATCGGATGCCCCTTCATACAAGGGCGTATTAGCATCTACCAACAAATTATAAAATCTGAGTTTCTTCATTTGGAGACTCTTCCATATTACTAACATTGGCCACTTGATCTGATTCATGTTGTTTGAAAGCATTCTCTACCATCTCTTGCATTAACATAAATTGATCATCTTGAGCATCATCTCCATCACTTCTTGAAACATCCATGTCATTATTATCAAGTAAATCCAAATGTGGCATCTCTTCACTATGATAAACCCAAATCCAATAATTAGGCTTAAAGCCATTTTTGTACAAGTGAACTTTCACAACTCTATCCTCTAATATCTTAGTATAATCACATTTCGCACATGGGCATCTAATCCCACCTTCATCAATATAACAAGGTTGTTGACAAGCATGTCTTACAAACTCATCAACTCCCACTACAAAAGACTTCTTCAAACCACCTCTATTACTAAAACACCTATCATACATCCATGCACGGTTCGAATGAGAATCCATATTCTGAATATTAAAAACAATATGATATATTTCAAAATTCTTTCACACAAATAAATAATAGAGTATCTTATTCGTTATTCAAATGTAAGATTACTAACCGGAGGTTGCAGGTAACAATATCTTGTGCTTCAAATATATCCTACTCCATACAAGGATGTATAAATTTCTAGCAAATTAAAATACATTAGCAAATTAATATGATATATTAGGAAAATGAGGTAATTGAAGAAGCAGGACAAAAAAATAGAGTGCCAAAATATTGAAATAGATTTCGAAAAGACAATATAAAGGTTTGTAAAGAATTTTAGGCACAAAACCTATTTTTAATAGCTATCGCTATACTAACTAAATATAATCTACCTAAATAACTTTTTATACAGCTCAAATAACTTATGTTTTAATCTTAACCATTAATGGTTATGTAGATAAAATTATGATAATATCCAAGATTGTCCTGAAGCCATCATTTTTCAATTATGTTAAAAAAAAGGCATACTAGGTAGTTATACATATGCATATGTATGTGTGTTATGCACGTAAAACAGTTGTATGTTTCATTCATTTTATCTAAGGGTGTGATGAGTCAAATATTTATCTTATTTTATTTATCTAATTATGTTTTGTTAATGTTTATAAGTTGTTAATAATGATAAATTAAGTGTTATTTGAGTTATTAGACCATTTGAGGCCTTAACACTAAATTGTGCATAAAAACAGTAAATTAAGCATTATTTTGTACTAATCCGAAACTGACATGGTTTACTGTTTGATTTATTTTAATTTCTACAGAGATCCAAATTCATTGATTCTAGTTGCAGATTAAAGTAGACATGTAGAGCTTCAAGCCAAAATTTGAAGCGTGAAAATTGTTCAAGAATTGAAGATTCCACACGCATTTGAAGTTGGCCCTTGTGCAGCTGAAGCACAGGCTCACGCGTCTCATGAGTTTAGTGGACTTAAATTGGGCTCCTGGATTCGTTTGATCTCTAAATTAAGTGAAATTTGTTGGGTTGTTTAGCTAACTTAAAGGGCTTCAATTGGGCGCTGATTTCATGTAATTTGAACTTGAATTGAAATTTCTATAATTTTATTAAGTGAGGTTCACCAGGCCTGACTGGCCCAGTGAACACCTCTCAGTGTTTTATTTATGGAGAGCGCGCCTCAAAGCCAAATGAGGTGGGAACGGTGGCTTTTTAAACTTAACTCATAGAGATTTCCAGTGGCTTTTGAATCATCGCATTTGGAGCCAAAATGAAGAATCTGGGAGCGTTTCAAGTCAGCTGAAATGCATCCCACGTGTGCTTGCGCGCCAAAACGTTTCAAATTCTATGTAACTTTGATTGTGTGCTTCGTTTCTATTGTAATTAAGTTGTGCGTAGGTATATATTGTAAAAACTCAGATCTAAAACATAAGTTGTGAAGTTTATATTCAGATCTAATGCAGAGCTTTTCGGATTCTCTCTCTTTCTCTCACGCAACCATGGCTTCTTCCATTTTCTCCCTTGCGCATCATTGTTCTTCACTTGTGTATGTGTTTTCACTTCTTTCTTCCATTGATTCTCTTGTGTTATGATCTGATTTGTGATCTTTGCATCTTCCCTTTACTGTTTTCTTGAATGTTTTGAGTTAGAATTAGGTTTTACACCGAATCAAAGTCCACAAGTGTGGTGTTGCGGGCTTAGCATTACTTAGTATTGATTTCTTGATTTGCTTTAACGTGTGAAAGCCTTCCCACCGATTGGAGGTGATCATTTGCAAACGTTTATGGTGATTCCTAATCTGTTTTAGGTGTTACAATATCAAGAATATCAAGAACTAAGAGTGGCTCTAGGCACGTTATCATGCTTGCTAGGATTGCGTTTGGTTGCTTTCATTTACTTTCCATGCGCTAGTAGTTTAGTGAATTTACAAGCTTTTCTTTAATTGCTTTCAAACTTGGCTTGCTTGTGAAATTGTGTTGGGGACTAGGGAGGAGTCTTTCGGACCTAGGGTTGTGTGTGAACTACTTGGATGTCTTCCAAGGGGTAGGTTAATTGGGGCCTAGCCATGGGTTACACCAATTTTAGGTTGTAGCACTCCCAAACCACACGGCCTAGCTTGCTTGTCATGTTAGGATAGGTTTAATTGCTTTCTTTAAATGCTTTTCTAGTGTAGATTTATGAGCCTTGCTACTGTTTTAAATTCTGCATTAGTTTAGGTTAGATTTTAGGCCATTTTCATTCATTGCACTTCACTTTATTTCACCAAAACCCCCCCCCCAAAAAATAGAAAAATAAAAAATACTCCTTGGTGCATTCATTCACATTCATTCATATTTCATTAGCATTCATTTCCACTGGTTTTAGGTCTGGTTTAGTTAATTTTGGACTAGGTCAGATTTTGAACCACAAAACTAGCCACCGGCGCACCAAAACACCATTTTTGAGCCATCTCCACCATAGAAACCCCAAAACTGAAAAATAATAACATTTCCCTCGGCCAACCATGCATTGTGCATCTACCATTTCATTCTTGGTGCAGCAAAGTTGACTGGATCTAGTACTTGACCGAGAGCCACCCATTTTTGGCTAACTTTGGCTAGTTTTTGGCTCGATCAGAACTTGATCTTGCATTTTGGCTTAGCCATCTTCAACTTTGCCCGAACCAGATTTTTACCACTTGATTCTTTCATCATTTAGACCATTTGTGCTCGGCCAGGGTTTAAAAAAAATAAAAAATAATTGCACTTGACCGAGTGGTGCACTTTTGGTGCACCAAAGTTAGTCAAAATCATTGATACTCGGTCAACCCCCATTTCTGTACATATTTTGCTAACCTTGTCTTTGTAAAAAGTGTTTTTTTTGTTGTTTACTAACATTTGGTGCAGCTACTTCACAGTTTTGACCAACTTGAATTTTTTACCAAAGGTGAGTGCTCTTAACTTGATTTTGAGTTGGTTAAATTGTGAATTCTGTACTACTTTGCATTGCATCTTTTTTATTAGCATTCTGTTTTCCATTTCATTCATATCATATAGAATTTAACCCCATTTAGATTCATTTAGTTTTAACTTGATTTTTAGGTTGTATTTCATTCATTTCATGCATTTTTCACTCATTTGAATCACACATCTCTTATTCCTCTTTACTCTTTGCTTCCACGGATTGATATCTTGGTTTTCCACTGTGCTACATTATTTTTACTGTCTTGGGGAATCATTATTTGTAGAGAAGCGCACCGCGACAAAAGCGCATCTATCAGGGTGCTAAAGATTACAAGGAGCACTAAGGTTACAAATATGCAAAATGAACAGTAAAGAAGAATTAAGCGCCAAAGCTAAAATCTAATCGAACAAGTCACCAAAACTGAATTTAATACCCTTAAGAACATATATATCTCAAGTAACAGGAGGGGAAAAAAACTATAAAAAAAAAGAGGTAAGGAAACAAACTTATGGGTTTGATGAATTTTTTTAATATGAAAAAGGAAACTTTAAGTCATAAGTATCGAAAAAAAGAAGCAATATGCATTGTTTAATTTGTTATCTATAATTAGGATGAAAGTTTACATATATTCTGCTTTTTAAAACTTGAATTGCATCCAACAGTGACTCTTTATAGAAAATTCATGAGCTTTAAAGAAATAGATAACTGATAAAACTTGAGATGAGATTGATAATGACTGTAAACACCAAATGGTTGACAAGTCCACAATTGAAAACAAAGCATACCTTGTTGTATAATGTTCTGCATATTAAACAATTGTTGTTTTATTTGATGAATTTTTTATGGTTGAAAGAGTGAGTTGGCTTGGTCACGTATGTGCAAAACTCATGATTATGATTATTATTGATAGAAAAAGTTCCATTTATGGATATCAACATCTAAGTTCACCAATATCTCACAGCACCCACTGACAATAATTAGAGCTAACACCACAATAAATTAATTAATTATCTACCAAATTTTATATACAGATAAAAATCGGTAGGTAATTATAATATTACCTACTGATTTTACACACAGAATAAATCGGTAGGTAATTATCTACCAAATTTTATATACAGAAAAAATCGGTAGGTAATTATAATATTACCTACTGATTTTACATACAGAATAAATCAGTAGGTAATTATCTACCAAATTTTATGTACAAATAAAATCGGTAGGTAATTATAATATTACCTACTGATTTTACATACAGAATAAATCGGTAGGTAATAACAGACACTATGGGACTGTTTTCGCTAATCTTAATAAACAAAAAATATATGAAATAGCTACTGCTGTTCTTGAACTTAAACTTTTTTTTTGTTTGTTTTAATCAAACAATTTATTATATTTTATTTTAATCATTATTACTTTTAGAATGAGGATATTTAATTCTTAATAATATAGATTTAGATTTTGTTTTTCTTGTTAACTATATGTGTTATTGTGAATATTTAATTCTTAATTCTAAATTCAGATTTTTGTCGTACTGGTTATGTAGGTGTCAAGTGTTAATACTTAATTCTTAATTCAAAATTTAGATTTTTGTCTTTTTGATTACATGTGTCCTAAATCGGTGTCAGTATTTCATAGGTGGCAAGAATGCTTGTCACTTTGACACAACACTTGTAAAACTGAAACACTGTTACATCTGTAATATAATAATAGCTCCTGTTTTTGTTCATCATACATCATACTTAATTCATAACACGGAAAATCAATTCAATTTTGAATGATGAGTGGTATTTGCATGAATTGACACATGCACGAGTTTCTCAAAAATTATACATCAGCAAAAACACTTCACAATGTGTAAGCTAGGTGGAGATAGCAATAGCATCAACCACTTTCTATTAGGTGACACAAGAATAAAACAAATGGAATATAGTCCATACTATTTTTTTCATCATCATGTATGCTAAGCCTTTCTGTTTTGGTTCTTTTCTGGTTCAAATGCTATACAGGTTGCAAGCCTAAATCCAATGCATCTATTTCTCTCGACAGGGCCAACCTAGCTTTTTGCATTTCTTCCACCTCTTCTGCTAACAACCTCACACAATCGACATGGCAATGTGTCAAGGCTCACAGCTCGGGTTTTTCCATAGTTTCCCAGCACACCACACCTTCTCCATGCATGGTATTCTGCATAGGCTACTGAGGCGTTAGCAACTGACTTCACATACGAGGCCAACTCTTCCAATGTGTTGAATTTTCTACCATCTATGATTGAATGTGGAGGAACGAAATCCATGACATTTGGTGCACCAAATTTGGAACTGCACCAAAGTCTAAGGCATAGAATAACTTCTCTGTTACATAACTCTCAATAAAAGTGTTCTCAATGGCAAGAACAAACTTGTACCGAACATGGCACAATGTAAATGATCCCACCATTTTGGGGTAACATTGATATCATTTGCACATTCAGGATAAAGAGAAAGAGCTGCGTCTAGACTACCAACATTATTTAGGCACTTGCCAAATGAATGATGCGACAGTAAGTTAAGAAGTTTCTTGGCAAGTTCATTCCTTTGAGAAAGGCACCGTCATGAAGACCAATAAACAAGAATATCCTACAAATGATAAACAGGGTTATGTTGCTATGAGTCCCTCTTTCGTTATCTCTCATTTCATAATCGATTCTTGATAACTTACTCTGTTTTTATCACTGGAGACATGATAGTTTCTGTGAAAGAGTGCACCAGCATAGGTTGACTGTACATCATCCTCAGCATGATAACTAATATATATATCCTCTTGACCTGATCTTCTTCTGCCAGCTTCAAGATCCATATATACACGAAGAGGTTCTCCCATGCGCCTCTGAAATAAAAAAGAAACCGTAACAAAGTGAGCAATATGCAAAATATCAAGTATATGTTATATCAGCCAAAAAATCCTGAAAACCATGCAAGACAACCACACATGATAAGCATTTGAGCAAGAAACGGTAGACAATAGAAGCACCTTCATTACAAAACTAAGGAGATGTTGATTTTGAACTGCTTAAAAAGGTGCTTCTTAAATTCTTCTACAAAGATGACCTTGACATTAAATCAGTTGAAAGAGTCTCGAACAGATAATTGTATCAAGCATAGTTGAAGCTGTAAGCATGTTTTAACCAAATTTTAAACACCTAAAGGCTCAAACAGATTCATGACTTCATCTATATATGGAAGTGTAGATAACTATCACATTCATACCACAAAAGAAATTATGCCCGATATATTAATATGTGATTAATCTGCTATGGTATATTAATCAGCTTGATAACAGTAATAGCTGAGGCTGAGTGTGCATCTTTTTCTGCAGTAATTTGGATCCAGTGAATTAACAAATAACCATTTTCCTTTTGCCATGAATGCAATGGTTCTTAAGATTACATTATAAACTCTTCTAAGTGCATATATATGCTTGGTAAATGATTAGTTTTCTCAAATAATTACTTGTTTTGAACCAAGCGCACATCAAACAAATCATAGTATGGTTATATCAATTATTCTGGAGGTGCATACCTGGCATTGAGCAAGGGAAGAGATCCCCAGGTTGACCTTTTATAGTGAGAGCATCAGATACGTTTGGGAATGCTCCTGATTCAAAAGACTGTCTGAAGACCTCGTTGCCATCATTCACCCACCATTCTCCTGCATATCCATAATAAAACGTTGAATTCTTCCCCGTGCTTGTATCAAATTTGTTCCAACTATTTGGTCGAATCATCATAAGGAGACAGAATAAGTTAAAGGATTTTTCTTTTTCATACCAAATATGATGGGAATCTCAGGATCCTTGGTGAGCTCAGCATGTGAACCTGATCATTGAAAAATATAAAAACGCAATAAGGTATATAAACGTTTGAAATTTGAGTCAAGGAGAAATTAGATTTCTATTACTGCATGCTGTGTCTACCTCTTTCAACTATTTTTCCTTGATAAATAACAACAATGCTATCAGCATTCCTTATAGTACTTAACCGGTGGGCTACAATGATTGTTGTTCGGTTTATCATTATTCTGTCCAATGCTTCCTGTACAATTTTCTCAGATTCCGCATTGAGGGAACTTGTAGCTTCATCCAGAAGTAGGATTCTTAGGTCTTTCAAAATTGCTCTTGCTATTGCAGCTCTTTGCTTTTGACCCCTAGAAAGCTGGGTTCCATGCTCACCAACCATTGTGTCTAGTCCCTAAGTACATTATTCATAATTATATCAAATTACTGCATAAAAGAACCATTTAATATAATGATGGATCTAAGAATTTTTTTTCTCAAGTCCAATATACTATGAAGATAAAGATAATCTTGAGAAAGGAAGAGAATATTTCAAACTATTAAGCAGTATGCATTTCTGACAGTTAAAAATTTAAATGGAGATTCGTGGGTTGACCTGAGGAAGTCTATCTATAAATTTGGCAGCATTAGCTAGTTCTGCTGACGCCCTGATTTCTTCAACAGTTGCATCATCCTTTCCATAGGCAATATTCTCTTTAATACTGCAAGTAAAGAGAACTGGTTCCTGGCTAACTAGGCCAATTTTCTCTCTGATCCATTTCAGTTGAAATTCTTTCAGGTTGATACTGTCAATTAGAACTTCACCTGCCGATGGGTCATAAAATCTCTCTATCAAACTAACAACTGTAGATTTCCCACTTCCACTTTCTCCAACCAAAGCTGTTGTAGTGCCGCTTGGTATTGAAAGAGAAAATCCATTGAATATCAGTTCGTCTGGTCTTGTAGGATAACTAAAACAAACCTCCCTAAGTTCTATGTCTCCACAAATGTCATCGAGCTGCTGACCAGTTGTGTCATAAGCATCAATTTCTGGCTTCCTCTTAATTGTTTCAAACATCTTAAAGGCTGCAGCTTGTCCAGCAGTAAAAACACTCAAGCTTGGAGATGCCTGCCCAAGAGACCTGGGATTGGAAATCTAGTTAGATAGGATTATATAATATCTTGTCATATCTTCTTAACTTTCGAACAGGGTGAGGGAATCGATTCAAAATTTTAGGCTTACATAGGAACAGACAAAACTTACATGGAGCCAGTCAAAACAGCAATAATTACTGTAACAACCTCTCCTTCAGTATATCCTTTCTCTATTATCATGTTTGCACCAAACCATATAGCCAGAGCATAACTGCAGGTAGAAACAAAATAGAGGGAACCAAACCCAAAACCAAAAGCTAGTGCCTCTTGCAATCCAGCCTTGTAAACTTTGATTAAGGATTGATTATATTTATCTATTGCTTGCTTCTCCCCAGTGAATGATGCAACCTGCATTGGATAAGTGGAAGTAATTCATATATTCTGCAATATCAAAATAAGATCAGGAGTTCATTTTTTATCAGTAAGCGTACATTTTGGATAGAACTTATTGTCTCCTCTACTACAGTTGCCGCCAGAGAATAAGCCTCTTGTCCCTTGGTTGATGCTTTTGCAATAATCAGGCTTACCATAGCACCACACAAAACAATAAGTGGGATACAAGCTAGCATGACGACAG